>JAWMRF010000101.1:7335099-7358899 GCA_035221435.1 Sphenopsis melanotis | reverse complement strand
TTCTGATGAAATCCTTTCTTCTATTCTTTTAGTATAGTTTTAATATAATATATATCATAAAATAATAAATCAGCCTTGTGAAACATGGAGTCAGATCCTTGTCTCTTCCCTCATCCTCAGACCCCTGTGAACACAGTCACATGCCCCTGAGCTCAGAGGTGCTGTTGCTGAGCTCAGAGGTGCTGTGGGTGCCCCTGAGCCCCTCACCCTGCAGAGCCCAGCCTGGCACCCAGGTGGCAGCTGTCCCCTGCCACACTCACCTCCTGCTTGCGCAGCAGCTTCTGCATGACCATGTGGCGGGCGCTGCTGCCCGAGATGCTCATGTGCTCCTGCTCGCTCAGCATCTCCGGCCGCTCCGACTCCTGGAACACCTCCTCCTCCTCCTTATTCTCCTTCTTCACCTCCACCAGCCCCAGCGCTGGGGGGCTGGCCAGGATGGGATTCACAACCCCCACCTGCGGGATGGTCACCGGGATGGGCGGCCGGGCAGGGGTCACACCTGGGAGAGCACAGGGACAGGAGGGTGGTCAGTGACAGCTGGACAATGGTCAGTGACAGCTGGGTGATGCTCAGCGACACCTGGGCAGTGGTCAGTGACACCTGGGTGATGGTCAGTGACACTTGGGCAATGGTCAGTGACACCTGGGAAACATTCAGCGGTACCCAGGCCATGATGAGTGACACCTGGGCAGTGGTCAGTGACACCTGGACAATGATCAGTGACACTTGGTCAGTGGTCAGTGACACCTGGACAATGGTCAGTGTAAGTTGGGCCGTGGTCAGCGACAGCTGGGTGATGGTCAGTGACAGCTGAGCAGTGGTCAGTGATAGCTGGACAATGGTCAGTGACAGCTGGACAATGGTCAGTGGTCAGTGACCCCCAGTGCCAATTTCCCAGCTTTTCCCCCCCATGTCAGGTGTTCCTGTTGGGAACCACAGCCTGTCCCATCTACTGGACACCAAAAAGAATCCATAAAACATCCAAGCTCCTGCCCAGGCTTCATGTGGACTCCAGGCACAGAGTGCCATCTGTGGAAAAGGGACACTGATGACAAGGGACAGAGCACACACGGGTGACAGGAGGAGGGGACACACAGAGGTGACAGGAGGAGGGGACCCACAGAAGTGACAAGGGCAGAGCACACACAGGTGACAGCAGGAGGGAACAGACATGCGCAGGTGACAGGAGAAGCATACAGGTGACAAGAGCACATGCACATGACAGAAGGAAGAGGACACACAAATTCCAGGAGGAAGGGGGCACAGGGGCCAGGAGGAAGAGACAGACACAGTTGACAGGGAGAAGGGACAGACACAGGTGACAGAAGGGGACACACACAGAGGTGCCAGGAAGAGGGGACAGACACAGGTGACAGGAAGAGGGGACACACACAGGTGACAAGGGAACACACACACAGGTGCCTGCAGACAGGGGACACAGGTACCAGGAGGAAGGGGGCACACACAGGTACCAAGAGGAGGGGACCCACCTGTGATGACACCAGGGGCCTGTGCAGCCATCACAGCCTGGGGCAGGGCCCCCAGGGGCTGGGCCAGGGTCAGGGCAGGGGACACGAGCCCCGGGGTGGCCAGCGTGCCCAGCACTGCAGCTCCTGCCACGGCTTCCTGGGGACACAGGGAAAACCTGGGTTAGCCCTGCCCCAGGGACTGTCCCTGCAGAGCAGCCAGCCAGGCTCAGCTTCCTGCACCTGGAAATTCCCAACACTCCCATCCCCAGGAGCTCCCAGGGCTGCTCAGGAAGGCAAAGGTGTCACCCAGCCCAGCAGGGACACAGAAACTCTGAAGCACCCTGGGAGAAAAACCTCCTCCAGGAACCCCAATCCCAAGGAAGAAAAACCTCCTCCAGGAACCCCAATCCCAAGGAAGAAAAACCTCCTCCTGGAACCCCAATCCCAAGGAAGAAAAATCTCCTCCTGGAACCCCAACCTCAAGAAGAAAAACCTCCTCCAGGAGCTCCAATCCCAAGGAACACCTTGACTCCAGACACCCAGAACTCCAACATCCAGGAGGAACATCCAGCTGAACAGTAAGCACTTCCATGGAAGTACTGAAATAATGTGCCTAAAACACATTCCAGGATCCCCATGGTTTTGGCTGTTGTTGCTTTCCAGGCCATTGTTTAATTGCCAGTCCTGGTTTAATTGCTCACATCCTTCTCTCCCTTGTATTCTCGGGGCTCCTGTAACCCCTGATGTGGCAGAGCAGATCCCAAGGTTTTGTCCCTCTGTCCCAGATGTCAGTGGATCTGTGACTGCTGTGATATCCCAACTCTCCCTCACATAAATGCCCAAGCCCTGGGATCCAACCCATCCCATCAGGGCTCTGCCCCCAGGGCCCACAAGGCCATTCCTATTTCCACTGGAGATGAAGCTCCTAATGAGGGGGAATGGGAAAGTCCTGGAACAAAACCACTGGAATTTCTGGCTCCACTGGGAATGGCTAAAAAACTTCTCCCAGTACTTTTGATTCTTCCACTTCCCTGCAAGTCTGACTTTTCCTCCCTCTGGCAGACAGGGGTGACCCTGCTCCTCTCTCTTTAGTGCCACTCTCCTGACAGGAACAGATCCTGCAGTTTCCTGACAGAACAGCAGGATTTACCCGTGTCTGTACCACATCCCCACCATTTCACTTCAGCAGAGTCCATTCTCCCTTCCCACAGTGATTCTGATCCAAGTAATTCCAGCCATGTCTCATCTTCCTCCCTGCCCTGACTGCAGAGCTTTCCAGACCTCTGGAATCTCTCCTGGGCACCTGTGAGTTCCACAGGAGGAGCAGCTCCTCCCACTCCTGCCCCCACCTTTGATTCAGGGGAACATTCCCCAAAAGGCCTTTTGGAGGCCCAGCTCTGCTGCAGCAGCACCAGGGGCTGCCCTGACCAGCAATTCCTGCCCAAGAAAACCCCACAACACAAACAGTGCTGGAATTGTCCTGCTCCATGGGCTGCAGTGCCATGGGGGGATCCTGCTGCCCAAGGCAGCGAGGGGGGCACAGCCTTGGGAATCTGTGCCCTGTGGTCCCACCCAGGAGCTCCTGGTACTTCAGGAAAACGAAATCAGAGAACCCAAGTTCTGCATCAATATCCGACCCACCCCATCTCTGCCTTTCCCTGTTTTTAGCAGCCTAAAGCCATCCCAGGCCTGTTCCACCCTGTACAGGTGAGACCTTCAGCCAGAGTGCTGCTCCTGCCCCCAGCCCTCACCCCCTCCAAGTCCTTCCCTGCTTTCTTTCAGCCTCTCCTGCAAACATTTTTCCCTCACTGCTGGCTCGATTTCCAGACTAGGAATTCCCTCCACCCTTCCCCACCAGTTCTTGGAATAAAGCTCTCATCAGTTGTGCCAGATGATTCCAAAATCTGGTGTCTCAGACTCCCCACTGCCAGGGACAAGCCTCCATGTGTGAAATCCTGGGACAGAGTAGGATCTGCAATCATGGCATCCTGGAGTGGCTTGTGCTGGAAGGGACCTCAAAGCTCATCCAGTCCCAGCCCCTGCCATGAGCAGGGACACCTTCCACCAGCCCAGGCTGCTCCAAGCTGTGTCCAACCTGGCCTGGGACACTTCCAGGGTTGGGGCAGCTTCTCTGGGCACCCTGTGCAGTGCTCTGTGCTGTCCCCGTGCTCTACCTCTGCGGTCACTGTTCCATCCCCACGTCTTACCTGTGCCTCCCCTGTTCCGTCCCTGTGTCTCACCTGTTCCACCCCTGTGTCTCACCTGTGCCTCCCCTGTTCCATCCCCTTGTCTCACCTGTGCCACCCCTGTTCCATCCCCTTGTCTCACCTGTGCCTCCCCTGTTCCATCCCCTTGTCTCACCTGTGCCTCCCCTGTTCCACCCCTCTGTGTCTCACCTGTTCCACCCCTGTGTCTCACCTGTGTCTCCCCTGTTCCATCCCCATGTCTCACCTGTGCCTCATCTGAGCTGTCCCTGTGCCTCCCCTGTGCCTCACTTGTTGCACCCATGTCCCACTTGAGCCACCCCCATGTTTTCACCTGTCCCTCCCCTGTTCCACCCCCGTGTCCCACCTGTCCCACCCTGTGTCTCACCTGTCCCTCCCCTGTCCCACCCTCGTGTCTCACCTGTTCCCTCTCCTGCTCCACCCCCGTGTCTCCCCTGTCCCTCCCCGTGTCCCACCTGTCCCACCCTGTGTCTCACCTGTCCCTCCCCTGTCCCTCTCCGTGTCCCACCTGTCCCAGCCCGTGTCTCACCTGTGCTGTGATCTTGGCGGTGGCAGCAGCAGCAGCGACAGCAGCTGCAGGGGGGAGCCCTCCAGGTGTGGCAGGTGTCAGGAGTGGCATTGGGGGTGTCACAGCCTTGCCCACGCGCAGGTACTGACCCCCCAGGTCAAAGAGGTTCATGGAGGACACGGCGTCCTGGGAGGACTGGGCCTTCTCGTACTCTGCAGGAGGAGACCATTCACTAATGAGCCTTCCCTTGTTCAATCATGGAATTATGGAATGGTCTGGGTGGGAAGGGACCTCAAACACCTTCCAGCCCCACTCCCTGCCAGAGACACCTTCCACTGTCCCAGGCTGCTCCAAGCCTGTTCAACCTGGCCTTGGCACTGCCAGGGCTGGGGCAGCCACAGCTGCTCTGGGCACCCTGTGTCAGCACCTCACCCCCTCACAGCCACCATAAATTATATTTTTAAATCCAGCCTTGACCTGCTCCAAATTTATTGACCACCAAACTCCCAAAAAACTCACTTCCTTTTCAAACCGAGGACACTCCCCCCTAACGTAACTCCCTCCCTAGGGTGGAAATCCCTGCCCCAGGAGCAGAGGACACCCCCTGCCCTGCCCTGCCTCGGCTGTACCAGCCCCAAGTGCAGCCCCAGGAGCAGAGGACAGCCCCTGCCCTGCCCCAGCCCCAGGAGCAGAGGACACCCCCTGCCCTGCCCTGCCCAGGAGCAGAGGACACCCCCTGCCCTGCCCCAGCCCCAGCCCCAGCCGGCTGTACCAATGAAGCCGTAGCCTTTGTGCTTCCCTGTGGTGGGGTCCCTGGCCAAGGTGCAGGATTTGATCTTGCCAAAGGCCTCAAACACGCTCTTGATGTCGTCGTCGGACAGGTCCTGGTGCACCGAGGCCACGTAGATGCGGTTGAAGGCTCGGGCCTCCTCTGCCAGCTGGTCAATGATGGGCTGAGCCTGCCCGATGTTGCTGGGCCTCCCCACCTGCAGGAGAGGGTGGCAATGGAGCTGGGAAGGGGCTCAGGCTGGAGGAAAGGAGGTTAGGGGGGGCCCTTGTGGCTCTGCACAGCTCCTGCCAGGAGGGGACAGCTGGGGGGGTCGGGCTCTGCTCCAGGGAACAGGGACAGGACAAGGGGAAACAGCCTCCAGATGTGCCAGGGGAGGCTCAGGCTGGAAATCAGGAGGAATCTCTTCAAGGAAAGGCATTCAGGCATTGGAAGGGGAGGTGTTGGAGTCCCCATCCCAGGAAACATCAAAGGAATGGCTGGACATGGCACTCAGAGCTCTGGGCTGGGTGACGGACTGGGCTTGATGGGCTGGGAGGGATTTTCCCATGTGAACAGCCCCATTATTCTGTGGTATGGACAGCCCATGCAGCACCTGGCCCCTGCCTGCCTGTGCAAAGCACAGCACAGCTCAGAGGGAACAGGTCCAGAACAGCCTGCACTGACGGGGTCCTGGGCTCTGCTCCCTCCTCCCTGTACCCATTTACCTTCCCTCACCTGACAAACACAAACTTCCAGGGACTGAGCAGCATTCTGCCAGCAAACCACAGCATTCCTCCCTCTCTCCTAAACCCCTTGGGCCATGGCACTCTGTTCACACTCAGGGCGGGTCAGAGACACCATAAAAGATATAAAGAATCCCCTTTGCTTTGTCATCATAAGAATTCCATGTGTGGGTGGGAAAACCTGAGTGCAGTCCCTGGAGCCAATCTCAGGTGGGACTTGCAGGTTTCTCCTCGGGGAGGAGGCACCCAGAGCCACTGTGTGCCCCATGTTGGACATCAAGGTCCATCAGGGAACAGTCTTTAGGCTCCTTCCTGCACCACAGGGCTGTGGGGAGCAATTCCAGGCATGAAGCCAGGAAAAGAGAAGCAGGAATTTGCAGAGCAGGAGGGTTACTCACCTTGATGTTCCTTCCCCCCAGCATGACAGAGTTCATCTGCTCCAGGGCCAGCTGGGCAGCCTCAGGAACCTCGTATTCCACAAAGGCAAAGCCCTGGGATGGGAGGAGACACCTGTCAGTCACTCCAGCTGTGCCAAGCTTGTCCATGGACCTACAGGAATTGATTCCCACCTCCCTGATTCCTGCTCGTGGCCCAAGGAGATTCCTTAGAGGAGCATTTTAATATGGCATAAAATGCCTGCAGAGGTTCCCCCAAGGACATCTGATTCTGGAGCCTCTCAGACTCTGAGGCCCTGCAGTAAAACCCCACCTAACTAAGGGCTGCTGCCTTGTCAGCACTTCCAGAGCTTCAGGATGGACAGGAGGAGGAATTTCTTCACTGAAAGGGTGGTCAGGCATTGGAAGGGGCTGTCCAAGGAGGTGTGGAGTCCCCATCCCCGGAGATGTCCAGTGAATGACTGAGTTTGGCACTCAGTGCCCTGGGAGCTCTTTTCCAACCTCAACGACTCTGATTCCATGCACTTCACCCCACACACCCCCGGCATCCACCACAGAATCCTGCCCTAAGCAGATCAGGGAGCTGCAAACATTCACCCCCAGTGCTAAAAGGAGCCTGTTCTTCAAAGGGATAGAGGCTCTTTCCTCTCCTGGCTGCATCTGGAAAGCCTTGAAGAGAGGAGGATGCTCCTTGAGGGCTGGGAATCAAGGAATCATAGAAAGGTTTGGGCTGTAGGGACCTTAGAGCCCATCCAGTTCCACACCTTCCACTAGACCAGGCTGCTCCAAACCCCATCCAGCCTGACCTTGGACACTTCCAGGGATGGGGCAGCCACAGCTTCTCTGGGCAACCCGTGCCAGGGCCTCCCCACCCTCACAGGGAAGGATTCCTTCCAGAATTCTGCAAAGCTGCTTATTTTGTGTTTAGGACGCATGGCTGAAAGAAATGTCCTTGCAAAGACCCCAAAACACTTCATCATGGGGCATCAACACCACCAGCTCTCGTTGCCCCCAAGGAATTCCACCCCTTCCAAGAACAGTTCACCTCCTCTTTGCCAGACCCAGGCAATCCCACAAGGGTTTGGCTGGGACAGGACCTTAAAGCTCCTCCGGCTGCACCCCTTGCCGCAGGCAGGGAACCTCCCAGCAGCCCCGTCCCACCTTGTGCTTCATGGTGACGGAGTCCCAGGACATGTCGATGCTCTTGATGGGCCCGAAGGGGGCGAAGGCCTGGCGGATGGTGTCCTCCCCCAGCTCGTAGTAGATGGAGCCCACGTAGACCCGGCACATGATGGCGAGCGCGCGCTGCCTCTGGGCCGCCATCTGTAGCGAGACAAGGACTGGCCGGTCAGTGCCGGGCTGGCCGCAGCCATGGGGCCTCCTCCCCCTGCCGCTTCCCTCCCGGAGCCAGCCACAGCCTGGACCAGAAGGAGTTCCCTGCTCGCTGCACAGGCCGCTGGAGCGGATCCGCCCGCCTCGCTCCCGGATAAAGTCCGGCTCGTGCACGGCTCGGCCCCTCCGGCCGGGTCTCATCTCCAGCCACGCCTGCAGGAGGAGGGAATCCCTTCGCTCTAGGGCAGCTTCCCCTCCAGGCAGCAAAGGGCTCAGCTCGGGGCACTGGGAGAACCCCTCCCGCTCCCCCCAGCAGCAGAGATCCATCGGCACTCCCGCCCCCTCCCCGGCAGCACAGGGCCTGGACCTGGGAACCTCCCCCCGCTCCCTCCGGCACCAGAGCCTCCCCCCACCCCCGGCAGTCCGAGATCCAGTACTGGGCACCACCACTGCCACAGCTCAACAGCAAAGCCAAACACTTCCGTGGCCCAGTGGGACTCCTGGGAAGCGTGTGGTGCCAGTACTCATCCCTGCCTGGCGGCACTGGCTGTGCTGGGGCAGCCCCGCCACGCGGGCGCTGCATACAGGGTTCCTGCCACGGTGCCCTACGTCTGCCTGGAAACCTGCTCTCGAGACAAATCCAGCCATTCCTCACGGGAGGGATCCCAAAAGCAGAGCACAGTGTGCCTGTCCTTCATGTCTGTCACCCCCAGAGCGGCTCTAGAGCTGCTGAGGGACGTGGCCCTGGAGAAGCGGCCACACCTCGGGGCTCTGGAGGAGTCACTGCCTGCACGTGAGGGGATGGCTCTGGGGCAGGTGGGACACACCTGGGGCACAGAGAGGCTGGTGCAGAGCACGTGCAGCAGCAGCAGGTGATGCCTCTGGCCCTGCCCTGCAGCACAGCAGGGAGCTCTGAGCCCCCCCTTCCCTCCCTAGCACCCCCAGGGCAGAGGGGCTGCAAGCAGGGCCCTCAGGAGACCATTTCTGGGGTGCCCTAAGGAGCACAGGAGCTCTGCCACACCTGGGGACCCCTGGGGCAGAGGGAAAGCACTCAGGGCCTCCTCAAGGCTGATTTTTGGGGTGCTCTAAGGAGCACAGGAGCTCTGCCACGCCTGGGGACCCCGGGGGCAGAGGGAAAGCACTCAGGGCCTCCTCAAGGCTGATTTCTGGGGTGCCCTAAGGAGCACAGGAGCTGTGCCTGGGGATGCTGCAGCCCAAAAGGAGGGAGAGCTCATCTGTGCCAGGCACAGCAGCAGGGACACAGCCTGTACCCAAGGGACTCCTGCTCCCTACTGCTCCTGTCCAGGACTGCCACTGGAAACAGCCTGGGAGGGTTTGACTCCTGCCCTTCCATACAGGCCACTGCAAACAGGGACAGTTCTCACCCCAGACTGTCCCTGAGGAAACATCAGACCCCAACTGCTGTCCCTGAGGTGACATCAAACCCTGGACTCTGCCCCTGAGGTGACCTTGAAACCCAGCTGCTGCTCCTGAGGTGACACTGAGCCCCAGACTCTGCTCCTGAGGGGACACCAAGCCCCAGACTCTGCCCTTGAGGTGACATTGAGTCCCAACTGCTGCTCCTGAGGTGACATCAAGCCTCAAATGCTGCTCCTGAGGCGACATCCAGCCCCAGCTGCTGCTCCTGAGGTGACATTAAACCCCAATTGCTGCTCCTGAGGTGACATCAAGCCTCAAATGTTGTTCCTGAGGTGACATTAAACCCCAGTTGCTGCTCCTGAGGTGATATCCAGCCCCAGACTCTGCCCCTGAGGTGACATCCAGCTCCAACTGCTGCCCCTGAGGTGACATCAAGCCTCAAATGTTGCTCCTGTGGTGACATCCAGCCCCAACTGTTGCTCCTGTGGTGACATTAGACCCCAATTGCTGCTCCTGAGGTGACATCCAGCCCCAGCTGCTGCTCCTGGGGTGACATTAAACCCCAATTGCTGCTCCTGAGGTGACATCCAGCCCCAATTGCTGCTCCTGAGGTGACATTAAACCCCAATTGCTGCTCCTGTGGTGACATTAAACCCCAATTGCTGCTCCTGTGGTGACATTAAACCCCAATTGCTGCTCCTGAGGTGACATCCAGCCCCAGCTGCTGCTCCTGGGGTGACATCCAGCTTGCCCCCTGCCTGGCTAAGGATTTCCCAGCACGGCTGGGCCACGGCTCTCTTTACTCTGCAGGCTGTGACCAGCAGGACTATGGCACGTGCACATGCAGCACAGAGGCTGGCTGCTCTGCCAGGTGCTCCAGCACATCCCCAGCTTTGGAAAGCCCCTCAGTCTGCAGCTCATCTGCTGAGGGGCTCAGAGCCACCACCAGTGTCACCCTGGGTGTCCAGGGAGGTGCCTCCCCCGAGGAGCCTCTGCAGGAGGAAATGCCCACCTTGCCCTGCCACAGGACTCTAAAGGAGAGCTGGGGGAGTGAGGAGGAGTCAGGATTTTCAGACAGCAGAATTCCTTCCTGCAAAGGGTGGTCAGGCACTGGAAGAGGCTGCCCAGGGAGGTGTGGAGTCCCCATCCCTGGAGGTGCTCAGGGAAAACCTGGGCTGGAGACAGGGTGGGGATCAGGCACAGCTTGGACTCGATGACCTTGGAGGTCTTTTCCAGCCTCAATGACCCTGGGATTTTGGGCTTGCAGAAGGCAGAGCTGAGATGGGCTGTGCTGACTCTGCGTCTGTGGGTCACCAACAGGAGCATTTGGGTGGGGGATGTGCCCTGGGCCCCTGAGCTCAGCACAGGTCAGTGTCAGAGCCTCCTGCCTGGACATCCCAGCGCTCTCAGCAGCCCCCGGGCTGATCTCACTGCTCCCTGTGCCTCTTTCTCCTCCTGTCACATGGAAAAGCACCTGAAGCCTCAGCCAGGCAGCAGCCCTCACCTGTAGCTGTGCAATGCTGCTCTAAAGGGATTGGAGGTTATTTTAAGGACAGGCCAAAACCCCACCTTGGGGTGCTCTTGTAACCAAAGCAGGTGATGCACAACCCTCACCACGAGCATCAGTCATGACACGGTGACACCAGGAGACGGTGAAGGGATGTGGGAATCTCACACTGAGACACTGAGGACTGAGCCCATGGGAAGCTGCCACTCAGGCTCTGAGACCCAGAGCTCAGGCTGTGCTGCCTCCACAAAGGAAGTGGGGAACCCTGGCAACAGGAAAAGTGTTGGACAGGGGGCTGTTTGCACTTTGTGCATTCTGAGTAGGCTCTGGGATGAAGCACCTGCCAAGAATGGGATATCCTGACTGCTCTGAACTGCACCAGGCTCCTGCTCCTGGGCTGTGTCCACCTGTGACTGCCAAGGGAGGAACGGCTGAGGAAAAGGGGTCACAGCCCCGTGCCCTGGGGGTCATAAGCCACTAAAACTTTCCTGTGCCACCAACTCAGCTGTGCCCAGCCGGGGAGACTGAGCCAGAAACAATCTAGGCCAAATTGCTGGAGATCCACTGCCAGGCAGCAGCTCCAGGGATGTGGGGAGTTCCTGGGCATGAGGGCTCCGACACCATCTCTGCCAAATGCACACCAAGAAGGCTGCTCTGCTCCACTCCAAACTTGCCCTGCCCCAGAGCAGCCACGCTGGCTCCCCACTGACACACCACCCACTGCCAAGGGAGGGACACTGGGGATTTCACCTCAGTGCCCTTTTCCTTGGAGTTCAATCTCTGCCCGTGTTTTACACCAGGCACAAATCTCATAGTCCAGCAAGCCACAGAGGTATTTACAAACGTGCAAATGAATTTACAAATGAACCTTTGGGTGCACAGAGGAGCCACAGGACACTCTGTCCAGAAAAAGGAGGGGATGGCTCGTGCCAAGTCATTCAGCTCTTTGTGGCCTCTGATTAGAAGGGGCACAAAGGCTCACACGAGTTCTCTGATCAGTCCTGCAGTTCTGTCCCTTCCATCCTGCTTTGGCTGCACTCAGAACGTGCCATACTGCCCTGGTCTGGAGCGTGCACAGTAAAGAGAGTCTGAGCCTGGGCTGCACCATGCTCTGCCAACCTCCGGCACCCCGGCCCTCCCCAGCACCGGCCGGCTCTGGCTGCTGGGAGGTCGTTCCACAACAAGTCGCCCCTTGGTGAGTTACCTTGGCCGTTAGTTTTAGGTCGGGACCTCAGAACTGTAGCATCCCTAGAAATGCAGCTCCCACAATTTCACGGGTGTGTTCAGAACTGGTGGAAATCTAAAGCTGTCTGTGCCCCCGAGTGGCAGTGTCCCCGCAGACTGCACAGCCTGGGGTCTTCTCGGGGCAGTGACACCTCGCTCTGCTCCTGGGCGTGTCCAGTACAGGTGGGGATGTGGGAGGGCTGCGCTGGGCGCGGACAAGAGCATTGGCACCACTACGAACGTCCCCACGCTAGGCCCTGACTAAGACAAGTGCCCCAGAAGAAGTGAATATGTCTATTGACCGATTGTAAAGGTGAGAGAGGATCTCCAAAGCCCATTGTCACTGCTGCCATCTGAAAGACAGTAAAGACAGAGTTCAGTCTGTTGGAGCTGAGCATACTACGGCTGTTTGTACAAACTCAAGCAGAGCGGCGGCGCAGGGGCACCTGCGAGAGGCCTCTCCTTCCTCGGCCCTCACTGCCTGGTCCCCAGGAGTGTCCGGCGCCAGGACCCTGCCGAGTCCGGTCCCACCAGGCCAGGGTGGGGTTGTGCTGCTGCCGCTGCCTCGGGAAGCAGGGTGGGATCCCAGGGGGGACTCAAGGCAATAGTAACCTCTGCAACCACTGTCCTTGGTTCACCCCCAGCATTTAAAAGGAGCCCCTCAGCTAGAGCAGACCCTCAGAACCAGGCACAGCCCCAAACGGCCTCGGCTGCCGGGCAGGGAGAGCACATCCGCAGGGATTCCTCAGGCAAAGCCCTCGTTTGGGCTTCCTGACTTTGAGAAAAGGCACTGAGAAATGTTCCAGAAACCTCTGAAGGAGGGGAGGTCAAACCCCAGTTAAGGGCTCTCCCGGTACGGGCATTCCAGTGTAAGCAGGAACAGCCAACAGAACTTCTCCAGAATTGAGAGCACCCGGGTGCAGGGGAGGGAAATGGGGCAGCACTGGGACACGGGGACACAGGGACCCTCCCTCAGGCAGAGGAGATGGTGACAGGACACCGTTCCCAGGATCCCTTCTGCCTTCAGCACCTCAAACATGGCTCAGAAGCAAAGCCCACGGCAAAGTCTTTGGCTTCTCGTATCTCAAGAAGGGACGTCCAACAGGACAGGAACTTTTAACCATTTCCTCTCGGAACAAGAGAGATCTGCGGGCAATTTGTGAGGTTAGTCAGGGTGCCTGGGGGAGCTGCAGGCTCAGGGCTGTGCTCTGGTTCCGAGGGCCCTGAGAACTCCACCGTGTCGGGGGGAGCACGAGGCACAGGGAGCGGCTCGCAGGGGGCTCTCACCTGGAGGTTGGTGAGCTGCTGCTGCTGGTGGGCGATGGTTTGTTTCACCAGCACGCTCTTGATGCTCTGCTCCATCGCGTACTTCTTGGCCTGCAAGGAAAACAGGGGCTGTAGGGGCAGCACGGCACGGCGGGGCAGGGAAGGAGGCCTCCACAGCTCCCAGAACCTTCTGGTCTCCATGCCTAAGCACCAGGGCACTGCCCCCAGCTCCCCAGGGCCCTGGGACACAGAGGGTGTGGTGAGGGGCAGCCCAGGGAAGCAGCATGCACCAGGAGCTCAGCGTTCCCCTCTTCCGCTCCCACAGCCCACCACAGCCCCTTACCTGCAGGGCCGGGCGGGCACGGCCTCCTCCAGTCCTGTCCTCTCCTCCCAGAGAGCCTCTGCACAGACAGCTGCTACAGGAGGGAAGGGGCTCCAGCTCCCTGCTCCTCCCCATGGCCACCCCTGTCCTGGGCTCTGCCCCCTCAGCACGCCTGGCCTGCTCTGGATCTGCTCCCAAAACACGCCAGCTCTTCCCTGGCTCTGCTCCCTAAACACCCCAGCTCACCTCTGGATCTGCTCCCAAAACACGCCAGCTCTTCCCTGGCTCTGCTCCCTAAACACTCCAGCTCACCTCTGGATCTGCTCCCAAAACACACCAGCTCTTCCCTGGCTCTGTTCACCTCTGGATCTGCTCCCAAAACACACCAGCTCTTCCCTGGCTCTGCTCACGTCTGGCTCTGCTCCCAAAACACACCAGCTCTTCCCTGGCTCTGCTCCCAAAACATGCCAGCTCTTCCCTGGCTCTGCTCACCTCTGGATCTGCTCCCAAAACATGCCAGCTCTTCCCTGGCTCTGCTCATCTCTAGATCTGCTCCCAAAACAGGCCACCGTTTCCCTGGCTCTGCTCACCTCTGGATCTGCTCCCTAAATGCCCCAGCTCACCTCTGGCTCTGCTCCCAAAACACACCAGCTTTTCCCTGGCTCTGCTCATCTCTAGATCTGCTCCCAAAACACACCAGCTCTTCTCTCTGCTCCCTAAATGCCCCAGCTCACCTCTGGATCTGCTCCCAAAACACACCAGCTCTTCCCTGGCTCTGCTCCCTAAACACCCCAGCTCTTCTCTCTGCTCCCTAAATGCCCCAGCTCTTCTCTCTGCTCCCTAAATGCCCCAGCTCACCTCTGGCTCTGCTCCCAAACACCCCAGCTCTTTTCTCTGCTCCCTAAATGCCCCAGTGTCACTGACACATTTTCTGGAAAATCCCTTTGCCAGGATTTTTCCCCTGAGGAGCTGGGAAGCTTCAGCTTCTCCATGTTTTGTTGCTTTGGAATGTGATTTGGAGAACTGCTTACCCAGCACGTGAATTGTTTTTAATTAATGGTCAATCACAGCCAGCAGTGTCAGACTCTCTGAGTCTGTCACGAGATTTTATTATTCATTCCTTTCTAGGCTTCTGATGTCTGCTTTCTATTTCTTTAGTGTAGTTTTAGTATAGAATTTTCTTTTACTATAATATAATAAATCAGCCTTCTGGAACACGAAGTCAAGATTCTCATCTCTTTCCTTGTCTTGGGGACCCTCAAACACCACCACACCCCAGCTCACCTCTGGCTCTGCTCCCAAAACACACCAGAGCTCTTCTCTCTGCTCCCTAAATGCCCCAGCTCACCTCTGGCTCTGCTCCCAAAACACACCAGAGCTCTTCTCTCTGCTCCCTAAATGCCCCAGCTCTTTTCTCTGCTCCCTAAACGCCCCAGCTCATCTCTGGCTCTGCTCCCTAAACGCCCCAGCTCACCTCTGGATCCGCTCCCTAAATGCCCCAGCTCATTTCTGGCTCTGCTCCCTAAATGCCCCAGCTCTTTTCTCTGCTCCCTAAATGCCCCAGCTCACCTCTGCCCTCACAAGGCTCCCTTGGGGTTTCTCTCAGTCCTCCCCAAATGCGGCAAAGCCAGAGATTCCGGGGTGCCAGCACAGAGCTCAGTGCCACGGCAAACCTCACCCCACAGCTGTGCCTGTCCCCAGGACACACACTCAGCCCCCCGTCGGCTCCTGGTGTCCCTGGCTGTGCTTGGGAGCTGCCAGGGAACAGGAGGATCTAACCCAGGGGTTTGAGGGCTGTGCTTTGGGAACTGGAAATGGACAAGGGGGCTCGGATCCATCAGCTCCAGAGGAGCCACGGGGAATGAGGCTGGGAGGCAGCCAGCTCACACAGAGGGACAGCTGGGACAGCCCAGGCACAGCCACACAGATCCTCCTGAGGACACAGCTCTGTGTCCCTGCCACCCCGAGCACAGGGATATTCTGGGATGTGTCCCACTCTGGGTGTGGACAGTGACAGGCCAGCTGGGGCAGATCCCAATTTCAGTCCTCCTGGAGCTCCTCAGTGGCACTCACACCCTAGCTCAGAATTCCCATCTGACTCAGGATGCCATTTTTCTGAACTGACCGAGTTTTTAAATGAAACCCACTCTCACCCACCCCAACAGCAATTCCCCATCATGCCCCCAGAAGTGTCCATGAACTCTAAACCAAACCAAGCAATTCCTGGCCCCAAATGTGACTGTGGGACCCTCCAGCATGGCCATGACCCCAGAGATCCAGTGGTGAGCTCCCTCTGGCCCCACCAGTGTCAGAGGCACAATAAAACACACCACCACCCCCCAAAGAGCAAATCCCCACCAGTTTTACTCACTTTCTGGAGAGCTTCCTGCTGCTCTGGGGTGAGAGGGGGCAGCCCCAGCTTGGCTGCCGTGCTTTGCCCGTTCTCCATCTTAATGGACTCCGTGCCCTGAGGAAACAGAAGGTGCTCAGGGAAATCTGCTCTCACAGGAGTGACCCGTCTTCCTTCCCAGAAAATCAAAGCACTTCATCTCAGAACATGAGAGCTGGCTAAAAACCCTTCCCAAACCCAGCTGTATGTCAGGAAAACCAGTTCATATTCCCACCACTCTCTGTGGGAAGAGCCATCCCAGCAACTGTACAAACCAAGAGATTGTTGAACACCTATAGAGTTCTCCAGCCACGCTTGCTGTGAACAGACCATCAGATAATCCCCAGTCCTTGCTCACATCATCTCCATCCCCTCAACAGATTCATTGTCTAATGTCCCCACCAATGTTCTCCTCCCTTCTCCCTCCAAGCTTTCTGAAGTTCTCATTTTAAAACCTTCTCTGAAACTTTCCCAAATCACAGAATCATGGAATGCCTTGAGGGGACCCAAAAGTTCACACAGTCCCACCCCCTGCCATGGCAGGGACACCTTCCACTATCCCAGGCTGCTCCAAGCCCTGTCCAACCTGGCCTGGAACACTTCCAGGGATGGTGCAGCCACAGCTGCTCTGGGCAACCACAGCCAGGGCCTCCCCACCCTCACAGGGAAGGGTTTCTCCCAAATACCCCATGTGAGCCTGCCCTGTGCCAGTGGGACACCATTCCTCTCTGTCCTGTCAGTCCAAGTCCTTGTCTGAAGTCCCATTCCAGCCCTCTGGAACTATGATTGCAATCCCACTGCTGGGACCATGGATCCCACTGCTGGGACCATGGATCCCACTGCTGGGACCATGGATCCCACTGCTGGGACAATGACTGACTACAGAACAGCAATTCCACTGCTGGGGCCATGGATCCCACTGCTGGGGCCATGGATCCCACTGCTGGAAACATGGATCCCACTGCTGGAAACATGACTGACTCCAGCACAGCAATCCCACTGCTGGAACCATGGATCCCACTGCTGGAACCATGACTGACTCCAGAACAGCAATCCCACTGCTGGAACCATGACTGACTCCAGAACAGCAATCCCACTGCTGGGACAATGACTGACTCCAGAACAGCAATCCCACTGCTGGAACCATGGATCCCACTGCTGGGACCATGACTGACTCCTGCACAGTGATCCCACTACTGGAACCATGACTCCAGCGTGGTGATCCCACTGCTGGAACCACGACTGTAGCATGGTGATCAAACTATTGGAACCATGACTGACTCCAGCAATTCAGCAGCCCAGTGCTGGCACTGCTGGGACCCCAATTCCAGCCTGATGCAGTGCTGGCACCCCAATTCCAGCCTGATGCAGTGCTGGCACCCCCAGCTCAGCCCCAGCAGCAGGACTTTGCCTTTGGTGCTCACATGGGTTCTGGTGGCACCATCCACCAAAACAGAGCTGGTTCCTTCTCTCAACTCCACATTTCCCACCGACCACCCAAAATCCAGCAGGGACAACCCCCAACCCGTGGTCCTGGACATGTTCCTGTGGAAGTCTCTGCTCTAAGTAAAAGGATCCATGGAAAAACCTCCGTTCAGAGCAGGAGCCACCACCAAAAGCAAAGCTTCTCCTGGATTGTCACAGAATCATGGAACGGTTTGGGTTGGAGGGACTCTAAAGCTCATCCCATTCCACCCCCTGCCATGGCAGGGACACCTTCCACTGTCCCAGGTTGCTCCAGCCTGGCCTTGGACACTGCCAGGGATGGGGCAGCCACAGCTTCCCTTCCCAGCCCAGCCATTCCAGGATATAGCCTCAATATTCTGACTCTTATTTTACAGCAAGAATGAGACTCCTGGTTCCCTCTGGGGGGTGTGAACAGGGAGCAGACAGAACACAAACCCTCCCAAGACAAAATCCTGCTCTCCAGGTGTCTGGACAGCACCCAGAGCTGCAGGTGTTCCCCACGGCTGGAGTGGGACACAAGGAACACAAAGAAGTTGGCAACACCAGGGCACCAACAGGGACACAGGAACAGAGGAGGCTGGAGCTGCAAACTGCAGTGCACAGAGCCACAGCCAGGCTGAGACCAGCAAAGCGATGTGGAATCATGGAATTGCTGAGATTAGAAAAGCCCTCACAGCCCACCGAGTCCAACTGTCCCCAGCACTGCCCAGGCCAGCAGTGACCATGTCCCCAAATGCCATCTCCACCTGGCCACACAGCACACCATGCATCCTGCAATGCCTGAGAATCCCACCCAGCACACCAAGGGGCCATCCTGGAATCCCTGAGAATCCCACCCAGCACACCAAGGGACAGGATCCTGGAATCCCTGAGAATCCCACCCAGCACACCAAGGGACAGGATCCTGCATTCCCTGAGAATCCCACCCAGCACACCAAGGGGCAGGATCCTGGAATCCCTGAGAATCCCACCCAGCACACCAAGGGGCAGGATCCTGCAATCCCTGAGAATCCCACACACATGCCCTGGCCCTGCTCTGTCCCACAGCACACCAAGGTACCCAGACTGTCCATAACTCTCTGTTTTTATTGTCTCACATTGTCCTAATCCTAGTTGTTCAAATTTTTATTACTCTAATTATATTACTATTTTTATAACCATTTTATTACTATTAAGCTTTTAAAATTCTAGAAACAAGTGATTGGTGTTTTTCACACTATTTTATAACCATTTTGTCACTGTTAAACTTGTAAAATTCTAGAAACAAGCGACTGGCATTTTTCACAAAATCCAACAGCCCCTCACAAAATTCCTGCTCTCTCACACCTGCAGCCACCCAGCAAAGAGCCAAAAACGTCCCAGAGCCCGCAAAGAACTCCCGGAAAACCAGGGAGTTCAGGTTTTATCCAGGCGGATTTGGGAACGGGAGCCCAAAACCAACATTTAAACAAGCAGATTTGGGAAACCCAGCCCAGCACCGAGCAAGTAAAAAGGTGAATTTGGGAATGGGGACCCAAAATCAGCATTTAAACAAGCGGATTTGGGAAACCCAACTCAACACTGCGCATTTAAACAGGGAATTTGGGAACGGGAGCCCAAAGAGAAGCGTTTAAACAAGTGGATTTGGGAAACCCAACTCAACACCGCGCATTTAAACAACTGGATTTGGGAACAGGAGCCCAAAGAGAAGCGTTTAAACAAATGGATTTGGGAACGGGAGCCCAAAACCAGCGTTTAAACAAGTGGATTTGGGAACGGGAGCCCAAAACCAGCGTTTAAAGCAATGGATTTGGGAACGGGAGCCCAAAACCAGCGTTTAAACAAGTGGATTTGGGAACAGGAGCCCAAAACCAGCGTTTAAAGCAATGGATTTGGGAAACCCAGCCCAAAGCGTGCATTTAAAGAGGCGATTTGGGAATAGGAGCAAAAGTAGTATTTAAACAAGTGGATTTGGAAAACCTAGCTCAACACTGAGCACTTAAACAGAGGAATTTGGGAACGGGAGCCCAAAGAGAGGCGTTTAAAGCAATGGATTTGGAAGCCCAAAGAGAAGCATTTAAAGGAATGGATTTGGGAAACCCAGCTCAACACGGAGCACTTAAACAGGGGAATTTGGGAACGAGAGCCCAAAGAGAAGCGTTTGAAGCAATGGATTTGGGAAACCCAGCCCAAAAGCACCCATTTAAAGAGGCGAATTTGGGAATAGGAGCAAAAGCAGCACTTAAACAAGTGGATTTGGAAAACTAGTCCAACACCGAGCACTTAAACAGGGGAATTTGGGAATGGGAGCCCAAAGAGAAGCGTTTATAGGAATGGATTTGGGAGCCCAAAGAGAAGAGTTTAAAGCAATGGATTTGGGAGTCCAAAGAGAAGCATTTAAAGCAATGGATTTGGGAAACCTAGCTCAACACGGAGCACTTAAACAGATGAACTTGGGAACGGGAGCCCCAAAACAGCATTTAAAGAAGCAAATTTGGGAAACCCAGCCCAACACCGGGCACTTAAACAGACGGATTTAGGAACGGGAGCACAAAAACAGCATTAAACAAGTGGATTTGGGAAACCCAGCCCAACACCGGGCACTTAAACAGACGGATTTGGGAACGGGAGCCCAAAGAGAAGCGTTTAAATGAGTGGATTTGGGAAACCCAGCCCAGCGCCAAGCATTAAACAGTCGAATTTGGGAAACCCAGCTCAACACGGAGCATCTAAACAGCCGAATTTGGGAATGGGAGGAAAACCAGCATTTAAACAAGTGGATTTGGGAAACCCAGCTCAACACAGAGCACTTAAACAGACGAATTTAGGAACGGGAGCCCAAAAGCAGCATTTAAGACTTGGGAAACCCAGCTCAACACCGAGCATTTAAACAGGGGAATTTGGGAACGAGAGCCCAAAGAGAAGCGTTTGAAGCAATGGATTTGGGAAACCCAGCCCAAAATGTGCATTTAAAGAGGTGAATTTGGGAATAGGAGCAAAAGCAGCACTTAAACAAGTGGATTTGGGAAACCCAGCCCAACACGGAGCACTTAAACAGGGGAATTTGGGAACGGGAGGACAAAGAGCAGCGTTAAAAGCAATGGATTTGGGAAACCCAGCTCAACAGCGGGCATTTAAACAGGTGAGTTTGGGAACGGGAGCACAAAAGCAGCATTTAAGATTTGGGAAACCCAGCTCAACACCGAGCATTTAAAGAGGAGAATTTGGGAATGGGAGCCCAAAAAGCAGCGTTTAAAGTGATGCATTTGGGAGCCCAAAGAGCAGCGTTTAAAGTGATGCATTTGGGAGCCCAAAGAAGCGTTTAAAGTGATGCATTTGGCAGCAGCAGCCCAGAACAGCGTTTAAAGCGATGCATTTGGGAACGGGAGCCCAAAGAAGAGTTTAAAGCAATGGATTTGGGAGTCCAAAGAAGCGTTTAAAGCAATGGATTTGGGAGCTCAAAGAGCAGCGTTTAAAGCAATGGATTTGAGAACAGGAGCCCAAAGAAGCGTTTAAAGCAATGGATTTGGGAATCGGACCCCAAAGAAGCGCTTAAAGCGATGCATTTGGGACCGGGAACCCAAGGAAGCGTTTAAAGCAAGGGATTTGGGAATAGGAACCTAAAGAAGCGTTTAAAGCAATGGATTTGGGAATAGGAACCTAAAGAAGCGTTTAAAGCGATGCATTTGGCAGCAGCAGCCCAGAAGAGCGGCCTGCCTGCACAGCGCCCCGCACGGGACGGCCGAGCCCGCTCCCCTCAAGGCCTGGGACAGCCACGGCGGGGCGGCAGCTCAGGACGGCGCGGGGGAACGCCGACACCTTCCCCACACGGAGAAGGCCGCCACGGAGCCCACAAGGCACAAGAGACGGGAAGCGGCGCCGTGCTCTCAGAGCCCCGGGCCCGGAGAAGGCGCGGCTCGGGCGGATCCGCTCGGCGGCCGCGCTGTGTCCCGCCGCCGAGGAGCCGGCCCGGCTCATTTCATCCCAGCCCGGCTCAGCCCAGCCCGGCCCGGCCCGGTCCCGCCGCCCCCTCACCAGCGCCATCGTCGGTGTCGCCGCCATCTTGTCCGTCCCGTCTGCAGCACGCGGCTCTCGCGAGAGCTCCGCGGGGCAGGCGCGCGCGCGGGAAACGGCGCTGGAGGCCCTCGCGAGGAGAGGTCTCGCGAGATCTCGGGAGGGTGTCATGTGACCTCAGCAGATTCCAACATGGCGCCGCCCAGCGCCGCCGGAGAGGGGAGACGAGACGAGACGAGACAAAACAAAACGAAACAAAACAAAATAAAATACGGTGTAATCCCGGGGGAACGGGGCTCCAGCGCGGCTGCTGCGGCCTCAGCGCCGCTGGGTCGGTGCTGGGCCGGCAGTGCCAGCCAGGGAAAGTGCAAAGCTGCCGGTGCTGCCTTGCCGGGCTCCGAATAAAACGGGCTCAAACCAGCTGAAATGCATTAAACCCGGGTAAAGCAAGCTAAAACGGGATAAAACGTGCTAAATCCGACTGGCGCCGGGGGGCTTTTGGTCGCAGCCGGGGGAGGAGCTGCGGAACCCCCCCGGTACCAGCCGTGGGCACCGGGAGGTGCCGGATGTGTCACGGAGGCGGACTGGATCAATAAATCATAAATTGCAGGTGTGAAAAATGCGCATTTTATGATTGGCTTTTCGCAAATATTAAAATGAATATTGTATGTGTTGTGTTAGAAAGTTATGCTGTATTAATTTTTTAAAGCAGTGTGTTAAATATAGTTTTAGGTTATAACAAAATGTTAAATTAGAAACTATGCTGTGTGAGATACTTTTTTTAAGAGAGGACTCACACCAGATAGTAACAAGATCGTATTGTCCTAATCCTAATTGTTCAAATTTTTATTACTCTAATTATATTACTATTTTTATAACCATTTTATTACCATTACACTTTTAACATTTAAAAAAACAAGTGATTGGTGTTTTTCACACAAATATTAAAATGAATGCTATATGTGTTGTGTTGGAAAGTTGTGCTCTATTAATCTCTTTTAATTAGTGCTCTATTAATCTCTTTTAATTAGTTTTCTATTAATCTCTTTTAAGTAGTGTGGTAAATGTCCTTTTTAGGCTGTAGCATGACATTAAAATAGGAACTATGTGATGTAAGATAGTTTTTGTAACTAACCCAAAGAATGGAAAAGATAATCCAGAAATTCTTTGTGCAGAGATAACAGCAAAGAGACACCAAGGTCCCAAGAGAAGAGTTATTGCCTCCTTGTTGGGAAAACTCAGGTTTTTGAGGAACCAAGGAAATTGATTTACAAGATGAGGAGGAAGATAAAATTAAGCAGAAACATCCTATGAATAATGCATAAGATCTATGAATATGCATCAGGCTCCTGCCTTTAAGGGTAATCCTTTGTTGGCAAGGTGTGCCTTGTGGCAAAGTGCCAGGCACCCAAATTCCTTCATTCTTCACTTTTTATTTATTTTTTATTTATTTTTTTCTTATTTATTGTTTATTTTCTGTATTTTTTAATTTTCATTTACTTTTCTTTTATTTCTTGTTATTTATTTTTATTTTTGTTTTATTTATTTTATTTTATTTATTCTTGTTTACTTATTTATTTATTTTCATATATTTATTTATTTTATTTATTTTTATTTATTTTTATTTCATTTATTCATTTTTATTTTTATTTATTTATATTTATTAAGTTTATCTTGTTTATTTTTATTTTATATTTTATTTATTTACTTTTATTTACTTTTATTTATTTATTTTTATTTATTTAATTGAGTTTTATTTATTTGTTAGTATTTATATTTGTTAATATTTATTTAATTTATATATTTTTATTTTTGTCTTATTTATTGTTTATATTCTTTATTTTTTAATTTTCATTTACTTTTCTTTTATTTCTTGTTATTTATTTTTATTTTTGTTTTATTTATTCTATTTATTCTTATTTATATATTTATTTTCATATATCTTTAATTTATTTATTTTTATTTTTATTTATATTTATTAAATTTATCTTGTTTATTTTTATTTTATATTTTATTTCTTTACTTTTATTTTATTTATTTATTTTTATTGATTTAATTGAGTTTTATTTATTTGTTAATATTTATATTTGTTAATATTTATTTAATTTATATATTTATATATTTATATGGTATCTATATTTCCATTATTATATTTATATTTTTATTTATTTATTATTCTATTTTTTCTCTATTATTATTCTGACTTTTACTACTATTTTCATTACTATTAAACCTCTACAATTTTAACAAAATTCAATAACGTTTTTCACACCTTGGCTCTGTCCCTGATGCCCAAATTCCAGTGCAGGGCGGAGGGCACAGGGAATGGAGCTGGGAATGTTCGTTTGGGGAGGAGAACATTCCAGAACATTCCAGAGACACCTCAGAGCCCTTCCAGTGCCTAAAGGGGCTGCAGGAGAGCTGGGGAGGGACAGGGGACAAGGGATGGGGGGACAGGACAAAGGGAAAATGGGATTTGGGGAATTAGGAATTGTTCCCTGGGAGCGTGGTCGTGGATCCCTGGGAGTGTCCAGAGTGGGCTGGGCAGGACTGGGGACAGCCTGGGACCTCCTGAAATCCGTGGATTTAGGGCTGTGTTGGACCCCGTTAAATCCATGGATTTAGGGCTGTGTTGGACCCCGTTAAATCCATGGATTTGGGGCTGTGTTGGACCCCGTTAAATCCATGGATTTAGGGCTGTGTTGGACCCTGTTAAATCCGTGGATTTAGGGCTGTGTTGGACCCCGTTAAACCCATGGATTTAGGGCTGTGTTGGACCCCGTTAAATCCATGGATTTAGGGCTGTGTGGG
>JAWMRF010000101.1:7200489-7229377 GCA_035221435.1 Sphenopsis melanotis | reverse complement strand
CCTTGCTGTACACCCCTCACACAGCCACACCAACCCCTGTGCCCAGCTGTACAGCTCCTGTGCACAGCCACTCACCCCCTGTGCCCAGCTGTACACCCCTCACACAGCCACACCAACCCCTGTGCCCAGCTGTACAGCTCCTGTGCACAGGCACACCCCACCTGTGTCTGGCTGTACCGCCTGTGCCAGCTGTACACCCCTCACACAGCCTCACACCCCCTGTGCCCAGCTGTACACCCCCTGTGCCCAGCTAGACACCTCTCACAAAGCCACACGCCCCCTGTGCCTGGCTATACACCCCATGCCCAGCTGTACACCCCATACCCAGCCTCACACCCCTGGTGTTTGGCCACTCTCCCATGCCCAGGTGACAGTGCCACGAGCTGTGGCAGTGCCACCAGTGCCGGTGCTGGCCCTGTGGCCAGCAGGGCTCAAGGCCGTGGTACCCTGAGCACCTCCAGGGCCATGGGGCTCCCTCCAAGCCAGTAGCACCCTTGGGTTGGGGACAGGGAGCCGGACACAGGAGACCCGACCCCAGACGGCTGCAGGGCTGTGCTGCAGGGTCTCCCAGCCAGCTGCGGCCAGGTGCCTTCCTGCCTTGCGAGGACCGAGACCTCAGCAGCCTCGGCGCAGACGCGGGCTGGTCCTGCCCGGCTCTGCACGGCCCGGGGCCAGGCGTTACCTGCAGGGCCGTGCCGGGCTCTGGCAGCGCCAGCAGCCGCTTCTCCACGGCGTCCAGCCAGTGCCGCAGGGCGAGCAGCTGCTCCTGCACCTCCAGCCTCTGCTCGGAGCGCAGGCAGGCTCTGGGGAGAGAGCACAGACACACCGGGCTGTGGGGGACACGGCCACTGTCCCCTGTCCCCGCACCGCCCCGGAACTCCGGGCTCGCTGCCCACCTGCCCCAGGTGTGCCACAGCCGCACCTGCGCTTGCTCCCACCCTGTTGGCCCAAGTACAGCCAGCCCACGCCCTCCCTGCCCCAGCGCCTGCCCAGACACCCGTGAAGGGTTCAGCAGCTCCCCCGTCGGGGCGTGGACACCCGGGCACGGCTGGCACGGCCCGCCTGGCAGTGCCCAGCGGTGCCCCTGGCAGTGCCCGGCAGTGCCCGTACCTCTCCACCTCCTCCCTGTCCCACGGCGAGCCCTCCACACCATGCCCGGTGTCCCCTGCAGCACGGTGCACCTGCGGGGAGAGCAGAGGGACCGTGGGCATGGCACACCAGGTCCTGGCAGAGGGGCAGGGGATGAGGCTCCACAGTGAGGAGGTTTGGAGCGTTTCCGTGTCTCCCCAGGGACAGCCCATCCCCACCAGCTGGGACAGAGCTGCCCTGGCCAGGATCCCCTGTCTGTCCTGTGCTCCAGCCACCACCAGTACCTGCAGGTTTTGGCTTGGCTCCGGCTCCTCTGAATTCCTGTGGTGCACCTCAATTTCCAAACCCTTTTCAGCTGGGATCGCTCCCAGATCTCACCCTGCTGCCTCTGGGGGTACGTCTGGTCCCTGGTGTCCCTTCACCTGCTCTGTGCACTGCAGAGCTGCTGGCTGAGCCCAAACTGACCCCCAGCAAACTGACCCTCAGCAAAAAATTACCAACTGGCCCATGGAAAACCCCCTGTCCTGGCGTGGAGCAGTGGTGTCTCAGACCAGATGCTCCTCAGGTGCTGCCAGTGCAGCCGCTTTGCCACAACACAAAGGAGAAAATGCTGGGCAAACACTGAAATCCACAGACCAGCAATGCCCTGGCACAGACACGGGGCACGAACAGGCAGCAGTTCCTTCGTGCCCCAGTGGAGAGCGGGACTGGCAGGAGGGATCACACCAAGCCTGCACCCTGAGGCTGAGGGTGATGCTGCTCCCACAGCCCTGTAATTAACTGCTTGCTAACCCTGATTAATTAAGCCAGGTCACCTGGCTGAGCACAAGGATGGGAAGACAGCACTGTGAGGGAAATGGGGCACAGCCACGGCTGTGGTGATGGGCCCAACACCTCAGCAAGGACACGACCACAGCTCCAAGAGGCTGTACCAGGGGAAAGAGCCAGGGAGTGTGGGCTGGATAAATGGAGATAAAACCCCCGTGGTGCAGGAGGGACGTGGCACTGCTGCCATGGATGGAGCCAGGGAAGGTGACACACGGCAGCTGAGCAGGAGCTGCAGCACTGGGGGCTGGGAGAGACTGGGATATGTCTGCTGCAGGGGGAACCTCGGCCAGGGTCTGGTCAGGAACCCCACCAGAATTCCCTGGATGAGGGGAAGAGGCACCAGGTAGGTGCTGGGTGCTGGTGCCACAGCAGTTCCTCATGGTCAGAGTGCCAGCAGGGCTCAGTCCCATCAGGGACACTCTGGGGATGCGTGCTCACAGCTCACTGCTGTCACGATGCCATCAGCAGGGCCCCAACCACCCCAGGCACCCACAGTGTGGCACCTGCCCCAGCACGGGCACCAGCGCCACCCACCAGCTGGGAAAGCCAGAGCAGCACCTTTCTTCCCCTGCCCAGGGCCAGGTCAGTGTGCAGGGAGGGAGCAGGATGGCACAGCCGGGGCCACCTGGGGTCGTGGCAGCTCCAGTGCAGTCACAGGTGGTCCCACAGCCCTCCTGCCCCATGCCGGCAGTCCCTGATCCTGTGTGCCCCATCCCAGGGCAGGACTGCAGTGTGACAGTGCCAGCCCTGGTGCCAGGGGTTGGGCACAGGGAACCAGGCAGGTGCAGGATGCTGCCGCAGGTGGGCAGCTGATAACAGCGTGTGCACTGTGAAAAGCTGTTCCAGCCCAAACTCAGCCTGGGCTGCTGGGGCTGGGGCTGGAGCTGGGGCTGGAGCTGGGGCTGGGGCTGGAGCTGGGGCTCCGATGATCTCTGCCAGCCTGCCCCAGACACGGTGCCAGCACCAGCTGCTCCAGTCGGGACGTGCCAAGAGACGCGGGACTGAGAGGAGCAGTGGATCCCAAACTGGTGCTGGGACCCGCTGGGTGCCCTCATCCCCGGCTCGCTGCGGGGGCCGGTTCGGAGCAGCCCCCAGCCCCGGCTCGGGCACCGGACACCGCGGGCTGCCCGTGACAGCCCGGACAAACAGCTCTGGAGCTGCCTGGCAGCAGCTCCCTGTCCCGCACCGCGCTGCCCACACCGCACCACTGCGTCCGACCGGCCCTGGGGGCTGCCCGGTGCCCGGCAGGACGTGCCCACACCGCACCACTGCGTACGACCGGCCCTGGGGGCTGCCCGGTGCCCGGCAGGACGTGCCCACACCGCACCACCGCGTCCGGCTGGCCCTGGTGCCCAGGGGCTGCCCGGTGCCCGGCAGGACGTGGCGGCTGCAGCGCTGGGGCAGCACCATCCCCGCTCCACCGGGGGATTCACCGCTCCAGCCAACAGCGGCCCCGGCTCAGGGGCACGGAGCAGCGCTTCACACGGGGCACAGCCGCCCTTGGCCGGCGCACCCGGGCTCCGAGCCTCAGCGGCACGGCCGGGGGGGTCCGGGGGTCCCTGGCCATGGGGAGGTTCAGCGCCCCGGCTCGGGGGGGGCGTGGGAGAGGCCGGCCGCTCTTTGTGGAGGAGCTGAACAGAGCGTTCCCGGCGCGGCGGGGGCCGAGCCAGCAGCGCCCGGGGCGGTGGGCACAGCGAGCTGGCAGCTGCTCCGTGCCAGCAGGGCCGAGCCGGCGGCCACGGCCACGCTTGGGACTGGCCACGGGTCCCACCCGGCGGAGCACAGCCAGGACGGGGCGGTGCTGCCACCCACACCCCGAAGGGCGGTGGGTGAACCCCGGCGGGGCGCGAGGGACCCCTGCACGGCCGGGGAGGCTCTCGGTGCCTCCCGTGCACCGCGGTGCTGAGGGACGGTTTAACTCGGGGAAGCGGGAAGGGTTCGCTCCAGCCTCCGCAGCAGCAGGGCAGGGTGACATGCAGGGCATTAAAATGGGGAAAATCGTGGAGTTCTCCATGGTGACGAGTTTGGCTTTGGCCGGGTCACTGCCGGCGCGCGGTGCTGAAGGGGCTGTGGGAGGGACAGGGGGTATGGGTGGGGCAGGAGGGTGACATGGAGCAACACAAGGTGATGAAGAGTGTCCGTGGGCAGGGGACACTGTGCTGCGTGGGGGAAGAGGCTGGCTCACCTCAGGAACAGCCAGCCTGGATCTCGGGGCATTCCACCCTCCTCACCCTCCTTTGCCAGCCACTGCAGGGGGATCCCACTGCTTCAGGCACACCAAGGAGGGTCCCCGGCACTGGGTCGAAGGGGTTTGGGGAATAGGGTCCCCCCCTGGCACATGGATGTGAGTCCCAAGGCTGGGCCTGGGCGCAGGGGCATTTCTCACCAGGAAACAGAGTTGGACCCACGAGTGTTGGGGGTGGGGGGGTGTGAGGGGCTTCCAGGCCATGGCATGGGATGGGGCCATGGGTCAGGGGGCTCTTGGTGCTCTCATGAGCTTTAGGAGACGTTACTCACCCTGGGGGAGGAGTCAGGAAGTTGGGAGGTAAGCAAGGAATATCTGGGGGAGCAGGGAACATCTGGGGGACACAAGGAAATATTTGGGGGGCCAGTGAGGTGGGGCAGGGCCCCAAGCAGCTTGTGGGAATGTCTTGTTGTTCTGGGGCCTCTCCTGAGCCCCGCAATGGCTGCAGCAGCCTGTGACCCCCCTGAGTCTCCCCGGCCCAGTTGTGCCTAACGGCCTCATCCCACTGCTGGTGGGGACAGACGGACGCTGCGGTTAATTGCTGATGGACAATGCAATTAACGTCCTGCCCAGCCACCGCCATCTGTCCCGGCCAGCCCCACCCGGGGCTGCTGACATGCTTGGCTGGTCCTGGCACAGTTGAGACCCCACCGGCCCCTGGACATTGCAGGGGTCCTGCAAGGTCCTAACAGCTCTGGCGCTCCTGGTACAGTGCCTGGGGCTCCTGGCACTGCTGTGGGATCACCCTCGTGCTCAGGGAGTCCCAGCCTGAGGTGTGCACTGGCACCTGCCTCACTGGGCTGGACAGACCCCTCGAGGCACCTGTGCCAGTGGCTGCACTGACATCTCCAGGTTTGCCAGGCTTTCCCTTCTGAATGCTGCTGTCCTACCAGTGATTGCCAGGCCATCAGATCCTGAACCCCCTAAAGCCCCTCAGCCCCACAGCTGACTGGTGCCATCCACCCCCAACAGCCCCCCCTGCCCAAAGAGAGTGCCCACAGCACAGCCCACACCGGGCAGAGGCCACGGAACCGGCAGAGGTAGCAGCACACATGGGAACAGTGCCATGGAGGACAGCGTCCCTGCCCAGCCCAGAGCCCCACTGATGAAGGGACAGGTCTGTCCTCATATGAGCAACGCTCAGAAGTCCCCACAGCGCCAGCAGCACCCACTCCCCAAAACCAGGAGTCGAATGCTGCACCCACATTGACCTCCCAGCAGTGTCAGTTGCGCCACCAGCACAGGGCAGCTCTGGGGACAACCCCATGGCCCTGCTCTGTGCCTGGCAGCACCATGGGTACACCCAGGCCCAGGAGCTGGTCAGACCCCTGGCACCCTGACACACTTCGCCACGACCTGCAGCAGCCCATACAGCCCGTGGCACGAAGCTGCAGGAGGCAATGGGAGCCCACAGTGGCAAGGCCAGGGGGTGAACAGATCACGCAGAGCTGCTGGCTGGTTTCAGAGGATTCTCCTTTACTGCCCTTGCAGGGGAGCCCTGGGTCCACACTGCTCCTTTTACAGACACCTCGTGGTATGTACAATTTTAGTGGTTTGCCCCCAAAAAGAGATGTGTTTGGGTAATCCATGGACCCCCAGTGTCCCGATGAGTGATGGCCGGGGTGTGGGGGGCCCCGGGAGTGGGGACTGTCCTGGAGCTGCATGCAGGGGCACCTCATGCAAAGCTGAAGGGGGTCATGAGAGCAATAATGACACCAGAGGCGGAAGGTAACATGACAGGATTTACAGGTGGCAGATGAGAGCAGGTGGGGAGGAGGAGATGTTTTGGAGATCCGCAGTGAGCCCGACACCACACCAGGAGGCCATCCCCAGGGAGGAGGGAGTGTGTGGGGCGAGTGGGGGCCGGGTGACCCTGCGGGTGCTTCTTGGGCCATTGGCTGCTCAGGCACCGTGGCCCCAGTCCCTGGCAGGGGACTCTGGCAAGTGCAAAGGGTGAGGGAGAACGTCCCTGTGTCCTCAGGTGCGGTCCCACCGGCCTCAGGGCGGGGGACGGGCTCCATGGCGGCGATGAGGGGAAGTGGTATGGACATCCAGCCACACTACAACAAAGCGAACAGAAAAGATGGGATGAGACAGGGAGAACAATCCATGAGATGAAACCACCAAGCCCGGCCGTCGGCGCCGTGCACCTGCTGTGGGACCGGGACAGACCGAGGAGGTCGGCGTTACCTGTGCAGGTGGGCACGGCCGAGCAGCTGCCACCTCCAGGGCTCCCCTCGAGCCCGTCCACGACCTGCTGATGTCGGAGACCCAGCTCAGGAGCTCGCCCAGCGGCACTGGGAGGTCTTTGTTGGGACTGGAAAAAGACGTCTGCCAGAGAGAGAGCGCGTTAGCGCCGGCATGGGGATGAACCGGGGGGATGGAATTACCGCGAAGAAGGAAAAGGAGGCTGTTTTTACAGAAATCTGCCTATTTCTAACATGAGCATGTGCCAGGCTGCTACAGCATCCCACGGCCCACCCTATGCTGCAGGGGTCCCATGGCCCTCATACCCTTAGTGAGGGTCAGGAAAACCCCCACGGCTCTGGGGGGTTCTGGGGGCAGGAGCTGCGCAGACCCAGGCTGGGGCGCGGGCTCTGGCAGACACCTGCCAACGGGTCATGGAGCCACATGAGTGTGAGGAAATCAACCTCGAGCAGAAGCACTTCCCAGATACACGGAGAGACTGACAGACAGACCGGCCAACCGCGGCAGGGGCGTCCCGGAGGACGGGTGAGCGGGTGGGCTGGCGGAGGCGGGCACGCAGCGAAGCCCCTCGGCGGGCGAAGTGGCGAGCGGAGGCAGGTCCCCCCGCAGGGCGCGGAAGCACCGGGCAGCGCCAGCGCGGCACTTACGGTCAGGGCACCGGCTCTGCGGCGTGGTGGTGGGGACGTGCCGGGAGGCCAAGGCAGGGAGATGGGGCAGCTCGGGGGGCTGGGGTGCAGAGCCCCCTCCTCGCTGCACTGAGGGCGCGTGGAAGGGGTCCAGGCAGCAGCTTCAGGGCTGGTGTGGTGTGTCTGACTGTCCAGTGCCGAGGAGCTGGTGATGTCCTCCTCTGGCACATTGGTTGCAGTGGGGTGCACCACAGGGCCAAGGCAGTCTCCTCCTTTGGGGTGTGGGGGCTGAAGCCGGCAGGTTAATTACAAAAGAGTGCTAAGTGGTTAGATCCAAACGGGGAACTGTTTTCTTGGTGTCCGGCTCGGCCGCGCCGTGTGCGAGCAGCGGCAGGATTGGCGCGGCCAGGAGCAGGAACGGTGTCCGGCTCCTGGGGCGCAGGGTGGAGAGGGTAGTGTGTATTCTCTCTTGTCTCTTAATATACAAACACTGTCAGCACATTCGCATATATTAATTTATTAGTCTTGTCTTTTTGGTTAAACTTGAGGCACTGCTTTGGGAGAAGAGTGGAGGTTCAAAATTAAAAAAATACTAGTGATTAGCCAGCAGCATTGCCACATGCGGAGCGGGTGAGGCGGCGCCTCGGGGGGCTGGCAGGTCTCAGGCCACGTGGAGCAGGGGCCCAGACACCCCGGGGCACTCCCTGCTCGCCTCCCACCCGCAGCTTCTGGATGTGGCCAGGGCAAGGGCAAGGGCAGCCTCCTCCACGGTGCCCTGGGTACCCCCCGTGTATCTGCGCCCGAAACTCGAGGAGGAGTAGGAGGAGGAAGAGAAGGTCATGGAGAAGCTGGAGCCGGTGGCGTCAAAACTGCCGCGCCGGGAGCCTGAGCGGGAGCCGGTGCGAGAGCCTGAGCGTGATCCGGAGGTGGAGCCAGCGCTGCTGATGTTGTAGGGGCTGTAGTAGCCCTTGCTGGACTGGGACGAGGCCTCCAGGAGCCGCAGGCCAGTCCCATCCTCGATCATGCTCCGGTCCATGGCGTCCTTGTAGGAGATCTTGAGCTTGGTCTTGGGGCAGGTGAGGTACTTGGAATAGGTGTTGACATCCCGCAGCTTCTGGGCAGTCCGCGCATCAATGGTGCCCTTCTGCAGCGCATCATCCAGGGAGACACGGCCCGGGGCATCGGGCTCGATCAGGCCCCCTGTCAAGTACTGCACCTCCAGGAACCGCTGCCCGGCCTCGTAGTACAGCCAGCCCTTCTTCAGGGCCTGCGCCGCCGACATCTTTGTCTTGGTCCGCGGGTCCTCGAAGCCGTAGAAGGCCTTCTGCGCCAGGTTGATGCGGTCCACCATGATCTTGTCAACCAGGCCCTTGGTGACCGCGTCAGCAACGGTGCATTTGTCACCGGTGTTGGGGTCGATGATGCCCCCGGTGCAGGCCTGGGCTTCCAGCAGCCGCTGGCCTGTGATGTTGTCCACCAGGTTGCGGCGCATCGCCTCCGTGATGGACACCTTCTCCAGAGTGTCCGTGTCCAGGATGCCTGCCACTGGCCCAGTCTCTTCGGTTGGGTCAGTCCACATGGAGATCTGGGTCCGTGACAGGGCTGGGCTGACAGTGTAGGAGGAAGAGGATCCAACAGAGGACGACCGCGACCGGAAGCCACCCATGTTGCCAGAGAGCATGTCAGCAAACTCGGTGATGGAGAGGGTGCCCGAGCGGTACTGGTCCAGGGCTGACTGATCAATCAGACCCTTGCCAATGGCATCATCGATGTCATACTGGCGCCCCGAGCGCCTGTCGATGATCATTGACTTCACCACACCATCGGAGGAGGAGGTGGTGATCTCTTCCCACTCGCACTCCTGCTCTGACAGCTCCAGGTAAGTCTGGTGGTCAATGAGGCCCTTGCGATAGGCTTCGTACACGGACATCTCCTTGCCAGTCTCTGGGTCAACGATCACCACCCGGCGCTTGCGGACAGAGGACTTGGAGGAGGTCTTCCTCTCCCGCTTCTTCTCCTTCAGAGGCAGGAGGCAGAGGCCGGTCTCTGGGTCCGTGATGCACCGCTCCATGAGCTGCAGGTAGGTGAGGTTCTCCTCTGTGTTGGGGTCGAAGAAGCCCTTGGTGTCGTCACTAGGGTCCAGCAGGATCTCGTTCATCTCCTCATCAAAGAGGCCCCTCTTGTAGGCCACCTCCACGGGCAGGCGGTGGCTCTCCTCAGGGTCAATGATGCCTCCTGTGGCGATCTGTGCCTCCAGTAGGCGGATCCCGTGGTCCTTCAGGATCAGACCCTTCTTCATAGCCTGGAAGAGGGAGATGAGCTTTCCGGTGTAGGGGTCCCGGTAGCCGGTGACGGCCCTCTCGGCAGAGAGCAGCTTGTCCTTGAACTCGGGGCCCACAATGCCCATGCGCACAGCTTCCTCCACTGTCAGCTTGAGGCCCTTGATGGGGTCAATCACGTAGCCCGTGGCTGCCTGTGCCTCCAGGAGCTCAAAGGCAGTGCCAGGCCGGATGATCCCCTTCTTCATGGCCTGGTAGATGGACAGACGCTCCTTTGTGGAGTCCACAAAGACACCAGCGATGCAGCTGGTGCCCTCCAGGAACTTCTTCAGGTTCTTAGAGACCTCCTCAACAGAGGTGAGACCCTCCTGGAGGCGCTGGGCTGTGGCTTCATCCATCACCTGCGAAAGAACCAGCTCCTCCACTGTGATCTGTTTCCTCAGGCCCCGGAAGGTGAGCTTCCGTGTGTCGCAGAGCGGGAGCAGGAGGAGCCGGGAGTTCTCATCCTTGCGGCACCGCCTCAGCAGCTGCGTGTAGCTGAGCTTCTCATCTGTGGAGGGGTCCACGTAGCTGCGCACCTCGCTGGGCTCCGACAGCATGTCGTACGTCTCCTTGTTGATGAAGCCCCGCTGGAGAGCCACCTCCAGGGGCAGGTGGAAGCCCAAGTGTGGGTCAATTATGCCGCCAGTGGCAATCTGGGCGTCCAGGAGCTTGAGGGCCTCTTCGCTGGGAATGAGATCCTTCTTCATGGCCTGGAAGAGGGAAATCTTCTGTTCACTGTAGGGGTCTCTGTAGCCAGTCACAGCCCTCTCTGCCGACAGGAGCCGGTCGTGGATCTCTGGCCCCACCACGCCCTTCCTGACCGCCTCATCAACAGTCAGCATTTCATTCTTCGTGGGGTCGATCATGAAGCCGGTGGCTGCCTGGGCCTCCAGGAGGGAGCGGGCCACTTCGGAATTGATCAGCCCCTTCTTCAGCGCCTGGTAGACACTGAGAGTCTGTTTGGAGGAGGGGATGTAGATGCCAGCCACGCAGCCTGACCCGTAAAGATACTTCCAGACAGTCTCCACATCCAGGATCTCCCGGAAGGTTTTGGAGCCCTGTTTCAGCAGGTTGTAGATGTCCTGTGTGATGATCTTGGCCTCAAAGAGGTCCTCGGCTGTGATGCGGCGCCGGACGTAGTCATAGGACGTGAGATTCTGCTGCCGGATGATCTCAGTCTTCTCGATGATCTCGATGATAATGATGATCATGCGCTCCTTGGACACGCGGCCCGACTGGAACTCCTCCATGAGATGTTTACGCTGCTCCTCGGGCAGCAGGTCCGAGTGCATGACATCCCACAGTGACATGGAGGAGCCTGCCCGGCTGCCCACAGGGATGTCCACCTGTGTCTCCTCAAACACCTTCCGTGTCTCTGCTTCTGTGTACACGTGAGTGGTTTCCACCACTTTTGGCTTCTCAGGCTCCCGCAGAGGCAGCAGGTACAGGCCTGTCTCGGGATCCTCGATGCACCTCTCCTTCAGCTGCACATAGGTGAGGTTCTCCTGAGTGTTGGGGTCGAAGAAGCCCTTGGTGTCGTCACTGGGGTCGGAGAGGGTCCGGTTCATCTCCTCATCGAAGTAGCCACGCTTGTAGGCCACCTCCACGGGCAGGCGGTGGCTGTGCACGGGGTCGATGATGCCGCCGGTGGCAATCTGGGCCTCCAGCAGGCGGATGCCATGCTCCTTGACAATCAGCCCCTTCTTCATGGCCTGGAACAGGGAGATGGTATCGCCCGAGTAGGGATCCTTGTAGCCCGTGACAGCCTTCTCTGCCGACAGCAGCTTCTCGTGCAGCTCAGGCCCGACAATGCCAGCCTTCACCGCCTCGTTGACGTACAGTTTACGGTTCTTCACGGGGTCGATCAAGAACCCTGTGGCTGCCTGGGCCTCCAGGAGGACCACAGCAGTGCTGGGTCTCAGCAGGTTCCTCCTCATGGCCTCATAGATGTTCAGTTTCTCCTTGGTGGCCTCCACATAGACACCGGCAATGCAGTCGCTGCCATGCAGGAATCTCCTCACTGCATCTGTCTCCGAGAGGTCCTTCACTGATTTCTTGCCTTCCTTCAGCTGCTCGTACTGGGTTTTGCTGATGATGCAGGACTCCAGCAGCTCGCTGGCTGGCACCGGAGCCCGCAGACCACTGAATGTCAGTTTCTCCTGCTTTTTGGTCTCTGCCTCCTCGATGATGGTGATCACAATCTTGATGATCTTCTCGATTGTCACTTTGCCGGTCTTGTACTGTCGGAGCAGCTCCCGCCTGTGCTCCTCTGTGAAGTATTCAGAGTGGATCAGTTCCCAGATGGTCATTGTCTGGCCCTTCATGCTGCCCACTGGGACCTCAATGGTTGCTTTGTCGAAGCACTCCTTGGCCTGGCTGTCGGTGTAGACCTCCTCCTGCTGTGACTGGATTGCCCTGTCGGACAGGGGCAGCAGGCACAGGCCAGTATGCTTGTCGCGGTGGCAACTCTTCTGCAGCTGGGCATAGGTGAGGTGCTCCTGGGTGTTGGGACAGTAGAAAACCTTGGCTTCATCTTGGAACTCAGTCAGAGCCTTGTTTATCTCTGGGTCAAAGTAGCCGCGTTTGTAGGCAACCTCAAGCGGGAGCCGGTGGCTGTTGACGGGGTCAATGATGCCACCAGTGGCAAGCTGGACATCCAGCAGCCGGAGCCCAGTGTCGCTGGGGATGAGGCCCTTCTGGAGTGCTTGGTAGAGGGAAACCGTCTGACCCGTGTAGGGATCCTTGTAGCCAGTCACTGCCTTCTCCGCTGACAGCAGCTTCTCGTGGAACTCCGGCCCCACCACCTCGGCCTTCACTGCCTCATCCACGGAGAAGAGCTTGTTACCCACAGGGTCAATGATGTAGCCGGTGGCAGCTTGTGCCTCCAGCAGGGACAGGGCAACCTCTGGCTTCAGCAGGTTTCTCTTCAGGGCCTCGTAGAAGGTGAGCTTCTGGCCCGTAGACTCCACCAGGATGCCAGCGATGGCATCTGTGCCCTTCAGGTACTGCCGTACGGACTCCATCTCTGCCACATCCTTTATGGACTTCTTGCCCTGGTGCAGCTGGTTGTAGAGGTCCTTGTTGATGATCTTGCTTTCCAGCAGCTCGGCAGCAGGCACGGGGCCCCGCAGGCCCTCAAAGCACATCTGGCTCTTTCTCTCACTTTCCTCCACAACCGTGATGACGATCTTGATGATCTTCTCCACTGTGATCTTGCCAGTCCTGTACTGCTGGATCAGGTCCCGTCTTTGGTCCTCAGTGAAGTACTCAGAGTTGATGAGCTCCCAGATGGTCATCGTCTTCCCTTGGAACTTGCCAAACGGTGCTGTCACTGTGGCCTTCTTGAAGACATCCTTGGCTTCCTTGTCGGTGTAGACCAGCTCTCTGGCTTTGGCTGCTTGGTCAGTGAGTGGCAGGAGGCACAGCCCTGTGTCCGGGTCAGTCACGCACCGCTCCATGAGCTGCAGGTAGGTGAGGTTCTCCTGAGTGTTGGGGTCGAAGAAGCCCTTGGTGTCATCAGTGGGGTCAGACAGGACCTGATTCATCTCCTCATCAAAGTAGCCACGCTTGTAGGCGGCTTCCACGGGCAGGCGGTGGCTGTTGACAGGATCGATGATGCCGCCAGTGGCAATCTGGGCCTCCAGCAGGCGGATGCCATGGTCCCTGACGATGAGATCCTTCTGCATGGCCTGGAACAGGGAGATCTTGTCACCTGTGTACGGATCCTTATAGCCAGTGACAGCTCGCTCGGCCGACAGCATCTTGTTGTGCAGCTCTGGCCCGATCACCCCCTCTCGCACCGCCTCATTCACCGAGAGCCTTGCGTTCCGCACAGGGTCAATGATGAAGCCAGAAGCAGCCTGTGCCTCCAGGAGCACCAGTGCTGTGCCTGGGCTGAGCAGCTTCTTCTTCATGGCTTCGTAGATGCTCATCTTCTGGTTGGAGGGTTTGATCAGCAAACCGGCAATGCTGCTCTTGCCCTGCAGGTACTTCTTGACATCCTCCCTCTGAGAGAGCTCGCCCACACTCACAACACCCTTTGCCAACTTGTCCAAGTTCTCCCTGCTCAGAATGCCGGCATCAGCCAGCTTCTCTGCTGACACCTTCTGCCGGATGCCGTCAAAGGCGAACTCCGGCTCCCCATTCTGGGCTAAGCCGTCCATTGCATCCCGGCCATTGGGCACAGCCTTGACATCCAGCAGCTGCGTTGTCGTAACCACCTCCCCAGGCAGGTCATCTGTCTGGATCATGATCTCCCGTCTCTGGGCCAGGGCAGCCTTGTACTCCTCCTGCATCTGCTCGAGCCTCTCCCTCAGCTTCTGGTTCTCTTCTTCCAGAAGTTTCTCCTGCTGCTGTCGCTGCCTCTCCAGCTGCTGTAGCTCCTCTTGCTTGTGCCGGACGTTTTCCTCAGCTTCCTCCTGATGCTTCTTGGCTTCGTCTAACATAGCTTTCAACTGCTGCTTCTCCTGCTCCATCTCCCGCTGCTGCCGCTCCTGCTCTGCCTTCAGGTTCTGGGCTTTGTTCACCTCATCCTTAAAGAGCTTCTCCAGCTTTGATTTCTCCTCCTCAATGAACTTCTCCTTCTGCAGCAGGGCATCTTTCTCCGTCAGGAAGCTCTGCTGCAGGAGCTGCGTCTCCTGACGGAGCTGAGCCTGCTGGGCCACCTGCATCTGGGGTGGGAGAGAGAACAGTGCAGTCAGACACCCAGGAGGGCAGTAGGGGACTGAGGGTGGGCTGAGGCAGGGGGACGGGCAGCAGGGGTGGCACGGAGGCACAGAGTCACCCACACACTCTCTACATCAGGTAAGAGCTAAGGAGCAGAGCCTGGGTTAGGGAGCCACACACAACATGAGGCAGGATGACCAGGAAAGGGACACAAGGGAACCCCCAGCACTCAGGCTGGGAGCTGGGCACAGAGAGGAACACGGCAGGACATGCCACAGGGTGGAAGAGCCAGCCCAGGAGGTGGCGATCCCACCTCCACGGCTCCAGGGGTTTGGGGTCCTGCTCCGACGCTGCCAGAGGGGTTTGCTCCACCGCCTACAACTCTACACACATCCCTGACCTGCACAGGGGGTCCAGCCCCACCATCCCCAGTGATGGTCCTTGGGGACCAGCCCAGGGATGGTGTGGGCTGGCTGGGAAGAGGGACAGCCTCCCTGTGTACCACCACCACTAAGGGGGACCCGCAGCCCAGTACCTCCTCTGCCTTCTGCTGCAGCAGCGCTGCCTCCTGTTTCAGCTTCTCCTTCTCCTTCTCCAGGTCAGCAATGGCCTTCCGCAGCTTTTCGGCATCCTCATCGCTCTGGTGCCGCTGGATCTCCAGGGTGTGCACCATCGTCATCTTCTCCTGCGTGGCCAGCTCAGTCTCATGCAGCCTCTCACTGATCTCCTCCGCCTGCTTTTTGAACCGCTTGGCTTCCTCCTCAGCCTTGGCCTGGGCCACGCTCATCTCCGCCACCTGCAGCTTGAGGCGCTCGGCCTCAGCCGTGATGTCCAGCTGCCGCCGGCGCTCAGCCTCCAGCGTCTTCTGGAAGCCCTCGGTCTCCTCAGCCAGGCGCTGCTGCATCTGCTCCTTGTCCTCCTGCAGCTTCTTGGCATGTTCCTGTGCCAGATCCTTCTGCTTCTGCAGCATTTCAGCCTCGGCCCGCAGCCGCGTGGCCTCCTGCACCGCCTGCATCTTCTCCTTCAGCATCTTCTCTGCCAGTGCCCGCTGCTGCGCCAGGTCATCCTCAGCCAGCTGCCGCATGCGGGCGGCCTCCTGCGCCTCCACGCTCAGCCGGGCCACCTCCTCTGCCACCTGCTTCATCTTCTCTGCCTCCTCTGCCAGGAACTTCTGCGTGTTGTCCTTGTCCTTAAGGATCAGCGCCTTGTTCTCCTCCTCGATGCGGCTCTTCAGCTTGGCCAGCTCCTCCATCTGCACCCGGACCTTGAAGAGTTCCTCCTCCACCTGGGCCTTCTGCCGGACGGCGTCTGTCACCTCCTCCTTCAGCCGCTGCAGCTCCTCATCCAGGATGCCCTTCTGGTGGTCTGTCTCATCCAGCTGCAACTTCACCTTGGTCAGCTCCTGCTCCACCTGCGCCTTCTGCCGCAGTGTCTGCTCGGCAAACTTCTTGTGCTTCTCCATCTCGGCATCGGCCAGCTGCTTCTGCCTCAGGGCTGCCTGCTCTGCCTGCGCCCGTTTTGCTGCCTCCAGCTCGGCCTCCTTCCGCAGCTTCTCTGCGTCCGCCTGCGCCTGTGCCTTGGCCTGCGCCTCCTCCTCTGCCCGCTGCTTCAGCCGCTCAGCCTCCTCCACGCGCTGCCGGGACAAGCTGGCATCCTGCTCGGCCTTGCCACGGGCAAACTCAGCCTCCTCGGCCGCCCGCCGGGCCCGCTCAGCCTCCTCGCGCAGCCGGTCCAGGAGGCTCTGCTCCTGCTGGCGCGTCTGCAGCAGCTCCTGCTCCTTCTGCTGCACGGCAGCCAGGTGCGCCTTCTCCTCCGCTGCAATCCGCTTCTGCGCCGCCTCCCGTGCCAGCTGGATCTGGCGCTCTGACTCCTTCTCCGCCAGTTCCTTCTGCCGCCGTGCCTCCTCCACCATGGCCCGCAGCCGCTCCACCTCCTCCAGGGCCAGCCGCCGCTGCCGCCCGGCCTCCTCCTCGGCCGCCAGGATGGCCTGCACCTTCTCTTCAGCCTCGCGCCGGCGGCCCTCCTCCTCCAGCGCCAGTGCCCGCTGCCGCTCGGCCTCCCGCTCCGCCTGCTCCCGGCTGCGCTGCACCTCCTCTGCCTCCCCACGGATGCGGTTCAGCTCCCGTTCCAGCTCGCTCTTGCCAGCTGAGGCCCTCTCAAAGCTGGCCTTGAGGGCACGGATCTCCTCCTCCACCTGCCGCCGCTGCCGCAGCGTATCCTCCACGAGCCCCTTCTGCCTCTCCAGCTCACTCTCTGAGGAGCGTTTCAGCAGGGCAATCTTCTCCTCGATGTCCTGCTTGTGTTGGGCCGCCTGCTCCTCCAGCAGCTTGCGCTGGTAGGCCTCATCCTCCGCCAGCCGCCGCAGCCGCTCGTTCTCCGCCTCCTTCTCCTTCAGCGCAATCTCCGCCTCCGCCTTCAGCCGTGAGGCCTCGTTGATGGCCGCCAGCTTCTCCTTCAGGATGCGCTCGGCCTCGGCCCGTTGCCTGGTGGCCTCGTCCTCTGCCAGCTGCCGCTGCCGCTTGGCCTCCTCGGAGAGGGCGCGCAGGCGGGCGGCCTCCTCGGCCAGCTCCCGCAGCTTGTTGGCCTCCGCCTCCAGACGCTGCTTGGACTTCTCGCTGCTGGAGCGCGACTCCTCCTCTGTCTTGGCCTTGCTCTCCAGCAGGACCTCCATCTCTGCCCGCAGCTTGGCCAGCTCCTCCTCCAGCTCTTTCCTCCTCTGGATGGCCTCATTTACCTCGCCCTTCAGCCGCGAGAGCTCTTCCTCCAGGAGCAGGCGCTGCTGCTCCCCATTCTCCATCTCTGCTTTCAGCCGGATCAGCTCCTGCTCCGCCGCCAGCTTCTGCTGGGCTGTGCCCTCTGCCAGCTCCCGCTGCTTTTCCAGCTCTTCCTCCGCCAGTTCCTTCTGCCGCACAGCCACCTCCTCTGCCTTGGCACGCTTGCGGGCCTCACGCTCTGCATCCTCCTTCTGCTTCTCGGCCTCCTCCTGTGCCAGCGACTTCTTGTGGGCCACCTCTTCAGCCTGCAGCCGCAGGCGCAGAGCTTCGTTGGCCTTCTGCCTCCAGCGCTCCAGCTCCTTCTCAGCCTCCTCCCGTGAGCGCTCGGCCTCCAGCTGCTGCCTCTTCAGCCGCTCGGCCTCCTCCTGCAGCTGGGCCACCACATCGTGCTCCTGCTGCAGTGACAGCTCCAGCTGTGCTGTCTTCTCAGCAAAAGAGAGCCTCTTGCTCTGCAGCTCGGCCTCAGCGCTGCGCTGGGCCACCTCCTGGGCCACCTGGATCTGCCGGTCCTTCTCGGCCTCTGCCTGCCGCATGCGTCGCTCAGCCTCCTCCGCCTGCAGCCGCAGCTGCTCCAGGTCTGCCACTGCCTTCTGCTTCTCCCGGGCCGCTTCGCGCTCAGCCTGCACCTTGCGCTTCAGCTCCTCCTCCGCCTCCCGCTTCTTCTGGCTCTCCTCCTTCACCTGCCGGCGCAGGCGCTCGGCCTCCTCCTGTGCCTGCCGCTTCTGCCGCTCGGCATCTTCGGCACGCGCCCGCAGCTCCTGCAGCTCTGTCTCTGCGCTCTCCCGCTGCTTCTCGGTGCTCTCCAGCTGCAGGCGGATGAGGCGGATCTCCTCCTCCACTTTCTTGCGGTTGTATTCGGCCTCCTCGATCAGCTTCACCTTGGACTTGATCTGGTGGTCCGAGTTCTGCCGCAGCTGCATCAGCTCCTGCTGGATGTTCTGCTTCTGCTGCTCGGCATCCACGGCCACCACCTCCCTCCGGGTGACCTCCTCCTGCATGCGGAGCTGCAGCTCCCGCGCCTCCGCCTCCGCCTGCGCCTTGGCTTTGGCGTGGGCCTCGGCCAGCTGCCGCTGCTTCTCCAGCTGCGCCTCCACCTCCGCCAGCCGCTTCCTCTCCTCCTCTTTCAGCTTCTCGGCGGCTTTCTGGAGGGGAAAGAGGGTGCAGGGGACAGAGAAGGGAGAGAGAGACAAATCACAAGGGATGCGATCGCGCCGTGGAATCGATGCTGGCCCAGCCGCACACTGCCGAGACAGCAGATGGGTGGCAGATGCGCGTGGAATGGCTTCGGCCCCTGGGCCACCGCACGAGCCGGTGACGCCAGCTTCCAGAAGATGTGTGGCACGACAGGGGACACACGACAGCACAGCCAGACAGGTAACAGGAGCCAGACAGCAGCGCAGGAAGCCACGCTCCAGAGAGAAGGGACAGAGAGCGAGCGGAGCCCAAGCGATGAAGACGATGCGAGCAGCGTGCACATCACCACCCTGGCTCCCCCTGCGAGGGGGCTGGCACAGACAGCCCTGGCCGTGGGGAAAGGAGAGAGACGGCCAGACCACTGGGAGCAGAAGAGAGGGAGCGGTGCGAGGGCGGTGCCAGCAGAGCCTTCCCTGCCGGGAAAGTCTCGACAGGAGAGAGAGGTTCAGCTGGTTCAAACCTGTCCCAGCCCTCTCCAGGCAACTGGGAGCAGGGTCTGCCAAAGGGCCAATGCAGCTGGCGCACCACATGCACCGTGAGCGAGGCAGCCGCACGCTCCGCAGGGCCCGGGCACAGGCAGCGCATGCAGGGGAGCCAGACCCCACACCGGACCCCTGGTCCCAGAGCAGCACAGACGTAGAGGAGGGCGAGGAGGAGAGGGTGAGCCGTGGGGCAGGCGGAGGGTGCCGCGGGGAGAGGGCATGCGCAGAGTGAGTACCTGGTGCACGGCTGCCAGAGTCATCCTGGTTTTTTACCCTCCATTAGATCCCCACCAACACAAATATTCCCCAAGAAAAAGCACTGGCAAAGCGGCTCCAAGGGCAGAAACCAAGAGTTAGAGAGGTTACCCCGCGCCAGACCCCGCGGGCCACCGCCCAGCACAGCAGCATGCGCAGGCAGGTGCTGACTGCACAACGTGTATCTGGGAAGTGCCTCCTACCACCAGTCACACCAGAGCCTCCAGTGCCCAGAGCCAGCTTGGCTCAGAGACCCCCAGTACGCAGAGCCAGCAGCCTTGCTCCCAGGAGCTCAGCAGGGAGCAGGAGTTAGAGGCCGTGGGCCAGTATTAGTGATAGGGCCAGAGTCATGGCCATGGGCCAATATTAGTCATGGGTCTGGAGCCACAGCCATGGGCTGCTGTTAGTGATGGGGCCAGCGCTGGAGTCACAGCCATGGGCCAGTGTTAGTGATGGGGCCAGGGCTGGAGTCACAGCCATGGGCTGCTGTTAGTGATGGGGCCAGCGCTGGAGTCACAGCCATGGGGCCGGGGCTGGAGTCACAGCCATGGGCCAGTGTTAGTGATGGGGCTGGAGTCGTGGCCACAGGCTGGCATTAGTGGTGGGGCCAGAGTCATGGACGTGAGCTACCACCAGTGTAAGGGCTGGAGTCATGGCCGTGGGCAGCTGTTAGTGATGGGGCCAGGGACCCCGTGAACTGCACTCCTTTTGGTCACACAGCTGGCCATGCCGCCCTGCACCGCTCCCTACCTCCTCGTCCTCCAGCCGCCGCAGTGTCTCGGTGATGAACTTGATGTACTGGGTGGTGAGCGTGGTCAGCTCACTGTACTGCGTCCGCAGGTCCACGTACTGTGGAGACAGGGGGTCAGCACAAGAGAAGGGAGCTTGCCCGCCAGTACCCCAGCAATGATGGGGCTGCACGACCACATGCCACAGCCCCAAATCCACCCCTTCAGTGAGGAGCCGTGCCCCAGGAGCTGCAAGGCACCCCCAGCCAGTGGCAGTGAGACCCCTCCCTCACCTCCTGGATGATGCTGTCAGACGCCGACTGCACTTTGGGCTTCTTGGCTGGTGATGCCACCGGCTCCACCTGTGCCTTGAAGCTCACCAGCTGCAGCTCATAGTCCTGATGAGGAGAGAGTGATCAAAGCTCTGCTACCCCTGGCCACGGTGCTGTGAGCCCACCCCCTGCAGGACACGGTGCTGCCTCCCCAGCCCCCCAGGCCCACCTTGATGGCGTCGATGTACTGCTTGGCATAGCGCTGGCACTCCTCCACCTTCTCCTTGTGCTGCTCACACTCTTCCAGCAGTTTCTGGGGAGAAATGTGCGGGTGAGCCCAGGCACCCCATGGCCACCCAAGAGCACACTTCACCCCACCATGGCCAGGGATGGCCAAGAGCACCCCTGCATGGCTGGGAATGGCCACGAGCACCCCTCACCCTGCTGCAGCCAAAAATGGTCAGGAGCACACCCCCATCCCACTGGGGATGGCTGAGAGCATCCACCCACCACGTGCCATGGCCAGGGACAGTCCCCCTCGTGCTGCAGCCACCCAAGAGCAACACTCAATGTGCCATGGCTGCAGACAGCCCAGCACTCCCCTCACTGCACCACAGACAGAGATGGGCAGATCTGCACTCTGCTGGGGATGGCCAGGGGAATCCCTTGCCACACCATGGCCAGAGATAGCTGAGATCACCCCGTGTCCTGCTGTGGAATACCCAGGAGCACCTCTTGCCCCACTGGGGATGCCCAGGAGCACCCCTTGCCCCATTGGGGATGGCCAGGCACACCCCTCACCCTGCTGGGGGTGCCCAGGCACACCCCTCACCCTGCTGGGGATGCCCAGGCACACCCCTCACCCTGCTGGGGATGGCCAGGAGCACCCCTTACCCCACTGGGGATGCCCAGGAGCACCCTTCACCCTGCTGGGGATGGCTGGGAGCACCCCTTGCCCCATTGGGGATGCCCAGGAGCACCCCTTGCCCCATTGAGGATAGCCAGGAGCACCCCTCACCCCACTGGGGCTGGCCAGGCACACCCCTTACCCTGCTGGGGATGCCCAGGAGCACCCCTTGCCCCATTAGGGACAGCCAGAGAGCACCCCTTGCCCCAGTGAGGATGCCCAGGAGCATCCCTCACCCTGCTGGGGATGGCCGGGAGTACCCCTTGCCCCACTGGGGATGGCCAGGCACACCCTTCACCCTTCTAGGGATGGCCAGGCACACCCCTCATCCTGCTGGGGATGGCCAGGAGCATCTCTCACCCTGCTGGAGATGACCAGGCACACCCCTCATCCTGCTGGGGATGCCCGGGAGCACCCCTTGCCCCACTGGGGATTGTGGGAGCACCCCTTGCCCCATTGGGGATGCCCAGGAGCATCCCTTGCCCCACAGCCAGCCCTACCTTGCCCCCATGGCCAGCCCTGCCTTGCCCCACGGCCAGCCCTACCTTACCCCACGGCCAGCCCTACCTTCTCCTGCAGCAGCTGCTCGCGCACGGCCTGGCTGTCAGTGATGGGCACGGCCTGGATGGCCTCCTGGCGCTGCCGGGCGTCGCGGATCCACTGGCGCAGCGCGTCGCAGCTCTGCCGGTAGTAGCCCAGCTGGCGGCCCAGCTGGTCCAGCTCGCGCTGCCGCAGGTCGGCCTGGCCCAGCACGGCCTGCCAGCGCTCCAGCAGCTGCTGCACCCGCTCCCGGTACCGCTCCAGGTCCACGTCCCGCTCACTGTGCCCGCGCACCATCCGCTCGTTGACGTCCTTGGCCTTGCCCAGGTCGGTCTCCAGCGTGCTGAAGAAGGGCTGGTGCCCCTCGGCCTGTGCCCGCAGCCGCTGTGGCAGATGGGCACTGGTCAGGGCCGGCCACGGTGTCCCCAAGCCACCCCCCGGGTCCCCTTGGCACCCCCAGAGCCCCCGGTACCTTGAGCTCAGCCTTGCTGGCCTCCAGCTCAGCCAGGTCGGCCGGCACTGCCTGCACGTCCTTCAGCTGCTCCTCGTACTTGCGGAGCAGCTCCTCAGCCCCCTGCGTGCTCCGGATCACCAGCCCGATGGTCTTCAGCCTGCGGCACAGGGGTGGAATCAGCCGGGACTGGGACGGGAGCGGGGCGGGAGTGGGATCGGGATCGACCGGGATCAGCCAGGAGCGGGATCAGCCGGGATCAGCTGGGAGCGGGAGTGAGGCGGGAGCAGGATGGATCAGCCGGGATCAGGATGGGAGCGGGATTGAGATCAGCCGGGATCAGCCGGGAGCGGGGTGGGAGCGGAATGGATCAGCCGGGATCAGCTGGGAGCGGGAGTGGGGCGGGAGCAGGATGGATCAGCCGGGATAAGGATGGGAGTGGGCAGCTCAGCAAGAGCAGTGCTGCAGACCCAGAAGGGAAGAAAAAGGGAAAAAGGAAAAAAGGGGGAAAGGAAGAAAAATAGGGAAAGAAAAAAAGAAAAAGGGAAAGGATAAAAAGGGGGAAAGGAAAAAAGGGAAAAAGGGAAAAAGGAAAAAAAGGGGGAAAGGGAAAAAAGGGAAAAAAGAAATAAGAAAGAACAGGGAAAAAAAGGGAAAATGGAAAAAAGGAAAAAAGGGAAAAAGGAAAAAAGAGAAAAGAGAAAAAGGAAAAAAGGGAAAAAGGGAAAAAAGGAAAAAAAGAAGAAAAGGGGAAAAGGAAGAAAAGGGAAATGGGAAGAAAAGGGAAAATGAAAAAAGGGAAAAAAGGGGAAAAGGAAAAAAAAGGGAAAAAGGAAAAAAACGGGAAAAAGGAAAAAGGGGAAAAAGGAAAAAAGGGAAAAAGGGAAAAAAGGGAAGGGAAAAAAGGGAAAAAAGGGGAAAAGGAAGAAAAGGGGGAAAAGGGAAAAAGGAAAAAAAGGGGAAAAAGGAAAAAAGGGAAAAGGATAAAGGGAAAAAAGGGAAAAAGGAAGAAAAGGAGGAAAAGGGAAAAAAGGGAAAAAAGGGAAATGGGAAGAAAAGGGAAAAAAGAAATACAAGAGAACAGGAAAAAAAGGGGAAAAGGGATAAAGGAAAAAAGGGAAAAGGAATAAAAGGGGAAATGGAAAAAAGGAAAAATAGGGGAAAAGGAAAGAAAATGGGGAAAAGGAAGGAAAAACGGAAAAGGGAAAAAAAAGGAAAAAAGGGAAAAAGGGAAAAAGGAAATAAAAAGGGCAAAGAGAAATAAAATGAAGAGAAGAAGGAAGGAAAAGAAAGGGAAAGGCATGCTGGCTCTCCCCAGACTCCCCAAGGCCCCCCAAGTGCCCAGGCTCGTTTCCAGGTGCCAAGGCCCACTCACTTCTCCAGGTAGATGCTGGACAGGCTGTACACCTGCTCCATCTTGCGCAGGGTGACCTCCAGCTCGGAGCGCAGCACGGGGGCCGAGCCCGCCTGCTCCGGCTGCGCCAGCACCTGCTCCGTCTTCTCGCTGACTTTGGCCAGGTTCTTCTGGATGCCCTCCAGCTCCAGGTGTGTTTGCTGCAGGGAAGGAGTCCCTCAGTCCCAAACCCGACCGAATGCTCCCCCCTTCTCGGATCTCAGGAGGAGAGGAGCAGGGGAAGGCTCTGCAGCCCATCGGTGCAGGTGGGCAGGGGAGGTTGAGGAGGGATATTGGGAAAACTCCTCCTGGAGGGGCTCTCCAGCCCTGCCAAGCTGCCCAGGGCAGGGCCGGAGTGCCACCCCTGGGGAGACTTTACAGCCGTGTGGATCACTTGGGGACATGCTCAGGGGTGGCCTTGGGTGGACTCAACGGGCTCTGAGGGCTTTTCCAACCCAAACCATTCCCCCAGGCCCATCTGTGTGCACTACACGTGTCACACGTGTGTCACAGGGCTGAGGTCACCCTGGAGGTGTCACCCTGAGGATCTTGGGGGGATGCACTGGGGCAGTTCCCCTGGGCTCCCACATGTGGGGGAAGCACTGGGACAGTTCCCTGGGCTCCCACACATGGGGGATGCACTGGGGCAGTTCCCTGGGCTCCCACACGTGGGGGATGCACTGGGGCAGTTCCCTGGGCTCCCACACGTGGGGGATGCACTGGGGCAGTTCCCCTGGGCTCTCACATGTGGGGGATGCACTGGGGCAGTTCCCTGGGCTCCCACACATCGGGGATGCACTGGGGCAGTTCCCCGGGGTCCCACATGTGGGGGAACCCCTGAGGCAGTTCCCCGGGCTCCCACATGTGGGGGAACCCCTGAGGCAGTTCCCCGGGGTCCCACACGTGTCCCACACCTGCTGCTCGGCCTGGCGCTGGGCGCACTCGCGCAGGGGGTCGGCCTTGAGGGGCAGGCGCAGGCGGTGCACGGTGCGGCTCTCGCAGCTCTCCAGCTGCAGCCGGATGTCCTTCAGCTGCGAGATGTAGCTCTTGCACAGAGACTCGTCCTGCTCTCCTGCGGGGACAGCGGGGATGGCTCAGTGCCCTGGGACACCACGGGGACACCACGGGGACACCGCGGGGACCCGCAGTGACACTGGGATGGCTCAGCACCATGGGGACACCTGGGGGAACCACAGGAAGGAGAGGGGACACAGGGCCATGGTAGGGAGAGGAGACACAGGGATGGCTCAGCACCATGGGGACACCCTGGGGACCCACAGGAGGGAGAGGGGACATGGGGATGGCTCAGACTGTGTGGACAACACGGGGACCCATGGTGGGAAAGGGGGATGCAGGGATGGCTCAGCACCCTGGGGACACCCCAGGAGCCAATGTGAGGAGGGGGGAGACCGTAGCAGCTCAGCACCATGGCGATACCCCAGGGACACCACAAGGACCTGCAGGTCACCCCAAGGACCTGGGGAAACCCTGGGCATCCCCACCCTTCAGAGGGGGCAGAGAGGGCGCACCCACCTTTCTCCTGGCTCCGCAGCAGCAGCTCGTACTTGTGCGTGCAGGCGTTGTAGTCGCGCTCCACCTGCAGCCGGTCGTCAGGCTGGAAGCTCTGCGAGTCCTGGCTGTCCCGCAGGAACTCCTGGTAGTGCCTCTCCAGGCTGGACAGCACCTGGCGCACCTCCTCGGCCGGCAGCGTGCGGAACTGGGGGGGCACGGCCGCGTCAGCCCCCGCTGGGACCCCCGGGACCCCCGTGTGGCCCCGGGACCCCCGGGAACTCACCGTGACATGGGTCCAGGAGTGGATCTGCTGGATGTCCCGGGTCAGGTACTGCCAGGCGCGGAGGCTGCGCAGGTCCTGGTGCAGCTGCTGCCACAGCCCCAGCAGCTGCTGGTGGGCGGCCTCCAGCCTGGGGGGACGTGGAGTTAGAGGGGGGGACACAGGGGGGACACCCGGGGGGGTGCAGGGTCACTGTCCCCACCTATGCACGGCGTCCAGAGCCTCCTTGTTGGGGGGTGGCAGGAGGAAGCAGACCGAGGGCACGACAGCCTCGCTGCCAGCGGCGCTCAGCACCCGCCACTGCTGCGGCTGCGCGTGGTTCACCAGGGCACAGGTGTCGTTCTTGTGCACGGTCACCTGCGGGGCAGGGGGTCAGGGTGGGGTGCGGCCCTTGTGTCCATCTGTGCCTCTTCCATGCTCCCCAGTGTCCCCCCATATTTCCCAGTGTCCCCCCTCATATTCCCCAGTGTCCCCCCCTATTCCCTAGTGTCCCCCATATTCCCCAGTGTCCCCTCCCATATTCCCCAGTGTCCCCCCATATTCCCCAGTGTCCCCCCTGATATTCCCCAGTGTGCCCCCATATTCCCCAGTGTGCCCTCGATATTCCCCAGTGTCCCCCATGATATTCCCCAGTGCACCCCCATATTTCCCTACAGGCCTGGTGTGGTCTCAGTCTGGGTGGGGGGTCCCTTGTGTCCCCCCTTGTGTCCCCTTATGGGGCTGGGGCAGCATGAGAGGAGAGAAGGGAGGGAGGTCCCCCATGTGTCCCCTTGTCCCCCAGGGCAGTGTCAGACCAGAGGGGGGGTCCTCCTGTGTCCCCCCCATGGGGCTGGGGCAGCATGAGAGGAGAGAAGGGTGGGAAGTCCCCCATGTGTCCCCTTGTCCCCTGGGTAGTGCCATACCAGAGGGGGGGTTCTCCTGTGTCCCCCCCACGGGGCTGGGGCAGCATCAGAGCAGGGTGCTGGACCCACCACGTCCCCCCACATTGCTCCGCATCCCCCCACGGCCTCCCCAGGGGGACCAACCCCAATCCCAGCCTCGTGTCCCCCTCACCTCCATTTGCTTGTAGTCGCAGACGGCCTGGATGGGGGGCCGGCCCTGCAGGGGCGTCGAGGGGCTGCGTGGCTTCAGCTGCACGATGGTCCTGGCGCGGCGGGACAGAGCCCCCAGCTGCGCCCCCAGCTCCGCCAGCTGCTCCTTCTGCTCCTGTGGGGGCACGTTTGGGGCACCTCAGGATTTGGGGTGCCCCATGGCGTTGAGGGGCATCAGAATTTTAGGGAGGTACCAGCTTTTTTGAGAGAGCTCAGAAATGTCAGGAGGTCCCAAAGGTTTTGGGAGCTCTTGGGATTTTGGAGGGGTCCTGGGAGGGTGGGGAGGGGTCACGAATATGAGGCAGGGGGGTCACCCAGTCTGTTGCAGCAAAGGACGTGTTGGGGTCACCCCAGGGGCTGCAGTGGGGTGGGCACCCCAGCACTCTGCAGCTGGACACCCCAGGGGCTGCTGTGGGATGCTGATTTTGGGGGCCATCCTAAGGGGGCTGCCACCTCAGAGTCACCAGGGGCTGGGGTCACCCTGCCCGTGGGGTCAGCCTGGGGCTGCCATGGGGCTGGGGTCACCCTGGAGGTGTTACCCTGAGGATCTTGGGGGGCCCCACTCAGGCAGTCCCCTGGGCTGCCACCTGCCCTCAATACAAGGTCATGCAGCAGGGTCACCCTGCAGATCTGGGAGGGTCACCCTGGGGGTGTCCCCGGGGTCTGGGGGTCCCCCTGGGGGTCTCGGGGGTGCCCTCACCGCCAGGTCCTGCAGCAGGTCCTCGAGGCGCGTGGCCGTGGTGCCGCGGTCGCAGCTGAACTTGCGCCGCATCGTCTCCTCTGTCTTGCGCAGCAGCTCCTCGGCCTCCCGCACCTCAGTGAAGAACTGGGGGGGCCAGGGGTCAGAACTGGGGGTCACGCCCTCCCTCCCACTCCCAGCCCCACCCTGGCACCTGCCCCCGTACCTGGAAGTAGTTGGTGTTCTCCTTCAGGTGGGTCTCGATGCAGCAGCAGAGCTGGAGCATCCAGCTCCACTGGGTCTGCAGTGCTGCCAGGAACGCCTGGGGGGAGCAGGGGGGACACCGGGGCTGGCACCGAGGGCACCTGTGCCACTGCAGGGGCCTGCAGCCACACCTGTACCCTCACCTGCGCCGCTGCAGGGGCCTGCAGCCACACCTGACCTGCAGCCTCACCTGACTTGCACCCACACCTAACCTGTACCCTCACCTGCACTGCTGCAGGGGCCTGCAGCCACACCTGTACCCTCACCTGCACTGCTACAGGGGCCTGCAGCCACACCTGCATCCACACCTGACCTGCACCCACACCAGCACCCACATTGCTACAGGCAGCCACACCAGAGACCCCCAGTACCTGCTGCCCCCCCCCACCTGTGACCCCCAGTGCCCCCTGCACCCCCCACCACTGACCCCGAGAGCCAAGGCCCTCCTGAACCCCCTCCCCAACCCACCAAGGCCCCAAGGTGCCCCTCAGATTCTCCCAACCCCTCCACTTCCCCCAAGGTCACTGAGACCCCCAGGCCCCCTCCAGATCCCCCAGTCCCTGCAGCCCCCCCAGCCCCTCTCACGCCCCCATTTGCCCCCAGTCCCTGCAGCCCCTCCAGCCCCTCTCACACCCCCCATTTGCCCCCAGCCCCTCTCACGCCCCCCGTTTGCCCCCAGCCCCACGCCCACCTCCAGGGTCTGTGCCCCGGGGTGCTCCTCCCGCAGCAGCCGCTCCCCCGACGTCCGCAGCTCCTGGATCCGCCGCTCCCGCAGCTCCAGCTCCCGCATCAGCGCCTGCGGCGGGGGCAGGGGCAGGGCTCACACTCGCGTGCAGGGCAGGGGGGTTCAGTCAGGGCTCACACTCATGTGCAGCACCAGGGGGTTTGGTCAGGGCTCACACTCGTGTGTAAGGCCAGGGAGGATGGGGGGATTCAGGGCTCACACACGTGTGCACAGCTCTGTGTGTATGGTTACAGCCGGGGCTGTGTGTGCAAGGGGGTTCTGGGGGTGCTCAGAGGGTTATGGGGGCTCTGGCTGTGGGGGGCACACAGGGGCTCAGTGCTGCAGAGCAGGGAGGGGACCACAGGACACAGCCGTGTGCATGTCCGTGTGTGGGGATGGCACGTGTGTGTGTGTGTGTGTGTGTGTGTGTCCATGGGTGTGTCCACATGGAGCAGCTGCACCCTCCATGCATGTCTGCTCACATGCATGTCCATGCCATGGCCATGCTCATCTCTGTGTCCACATCCACACCCATCCCTGTGTCCGTGTCTATCTCTGTGTCCATGCCCATTTCTTTACCCATGTTGTGTCTGTGTCCATCCCCGTGCCCATGTCGTGTCCATGCCCATCCCCATGTCCAGGCCTGTGTCCGTGCCCATCCCTGTGTCCGTGCCCATCCCTGTGTCTGTGCCCACGCCCATCCCTGTGCCCATGTTGTGCCCATGCCCATCCCTCTGCCTATGTTGTGTCCATGCCCATTCCTGTGCCCATGTCCATGTCTGTACCCATGTCATGTCTGTGTCCATCCCCGTGTCTGTGCCCATGTCTGTGCCCATCCCCACGTCCCTCCCTGTGTCCATGCCCATGTTATGTCCATCCCTGCATCCGTGTCCGTGCCCATCCCCGTACCGATGTTGTGTCCATGCCCATCCCCATGTCCGTGTCCGTCCCCCTGTCCATGTCCGTGTCCGTGCCCATCCCTGTACCCATGTCATGTCCATGCCCATCCCCATGTCCATGTCCGTGTCTGTGCCCATCTCTGTGCCTACGTCATCTCCATGCCCATCCCCATGTCCATGTCCATCCCTATGTCCATCCCTGTGTCCATGCCCATGTCCGTGTCCTCACCCATCCCCATGTCCGTGCCCATCCCCATGTCCATGTCTGTGTCCATGTCCATTCCTGTGCCCATGTCCATGCCCATCCCTGTGCCCATGTTTGTGTCCACGCCCATGTCCATGCCCATCCCTGTGCCCCTGTTTGTGTCTGTGCCCATTCCCGTGTCCATGTCCATGTCCGTGTTGTGTCCATGCCCATCCCCATGTCCGTGTAAGTGCCCAACCCCGTGCCCGTGCCCAGG
>JAWMRF010000101.1:7174564-7198992 GCA_035221435.1 Sphenopsis melanotis | reverse complement strand
CCCACTTCCAACCTCAACCCCAACCCCATCTTCCCTTTCCCCATCCCACTTCCAACCTCAACCCCAATCCCCCTGCCATCCTCATCTTCCCCTTCCCATCCCTATTCCTACTTCCAACCTCAGTCCCAATCCCCCACTTCCCATCTCATTTCAATCCCCATCCTGCCCCCATCCCATTCCCAATCCCAGCCCCATCCCCGCTGTCCCCGCTGCTGCTGCCGAGCCGTGCCGTGCCGTGCCGCGCTCCAGGCCGGCCGCAGAGGTTTCCCAGCAGGAACGGTGACTCACAGCCCTGTGGTTCCCCCTCGGGGGGGCCGGGACACCCCGCCCGGGCCCAGCCCCGCGGTTTGGCAGCGGCAGGGGGGTGTGGATGCCAGCGCGGCCCTGCCCGGCCCCCCGGCCCCCCCGAACTCGCCTCTCGAACTCAGCCCGCAGCAGCTTCTCCCGCTCCAGCACGGCGACGTGCAGCCGCCCCCACTCCTTCTCCACGTCCAGGGGGTGGTACCCGGGGGGCACCTTCAGCTGGCCCGACTGCACCGCGCCCTGCACAGCCCGAGAGTCACACACGGCCCGACGGGGCGTGCCGAGCACTGCCGCGGGACCCCCGGGACCCTCATCCTCTCGGGACCCACAGAGCCCCCCAACCCTGCAGGACCACCATCCCCTTGGGATCCACCCAGAGCCCCCCAGCCCCGCAGGACCACCATCCCCTTGGGACACATCCCCAGCTCCTCAAGACCCCTGGCTACCGGGACCCCCACCCCCCAGGACCCGAGATCCCCAGGGTCTCCCCCTCAGGCCCTCCCACCCCTTGGGACCCCGAGCACCCAGGACCGCCGCCCCAGAGCCCCTCCCAGCCCCGCCGCAGCCCTTGGCGGTACCTCCAGCGCCTGGAAGATGGCTTTGGAGCGATTCTTGTCGGCCTCCCGAGCCGGCAGCTCCGTCTCCTTGAACTTGAGGAACTGGCGCCAGAGGATCTGCCGGGGGGGGCACAGCTGAGCGGGGACCCCCAGCCCGAGCTGCTGCCCCCTCCCCAAGCACCCGCCCTGCCCAGCCTGCAATTTTCCATGTGTGCAGAGCCGGCGGGAAGGAAGCGGCCGTGCTGGGCTTTGCCAGCGGTGACTCACGGCACAGCCAGGCAGGGTGAGTCACGGGGCCCCCCCTCATGGGACACCCGGCTCTGTCGGGGCTCTGATCCCCAAACCCTGCAGACCCCCAGACTGGCACCGGAAGGGCTCAGTGCCACAGCCACACCCAGGTCTCGTGGTGACTCGTGGCATGGCACAGCTGGCCCTACGCTGCCACGGGAGCTGCCACACTGGGCATGAGCCACTCATGGTGGGGCTGTGATCAGCTGGCACCCCTCACTGGGCATGAGCCACCCATGGTGGGGCTGTGGTCAGCTGGCACCCCTCACTGGGCATGAGCCACCCATGATGGGGTTGTGATCAGCTGGCACCCCTCACTGGGCATGAGCCACCCATGGTGGGGCCACAGTAGGATTCTGCCACACACTGCCCCCGCTACCAGAGGCTCCCGGGATCAGCAGCACCGTCCCTGTCCCTGACTCTGTGCCCATCCCTGTGCCCATGCCAGGCCAGCAGCACCGTCCCTGTCCCTGTCCCTGTGCCCATCCCCGTGCCCATGCCAGGCCAGCAGCACCGTCCCTGTCCCTGTCCCTGTCCCTGTGCCCATCCCCGTGCCCATGCCAGGCCAGCAGCGCCGTCCCTGTCCCTGTGCCCATCCCCGTGCCCATGCCAGGCCAGCAGCGCTGCTCCTGTCCCTGTCTCTGTGCCCATCCCCATGCCCATGCCAGGCCAGCAGCGCTGCTCCTGTCCCTGGTGGCCTCACCTCGATCTCCTCGTAGCTGGCAGGGAGGCGCCGCTCCTCGAAGAGCGCCGAGTGCTGCCGGCTCCACTGCAGCAGCCCCGTCACCACCTCGTAGTACTCCTGCCAGCGCAGCTGCAGCTCCTGGCCAGGGGGACACGTGTGGGGCCGGCTGTGACATGCCAGGGGGTGGCAGCAGAGGGGTGACCCCCGGCACCCCAAACTCACGTTGGCCTTGACGCCGTCCTGCACCTCGGGCACGCGCGGCATGGCGTCGTACAGCGAGGACACGTAGGTGATGATGGACTTCTCATCGGGCTGCGCCACGTCCACGTCTGCGGGAGGGAGCGGGTCAGGTGGGGGGAGGGAAGGGGCTCTGACACACCGGGACCCACAGCCCTGGGACCATCATCCTCTCAGGACCCACCCAGAGCCCCCCAGCCCTGCAGGATCATCATCCCCTTGGGACCCACCCCATATCCCCCAAGACCCCTGACACCCCAGGACCCCTGGCACGCTGGGACCGTCATCCCCTTGGGACCCACCCAGAGCCCCCGAACCCTGCAGGATCATCATCGCCTTGGGACGCACCCAGAGCCCCCAAACCCTGCAGGATCATCATCCCCTTGGGACCCACCTTGAGCTCCCCAGCCCTGCAGGATCATCATCCCCTTGGGACCCACCCCCTGCCCCCCAAGACCCCTGACCCCAGCCCGTACCTTCAGGGTCCAGCAGCCGCGTCACGCCCAGGTCCCGCTCGGCCACGGTGAAGGCCTGGTCCAGGTTCTCCAGGTTGCTCTGGCGGTACACCCGGCTCATGTCGATCAGCATTGGCCTGTGGGTGGGGGCAGCAGGGGTCACTGGGGCTCTGGGGACCCCAAAACCCCGAGAAGGGCAGGTCCCCGCTTTTCTGGGGCTGTCAGGGCTGCCTCCTCTGCCTGAACTCCTGCCAGGCCACCCCACACCCCACACCAGGGGCACCGGTGGCAGGGGAGACCCCCAGAGCCAGCACAGGGACAGGAGGGGCTGGGGACACACACAGCCCCCAGTGGGAACCCTGGCACAGTCAGAGCCCCCAGGTCCTGTGAACTGGGCACCCCAAACCTGCATGGGGCTGGGACCCCAACCCTGCATGGGGCTGACACCCCAATCCCCTGTGGGGCTGACACCCCAATCCCATGTTGGGCTGACACCTTGGGCCCCCCTTGGGGCTCCATGGTGGGGCCAAGCTCAGGGTGGCAGTGCCATGGCGCAGAGCACGGCACGGCTGTGACACGGCACAGCTGGCACACAGCACAGCTGGCACACAGCACATCTGGCACATGGCACAGTGCAGGTGCCTCCCCCCATCTGGCACAGGCCTGCACATATTTGCTCTCCCCAAAAGCACGCAGAGGTCCCAGCAGGACCCGTGGGGACCTGCCTGCCACCGCCCCGGCACGCCAACAGCGGGCACGGCACTGCCGGAACGGCCGATGGGCTGGGACTCGTCAGGAGCACGTGCTCACATGGCCCCAAATAGGATCAGCACAGCTGCCCTGTGAGCACAGGATCAGCACAGCTGCCTCATGAGTATGGGATTGGCAGAGCCACCCCATAAGCACAGGCATGGGTGTCCCATGAGCACAGGATCAGCACGGCTGCCCCATGAGCACAGGCACAGCTGCCCCATGAGCACAGGATCAGCACAGCTGCCCCATGAACACAGGATCATCTGCCCCATGAACACAGGATCAGCACAGCTGCCCCATGAGCACAGGCACAGCTGCCCCATGAGCACAGGATCATCTGCCCCATGAGCACAGGATCATCGGCCCCATGAGCACAGGCACAGCTGCCCCCTGAGCACAGGATCATCTGCCCTATGAGCACAGGATCAGCACAGCTGCCCCATGAGCACAAGATCAGCACAGCTGCCCCATGGGCACAGGATTGGCAGAACTGCCCCATGAGCACAGGATGAGCACGGCTGCCCCATGGGCACAGGATTGGCAGAGCCACCCCATGAGCACAGGATGAGCACAGCTGCCCCATGAGCAGCTGTCATGGGTGTCCCATGAGCGCACGCCTGCCCATGGTGTGGATCTCACACATGGATCACAGGCACCACCACGGCACCCACCTGTGCCGGTGGATGATGGCGTTGAAGAGGCGCCCGTCCCGCCAGCTGGTGGTGAAGTTGTCGCAGCGCAGGCCCTGGTAATCCTCCACCATCCGCTGGGACCACAGCAGCAGCTTCTCCTTGGCTGTCATGTCCTCCGACTGCCCGGTCACCTGGATGTCTGAGATCTGCCAGGACACAGCTGTTACTCTGGAAACTGGCACTGGTGACACTCGCTGCATGGCCACAGTGACACCACTGCTGCCCCACTGGGGACCAGAGCGGCCCGGGGAGGCCCCCAGCCCCACGAATCCTGGCCCCTCGGTCCCACTGTCCCGTCCTCACCCCGCCGGGCTCACCTGGAAGTGGAGGATGATGGTCCAGATGAGCCCCAGCGTCAGTTTGGGGTTGCCGTCGGCGATGTCATCGTTGCGGATGTTCACCAGCTTCACCTGCAGCACGGGACACACGCGGCTCAGGGACGGGGCGGCCCGGCACAGCCCCGGGGCTTGTGGGCATCCCGGGGGTCCCTCCCCATCCTCACCTGCCGGTGCTTCAGGTAGTTGAGGGCAATCTGGACATTCTGCAGCTTGTGGAAGCGCATCCGGCCCTTCTCCCGGGGCTGGGGGAGAGGAGAGGGAGAGGGAGAGGGAGAGGGAGAGGGAGAGGGAGAGGGAGAGGGAGAGGGAGAGGGAGAGGAAAGGAGGAGGGCGGTGAGCGCGGCCACACAGCCCTGCTGTGTCCTGCCATCGCGGCCCCCCCGTGACACCACGACACGACGCCACCATCCCGTCCTGCCGCCGCGGCCGCCCCCAGCCCGGCGCCAGCCGGCCCCTCCCGGCAGCGCCGCACATGCCGATGGCACCCGCCCACGGCACCGCCCTCGCACTTTGCCCCTGCAGGGGCGGGGACGCTCCCCGAGCTCCCGCCGCGGACCCGGCGGCACCGGCTGTTCCCACGCCCCGCCCGGCAGCACCGGGACCATCGGAGCCGTCCCGAGGGGAGCAGGGGGCCCCATGGCACGGCTGGGTCCGGGCAGGACTGGCTTCAGTACCAGAGCAGCACGGTCCTGACAGCGCTGCTGCCCCCGTGGCCACCGTGGTGCCTCGCCATGCAGCTCCCCAGCACGCTCCAGTGTCCCCCCAGCAGGACCAGGAACAGCCAAGAGGGGTGAGACCCCAAACTTGGGGGTCCCGAGGCCCCTCGGTGCTGCCCCACACGTTCCTGCCCCACAGCAATGCCAAATTCCACCATCTGAGCCCTGGTTTGGCTGCCGGGAGAGCTGGGGGCTCCATGAACCCCCTGGTGCCACTCAGCCACGGAGCAGGGTCACTCTGGTCCCACGGAAAGGGGCCACCATGGACCCCACTCAGCAACAGAGCAGGGTCACTCTGGTCCCACAGAAAGGGGCCGCCATGGACCCCACTCAGCCACGGAGCAGGGTCACTCTGGTCCCACAGAAAGGGACCACCATGGACCCAGAGCCGCTCGGGGCCAGGGCCAGCCCTAGGGTGAGACCCCAGGAGTTGGTGGCCATGCGCCACCCCTTGCCAGCAACCTCACAGAGCCAGCAGCACATCCAGCTGCGGTGCCAGGAGTGACTCCAGCTCCATCCTGACACCCAGCAGGGTGGGATCGCTCCCAGGGATGCTGCTGGTGGAAAATGACTTTTCCCTCTTGCTGCCACTGAGTTGCGGCCCAGGGAAACCCACCCCCAGAGCCCTGGGCATCGGGGGGCACCAGGACAGGCAGAGCATGCAGCAGAGCCGTGGGGCGGCACCGGGACAGGCATGGCACCGGGCACTGGCATGCAGACCGTCCTGGGACATGCTGGGCACCGCTGGCACAGCGCCGGGGCCGTGCGGGGCCGTGCCGAGAGCTGACTGACGGCTGAACCACTCACCAACCGCAAGGTCCGCAGGACGTCGCGCTCCCGGGGCTGCCCCGGCCGAGCCGAGCCGAGCCGAGCCGAGCGGAGAGGAGCAGAGAGAGGAAGAAGGAGGAGGAGGAGGCAAAGGCGGCGGTGGGCCGGGGGCCGGCGCCAGGAAGCAGAGAGGGCACCAAAGCAAAGAGAGGTTAGAGGCGGGGGGCGCGGGCACTCCGGGGACACCGGGACGGACCGACGGCCAAGCAGGAAGAGAGGGAACAGAGGCAGGCAGCGAGGGGGAGGACGGGGATGAGGATGAGGACGAGGACGGCCGGCGGAGGGGCGCCAGCACGAGGTGGGGACAGCGCGGGGCAGGGCAGAGTGGCACCTACCAGGGTGTCACCCGACAGCACCTCCAGCAGCGAGATGAGGTTGTGCCCGTCCCGCAGGTCCTCGTACAGGTCGTTGACATGGCGCTGTGCCTGTGGGGACAGCCACGGTGTCAGGGGGGCTGGGGGCAGCTGAACAGCACCCCCTAACCCTGCCAGGGGGGCTGGGGGCACCTGAGCACTCCCTAACCCTGCCAGGGGGGCTGGGGGCAGCTGAGCACCCCCTGACCCTGCCAGGGGGGCTGGGGGCAGCTGAGCACCCCCTACCCCTGCCAGGGGCGCTGGGGGCAGCTGAGCACCCCCTAACCCTGCCAGGGGGGCTGGGGGCAGCTGAACACCCCCCCCACCCAGCCAACACCCCGGTGGGTGCCCAGTGACCCCCCCAGTGCAGCGGGTGCTCACACACACAGCCCCAAGTGCAGCTGGTGCCCCCAGTGCCACGATGCCCCCAGACACACGCAGCCGCTCCCCCTGTGCCAGGCAGGATCTGGCATTGCTCTGGCACAACTCTGGCACCACTCTGGCATCACTCTGGCGCCACTCCAGCATGCAGAGACCCACCGTGAAGGGGTCAGACCCCCTGCCCACCGTGAAGGGGTCAGACCCACTGCCTACCACAGTGGCAGCCCCAGGGTGTGCAAAGAGGAAGAGCGCAGTGGGACAGACAGACAGAAAAAGAGAGGAAGGACCTACCTCTGGTCGCCAGTGCTGCGCAGGGCAGAGAGAAGAGAGCAGTTAGGAGAGAGCTGAGAGGGGACCCGGGATGGGCAGAGCGTGGTGGCACCACGGTGGCACTGCAGGGTCAGGGACGTGTGGAGACACATTGGGGGGGCTGGGCCAGTCCCAGGGCGTGCCAGGCGCCAAGGGGGGGCTCTGCCTGTGCCAGGGAATGGGGACTGGACGGGTGGGACAGGACTGAGGGCTTCAGGGCACAGGATGCATCCCCAGGTGCCAAGGGCACCATTCCCTCCTGGTATATGGGGAGGGTAGCAGGAGGGCAGATCCCGCCTGGAGGGCAGATCCCACCTGGAGGGCAGCTGAGAGGCCTTGGCCAGAGGTGTGGCACAGGAGCACCAGCACCAGGGACCCTCCACGGCCACGTCCTCGGCCGTAGCAGCACACGGGGCTGTGGCTGGGGGTGATTTGGGGCAGGGGACACTGGGGCAGTGGTGCCCGCTGGACTGGCAGTGCCCATACCTTGATAAGGTGCTTGTTGACCCATTTGGTGAAGGTTTTCTTCTGGACACGATCTCGCTCATCTGCAAGACAGGAGAGGCACGGGTGAGCCACTGGCAGCGGGGTCTCGGCACAGCAAAAACCAGGCCCCGGCGGTGGCACCGCAGGGCACGGCTGGCGCAGGAAACGATGAGCCAACCGCTCTGGGGAAGCACGGTGAGTCACGGGGGTGTGGGGAGAGGAAACAGCTAACGGGGACCGGCCCCAGCGTGCCAGCACCGTGCCAGCACCAGCCAGCACCCACCAGCGCCTCAGCACCCAGCACTGAGATTAGATCAGTTGGCCAGAGCGCGGTGCTAATAACGCCAAGGGTGCAGGTTCAACCCTGGTACGGGCAAATTAAGAGTTGTACTTGGTGATCCTCGTGGAGCTCCTTTCAACTCAGGATATTGTGTGCCCCTGTGACTGCTGGGAGCAGGCGGTGCCCACCCAACCCCGAGCCCTCTGCACTGCTGTGAGGAGCCCCAGCCCTGCCCTGGGCTCGGTGGGCACTGACTGAGCGGTTTGGGCATGGCACGGACGCGAGGCCATGGGGTGCTTGTCCTGGCACAGCCCCAGCCCCACAGGCAGGGCCCTGGTGGGGCATGCACGGGATCCAGATGAGCCCATGCACCATCTGCATTGCCAGAGCCCTGGGACACCCCAGGACACCCCCACAGCCCCAGGACACCCTTCTGTGTGGGCACAGGGCCAGGCAGGGCTGCCGTGAGTCACGGCGCTCCCTGCCCGCTGCCCTGTCATTAGGGGATGCCATGGGAATGCTGACGCATGGGATGGCAACTCGGGATGGCACAGGACCCACCCCACAGCACCCGCTACCCCCCAGCACCCCGCTAACCCCCCATAACCCACTGCCAGCACCCCATACCCCCCAGCACCCCGCTAACCCCCCAGCACCCCATACCCCACTGCCAGCACCCCATACCCCACTGCCAGCACCCGCTCTCCTGTCCCCCTGCGTCCCCAGTGTCACCGCCAGTGCCACACCCAGCCCGCTGCCCCAGAGGGGTTCGGAGGCCACAAGTGACCCCCCATTCACACGGGGCGATGCCACCGGAGCCTCGGCAGCCGCGCCGCCCCCCTGCCCTCGCCGTGGTGAGCCGGGCGCTGCGTGCCGGGTCTTGCCCGCTGCAGCGTGCCGGGATCTGCCCACGCGGCACCCAGCGCCCCGCAGGCAGCGCTCCCCGCCGGCGGAGCGCCCCGGGATGCTGCACAGCCCCGACAGCCCCGCGGGCGCTCAGCGGCACGGCCAGGGCGTGCCGGGCCAGGAGCGGCCGCGGTGCGAGAGGGAGAGAGGAAGGAAGGAAGGAAGGAAGGAAACGTGGGGCGCAGCGCGCGCCGAGCGGGGGGCACCGACACCATCCCCCGGCACCCGCGCCCACAGCGCTGACACCCAAGGGGTCCCCGAAGCGACGCCCACCCCCCGGCGGCGGCACAAGGAGAGCCGCGGCCAGGCCGGGGCGGCCGGGCAGGGCGTGGCAGGAAGCGAACGAGGGCACGGGGATGGAGCTGGGCTGCGGCGGGGGGTCTGCAGCGCTCTGCCCCACAGCCCGGCCCGCAGACACCGCCCCGGCGTGGGGGTCTGCCCCACAGCCCGGCCGGAGATATCGCCTGGTGTGGGGGTCTGACCCACAGCCCGCCCTGGGGACACCAGCCTGGGGACACCGCCCCGGCATGGGGAACACCGCTCCGGTGTGGGGCTCTGCCCCAGGGACACCGCCCCGGCATGGGGAACACCGCTCCGGAGTGGGGCTCTGCCCCACGGACACCGCCCCGGCATGGGGAACACCGCTCCGGTGTGGGGCTCTGCCCCAGGGACACCGTTCCGGTGTGGGGGTGGTCCCACGGCCCGCCTGGGGGCGCGCAGCCCCGGGAACAAGGAGCCAGCATGGGGGTGTCCCCCGGGACCCCGGCCCGGTGTGGGGGTCTGCCCCATAGCCCGTCCTGAGTACAGCAACCTGGGGACCCCGGCCCGGTGTGGGGCTCTGCCCCAGGGACCCCGGCCCGGTGTGGGGCTCTGCCCCGCAGGCTGCCCCGGGGGCACCGCCCCGGGTGGGGATGCGACGGCGGGCGGCCCCCCCAGCCCCCCCAGGCCCGGTACCTTTGCGGCCCTCGGCCGCCCGCAGCACGGCCAGGTACAGGTTGTCCTCGGAGCCCGTTCGGGCCGGAGCCTCGTCCGAGCTGCGGCGCGGCCGGGACATGCTGAGCCCCGACACAGCTGAGCCCCGACACAGCCGAGCCCCGACACTGCTGCTCTGCCCTCCCGCTCCGCCGCCCGTCCCGCCGCGAGTGGGGCGGCCCGGGGAGGAGACGGGGCTCTCTCCCCACGCCCCACGCCCCGACCCTGCCCACAGGAAACTCCTGAGCTTTAACCCTTCCCTCGCTGCGCCTGCAGGCGGGATGGGACCCACGGAGCAGCCACGGGATGTTCCACGGGGAGCTGGCACCCCCAGCCCCACACACGGGGACCGAGACCCCCTGATCTGCAAGCGCGGGGAGTGGGACCCTCGTTCCTGAAGATCGGGGTGCTCAGAAACCCCTCACCCCTCACCCAGGGCGGCCAGACCCCCTGCCCCACACCTCGGGGCCTCGGAACCCTCAGAAGCACAAGTCTGTGGGGGTGGGACCCACAGCCTGGGGCTGTTGGAGCCCCGGTCACCACACCTCAGCACCACCAGGTTTCCAAGCTCTAGAGGCTCAGGTCCCCCAGGTTTCCAGGTCAAGACCCTCCTTGCCCCTCACAGAGGGTCCCCAGAACCCCTCTGGCCCCATGGCCAGGAGGTCCCCAACACCCCAGGCCCCAGATGGGACCTTCAGTCCCTGCGGGGGTTTTGGCACCACCCTGTCCCACAGCCCAGGGACCACCCCAGAACCCCAGCACACGCCCTGGAGCTGTAGGACCCCTGCTCCCCCCACCTGGGGCTCAAGGTGGGGCTCAAGCCCCCAGATTCAGCAGTCCCAGGTCCCACATTTGAGGGGCTCAAATTCCTGGGGCCCCTCTCGAGGGGTTCAGGGTCACAACCCCCTGGGCTGGAGGATCCCCCGGATGGGGGACTGAGCCCCACAGACTCCCCCGGGTGCCCCCATGCACACACCAGCCCCACCAGCAGCTCCCCTCCCAGCAGCACCCCAGGACAGCACCCCACACCCTGCCCTGTGCCCCACAGCACCCACGGGCTCTCAGATGGGGTGGGGGCATTGCCAGGAGTGTAGGAATCCCCCTCCCCAAGGATTCATCACCCACCACCCTCCCCCAGTAGGTGACAACGTCAGCTGAGGGGACACAGGGTAAATTCAGGGCTTGTGCCCCTCTGGGTGCCGCATCCCCCCGGGATGTCCCTCCCCGGGGACCCCCAGGGTGGCTGAGAATCCCCAGCCCTCGGGGTGACACCGAGCTGCCAGTCCTGCCCAGGGCAGCACCCGTGTCACCAACGTCACCAGCGTCACCCACGTCATCCACGGCCGGGGTGGTGGCAGCTGCTGGGGAAAGGGCAGCTGTGGGTGCCCTGGGCGCTGCCAGCCTGGCATAGCCAACACCCCAATAGCCATGTCTGCACCCCAACACACACGTCAGGGCCCTAAGGTCCACATCCTGTGCCCCAACACCCATGTCTGCACCCCAATATCCACGTCTGCTCCCCAATATCCGTGTCTGATCCCCAATATCCGTGCCTGCATCCCAGTATCCATGTCTACACCCCAATATCCATGTCTGCACCCCAATATCCATGCCTGTGCCCCAACATCCATGTCTGCGCCCCAACGTCCATGTCTGCACCCCAATATCCGTGTCTGATCCCCAATATCCGTGTCTGCACCCCAACATCCATGTCTGAACCCCAACATCCACGTCTGCGCCCCAACATCCATGTCTGCGCCCCAATATCCGTGTCTGCACCCCAACATCCATGTCTGAACCCCAACATCCACGTCTGCACCACAACATCCACGTCTGCGCCCCAACATCCATGTCTGCACCCCAATACCCATGTCTGCATCTCCGTATCCATATCTGCACCCCAACACCCATGTCTGCACCCCAATGCCCGTGTCTGCACCCCAACATCTGTGTCTGCAGCCCAATATCCGTGTCTGCTCTCCAATATCCATGTCTGAACCCCAATAGCCATGTCTGCACCCCAATATCCATGTCTGAACCCCAATATCCATGTCTGAACCCCAATAGCCATGTCTGCACCCCAATATCCGTGTCTGTACCACAATATCCATATCTGTTCCACAGTATCAATGTCTGTACCACAATACCCATCTCTGCACCCCAACATCCATGTCTGCGCCCCAATATCCATGTCTGCACCACAACACCCGTGTCTGCATCCCAACAGCCATGTCTGCACCCCAATATCTATGTCAGCACCGCAATACCCATGTCTGCACACCAATACCCATGTCTGCACCCCAATATCCATGTCTGTACACCAACAGTTATGTCTTCACCCCAACATCTGTGTCTGCACCCCAATATCCGTGTCTGCACCCCCGTTGTGCAGCGGCGGGCGCTGCCCGTCCCCGGTGCGGAGTCCAAAGGACGCGGGGCCGTGGCCTCGTCCTGCCGTGACTCACGGTCCAACCGCGCACCGGCGGCGCCCCGGGAGCCCCGCCGGCCGCCGCCCACCCGTGACACAAAGCCCGACACCCACCCGTGACACGCTGCGGGTGCGGGGGCCCGTCAGGGAGCGGCAGCCGCGGCCGGGCCGATGCCCGCTGGGACGGAGCCAGCGCGGCCGCTGCGGAATGCGGGCGGCACCGGCCCGGCCCCGGCCCCGGCACGCACATTTTTCCGCCGAGAGCGCATCTGGCACAGGCGCATCTGGCACAGGCGCATCTGGCACAGGCACATCTGGCGCCCGGAGCGCGGTGGGAGCCCTGCTGACGCACGTCGGGGGAGGCAGGGGCACCCCGGAGCCGCGGCTACCGCGACACGGCCGAAGGTGCCACCGCAGCAGAGAGGGAGGGACACGGCGGTGACACCGCCAGGGCGGTCACAAGGGTGGCACCGCTGCGCTCCGGCACCGCGCTCACACGGGCCGAACCTCGGCATCGGGGCCGGAGGGTTCTGAGCCGGGACCGAGAGCCTGGGATCGCGTCGGAACCCAGGAAATTCCTCTGGCTGCCCTGGAGCACTCGGAACCCTGACAGGGGGCTCGGAGACCTTCAGGGCAGCCAGAGGAATTCCCTGGGTTCCGACAGGATCGCTGCGGGGTGAGGGGCGGAACGGCACCCCCAGAACCGGCACCTCCGGCACCGGCACCCCCAACACGGCACCCCCAGGACCAGCACCCCCAGAACCGGCACCGGCACCCCCAGAACCGGCACCCCCGGCACCGGCAGCCCCCGGCTCCCGCAGGTACCGGCCGGGAGGACGCGGCGGCGTCAGGGCGGGCGCTTTGAAGACCTGCCGGGGCGGCTCCTGGCACCGTCCCCGGCGGCTCCCGGGGCAGGCGGCGCCCGGCTCCCGGCCCTGGCAGCTCCCGGCTCCGGCGGCTCCCGGGCCAGCCGGGCCGGCCGGGCAGGAGCGCCTCAGCCTCGCCCGCGGGTGCCGACGCCACCGGGCCGGCCCGGCTCCCTCCCACGGCGTCTCCCACCCTCGGGGCTCCGGGGGAACCCCCCGGGAGCCGCCGAGCCGCCCCCACCTCGACACCGCGCCGGGCACCCGCACCCTGTGGCACCCGCGGGCACGGAACGGGCCCTGCTGCCACCGGGGCTGTGCCGGCGCCATGGTGACACATGGGTGACACCACCACGCACCAGGCCAGGACAACGCGGCAGCAAAGCACCGGGGCTGGGGGAGACCTCGAGCCCCAGGCCAGGGAGTGCCAGGAGGTGCCAGGGTCTGAGGGTGTCAGCAGCAAGCAGGGATTGGCACCAGGGGGGTGTCAGCGCCTGGGGGCAGGGGGACAATACCGGAAGGGGGTCAGTGCCAGGGGGTCCCCATGGTGACACGGCAGGGGGACCTGGGGGACCTGGCACAGCAGGATGGGCACACGGGGCACTGAGGACAGCGGCTCCCCAAGGTGTGGGAGCACGGCAGGGCGGATGGGAACGGGGAGATGAGCTGGGACAGACATACGGCCTGCACACAGGGACAGACAGACACACACACAGACACACGGCATGCACACACAGACAGACAGACACACAGACACACAGATACACATGGACCTGGCATGCACACATGGGCACATGGACACATGGACGCTCGGACACGTGGACACACAGACACAAACACACGGCACGCACACACAGACACACAGTGTGAACACACAGACACATGGACACACAGACACAGACACACGGCGTGCACACACTGACACACAACATGCACACACAGACACACAGACACTGGCAGGCACACACAGACACACAGACACACAGACACATGGTGTGCACACAAGGACACACAGACAGACCCACAGCCACACAGCATGCACACACAGACATGGACACACAGACACACAGACACACAGACACACGGCGTGCACACGGACGCACGGAATGCACACACAGACACACAGACATACGGCATGCACACACAGACACAGACACATGGACACAGAGACACACACACACAGACACACGGACACACAGAGACACGGCCTGCACACAGGGACATACAGACACATGGCATGCACAGACACGCAGACACCCAGACACACAGACACACAGACACACGGCATGCACACACAGACACAGAGACACAGAGACACACAGGCACACAGACACACGGACACACAGACACACAGAATACATCTGTGTGCCACTGCGTTTGACACCTTTGTGCACACACACACACACCAGGACACCCGTGCACACACACACACACACACACACACACACAGGGAATACATCTGTGTGCCCCTGCATGTGACACACTTGTGCACACACACACCAGGACACCCGTGTGCACACACACACACAGAATACATCTGTGTGTCACTGTGTGTGACACATTTGTACACATGCACCAGGGCACCCGTGTGCACATACGCAAACACGTACATACACAGAATACATCTGTGTGTCACTGTGTGTGACACATTTGTACACACACACATGCACCAAGACACCTATTCACGCACACACACACCAGGACAGCCATGTGCACACACACATAGAGAATACATCTGTGCACCACTGCACAGGTGCACCAGGACACCGTGTGCACACACACAAACACACACACACATGTGCACGCTGAGACACACCTGCACTGGCCCGCACAGGTGTGCACATGCTTTCACACACGTGTGCACTGGCACAGACACGTGTGTGCGCACACACAGACATGCACACGCACACAGAGACACACAGAAACACACACAGGCACACACAAACACACACAGGCACACAAATACACACAAATACACAGAGCTACGCATAAACACACATTTACACAACCACCCTTCCCCGGCAGAGCCCGCCCCAAACAGCGCAGCCCAGCCTGGCCTCAGGGCGGGGTCACAGAGGGGGCGTTCCTCCAGGGGGGGGATCCGCGCTCACCCCGCCCTTCCCGGTGTCCCCCCGCCCTCCCGCCGCTCCCGGGTCCCCCCCGTCCCGCCGCCCCCGCGCCCCCGCCCCGGGAGCCCCCCCGCGCTCCCCTCCCGCCCCGGGAGCCGCCGCTCGCTGCCCCGCGCCCCCCCGGCCCCGCTCCCCTCGGTCACCGGTGCAGCAGAGCCGGGCGCTCAGGTACCGCCGCCGCTCGGGCCCGGAGCCGCCGCTCAGCCAGTCCCCTCCGGGACCCGACATGGCCGCGCCGCTCCGCCGGACGGGACCGGACGGGACCCACCATCCACCGACCGACGGACGGACGGACCCACGGCCGGGACCGACCAGCGGCACCGGGCGGACGGGACGGGACGGGGAAACGGGCGGGACCCGCCCCGCTCGGCCCCGCCCTCCCCTCAGCGGCCCCGGCTGCGCCACCGCCCGCAGCACCCGGGGGAACGGAGGGATCCGGGGGAACACCCCGTCCCTGCAGCCCGGGGGAAACTCCATCCCGCCCCCGGGGCGAGGGCCGGACGGGACAGCCCGTCCCGCCCTCAGGACCCCCGTGCTGGGACCCTGCACCCCACACACACAGCCGGCCCCCTGCACGCCCCTCTCCCCCTCCCGGGGCCCCCAGGACCACCCGGTACCGCGGCCACGGGGCACCCCGACACCTCCAGCCCCCGCGTCCCGGCCCCTCCACACACACAGAGCTCCGGGGGTGGGGGCAGCTTGTGCCCCCCCCAGCACAAACCGCTGACTCCAGCACCCATTCCTCCCATTCCTCCCGGCTCCCTCTCCCCACGGGGGTCCCTGTGCCAAGGGCAGCCCTCAGCGCGTTTTCCCGCGGGGGTTTTCCCCCCTGCGCCCCCCAAGCTGCCGGGACCCCCTGTGCGCCCGCCCCGCTGTCGGACGAGCCCGGCAGCACCGCAGGGCCGGATCTGTTTGTGCTGGGAAGGGGTTTGCGGCGGGAACGGGGGTCCGGGGGGATGCCGCGGCATCCCGATGCCCCCCAACCCCCCGGCCCGCAGGTCACCTTCTCCAGGCCCGCAGCAGCAGCAGAGCGAGAAGCCCATGGCGCGTCCCGGCCCGGCGCCCCCCGCCCCGCTCGGCGTCCGGCCGCGTCTGGTGGGAGTGCAGCGGAATCCGCGCCCGGAGCGCGGCCAGAGCGCGGCCAGTGACTCACACAGCCCACGGCCCCCGCCAGCCCGGCTCCTCCTGCTCCTGGGCAGCGGAGCCCAGCCCCGGCCGCTCTGCTGGGACCCCCCGGCCCCGCAGGGCTGTGGGCAGAGCGCAGTGGGAGGCTGGCACACAGCTGGAGGGGCTGGAACCACCAGGCATGGCATGGCACGGCATGGCACGGCATGGCACGGCATGGCATGGCACAGGACCCCCGGTGAGGGAGGCACTGGGGTGGTTTGATCAGCTGCAGGCCGTGCCAGCACCCTGGGCACTGAGGGGGCTGCTGGAGCAAGGCACATCCCTGCTGCGGGGAGCACGGGGGTCTCGGGGGGCTTGGGGGGGTCTAGCGTTAAAACCCAACATGGCACAAGCCAGGCAGGATGAACCAGGCCAGCAGCCAGGCCCAGCAGTGGGGGCTGGGCACGGCACGGCACGGCACGGCATGGCACGGTGCCGAGGCACGGCTCAGCCCCACGGCAGCGGCAGCGCCGCATCTGTGCTGCGGAGATAAGGGGCCGGGGGGGCGGGGGGGCCGAGCCGGGGCGATAGCAGCCTGCGAACGGGGAACGCCGCCTGGAACGGGACACGTGTCCCGTGGGATGCGCCCGCCACGCCCGCCACGCTTCCCGCACGCTGCCAGGGCTCCGCCACGCTTCCCACGGCTCCGGGACGCTTCCCACGGCTCCGGGACGCTTCCCACGGCTCCGGGACGCTTCCCACCGCTGCGCCGCGGAGGACGTGGGACAGCGGCGGGAAGAGCTTCCCCATGGCCGCCAGAGGCAGCGCCGGGGGGCGGAGGCCGTGTCGGGGATGCCGGTGGTTGCCAGCCACGGCCCCTCGAGGCTGGTGAGTCACTGCTGCGGCCAGAAGCAACATCCAGCAACGCTCCCGGCCTGGCACGGCCAGAGCCGCCAGCGCGGTGGAAAAGCTGAGTGGAGCGGAAAGGGGGACACGGGGGGGTTCCCAAACCTCTGGGGCCCCCACCCGCCCGCTGCCGCCACGTCTCTGGCAGCCTTGGAAACCGGAGCGGAGCCAAACAAACAGCGGCATCCTGCTGCCAAAACCAGCCGGCGCCGCCGCCAGGCTGCCAAGCTCTGCCTCGCCCGCCCGAGCTTCCTCAGCCCTCTGCCCTGCAGCGCTCTGCCTCGCAGCCCCGCGGGCATGGGCATGCAGACCCGGACGGGAGTTCCGCTTGAGCTTTTCGGTTCCCTGAAAACACCTGCCTTGGCACTGTGCCATGAGTGACACCGAGCGCAGCTGGTGCAGCCCCTCGTGGGCACCAGGCAGCCCCCGCAGGCACCGGGAAGCCCCTTTGTGGGCACCGGGAAACGCACCGTGGGCACCGGGAAGCCCCTTGTTGGTACCGGGAAGCCCCTTTTTGGCACCGGGCAGTCCCTTTCGGGCACCGGGCACCCCCTTGTGGGCACCGAGAAACCCACCACGGACACCGGGCAGCCCCTTGTGGGCAGTGGGCAGCGCCCCTTCCCCCCTGGCAGGGTTTCACGATCAGCGCTCGAAACCAAACCCCCTGCCCCGGCGTGGCACAGCGGAGCGCGGGCACCACCGGGGGCACCGGGCACAACCGGGAGCACCGGGCACCACCGGGAGCAACCCCCGAGCCCCGCGGGACGGCAGAGCGCAGCCCTCAGCACCGCTCAGCGCAGCCGATGCTGCCGGAGCCCCCCGGGAGCTCCCAGCTCGCAGTGATGGGCCCCGGCAGGTGCGACCTTGGGGGTGTCCTTCGGGCTGGAGCCGCGCCAGGGACAGCGGCCCACCCCCGGTGTCCCCCCCGGCAGGCGCTCCGGGCCGGCCAAGGTGCCCTGCCCGCCTTATCTGGCACCGGCACCGGCACCGGCAGCGGCCGCCGCGGCTCGCACCGGCCGCGGGCTCGGCGCATTCCCAGCGCGGCGGCCGCGGGAGCGGAGCCACCCCGGAGCGGCGGCGGCCGCGTGACGGTGCCCGGTGCCGCACACAGACCGACGGAAGCCGCGGCCAACGCCCTGGAAAGTGGCGGGGGGAGGGAGGGCCGGGCACCCGGCAGAGCCCCGGCAGCTCCGATGCAGGTGGCTCCGGGGTGCGTGCGGGGGTCTCACAGGACCCCCAGACACCGGCACGCTCTCGGCCCTTCCCGGGCCCCTCTGTCACCAGATACCCTTCCCCAAAAGCATTTGGCACCTCCACGCCTCGGGATGGGGATGCTGCGGGTTTGGGCAGCCAGCGCAGCGCCGGGGAGCTCCTGGCGGGACCCCCACCAGAAAAAGCGCCAGAGCGGACAGGGGTGGGCACGGGCCGGCGGCACCGGGGGGGCACACTCTGTCCGTGCTGAGTCACCCCTGGGTACCATCACCCCCCCGCCTGGGTACCGCTCCCCCCGGGATGCTCCCCCACGGCAGGTGACGCCCCCCAGAGCCCAGGGCAGCACGTCACTCCCCTTGCCCCCCAGCCCACGGTGGGTGGGTCCCCCCCGCATCCCCGCAGGACCCCCCACCCACCCGGGACCCGGCGGGCTGCAGGTGTCGTGTGGCTCCCCCCGTGCCCGGGCTGGGTGGGCGGGGCAAGGGGCCGAGCCGAGCGCGGCGCGGGGGGGCCGAGCGGAGCCCAACTCACCGGTGCCCCCCGGCTCGTCCCGCTGCCGCCGCCAGTACCAGACCAGGGCCAGGGATGCCGCGTGCCCCGCCGCCACCAGCGATGGGAACAGGGACCCGGTGTCCTCCATGAGGGGCACGGCACGGGCTCGGCACCGGCCGGGCTCGGCGGGTCAGGGACGAACCAGCGCCCGCCCCCACGGGGCAGCGCCCTCTCCGCCTTAACCCCTCCCGAACCGCGCCTGGAGACGCCTCCTGCCCGCCGCACCGGCAGGGCCCCCCCGTGTCCCCCCCGTTCCGCGTCTGCACCCCCCCCCCGAAGTGTCCCCTTCATCCCGGCTTTGTATATCCCGGGACAACGCGCCCCGGCGGCGCCAGCCCCCCCCCGTTCCCGTCCTTTCCGCAGCCCCACCGGTCTCACCCACCCGGTACGACCTTCATGGGCAGGCAGGGTGCGGGCAGGTGCGGGCAGGGTGCGGACAGGTGCGGAGCGCGGAGCGAGGGCGCAGCGCGGCTCCGCCGGTGGCGGCGGGGGCTGGGGGGGGGCGGGCAGGGAGCGGGTGTCGATATAAATAACCGGGGCCCGTCACCGAGCCCGAGTTAGAACATGACACGGGCGGGGGCGGGACGGGGCGACCGCGGCGGCGCCCCAGGACCCCCGGACCCCCCGGCAGCGGGGCGGGCGGTGACCGTCACCTCGGGGGTCGCCGTGACATCAAGACTAAGAGCCCCGGCACGGCCCCGCCGCTGAGAGAGGCCGCTCCCCCGAGCAGGGGAGAAAATGGAGCTGCTGGGGGGTCCCGGACCCCCCTCTGCTCCGCGGGGACCCCGCAACCCCCGCCGCCGGCGCGACCCCGTCCCCGCAAGCCGGGACTCCAGGCCGGGTTTTCCGGCAGCGGCTCTCGGGGCGGAGGGAAAGCCTGGAGCCGGATCCGCTGGCACGGAGGGACTGGACGGGACGGGCGGGGCGCCGCGATCGCGTCCCACGCGAGGGTCGGGGGACACCGCAGCCCCCGAGCCCAGTGCGAGATGCGACCCCACCCCCGGGCAGAGCTCCGGGGAACCCTTCCCGTCCCCACGGAACGTGGGTGCCGCCCGGCAGGACCCGCACACACGGGGCAGCAGCGCCGCGGGCCCGGCCCCCCCGCCGGCCGGTGACTCACGGCGCTGGCAGGGACCGGGCTCGGCGCCTCCAGGCTGGAAACTTGGACCGGAGGCGGCTGCCCACGGCCACGGGCTGACTCACAGCCCGGGGGGATCGGGGGGGGCCCCTCACCGCCGCCTCGGAGCGACACCGCAGCTGCCCCGCCCGGGGGGGTGGGACACCGGACGCCCCGCACCCCCGCCGGGTCCAGCTGCCGCCGATCGTGTGTCGGGATCGCGTGTCGCCGGGGAGGCGGGGTTGGGGACCCCCCCCGCCGCAGCCGTAGCCCCCTCCCCAGCAGCACTGCCCGCCCCAGCTGCCGCCGTCTGTCCGACCCACCCCGGGCCCCGTGGGGACCTCGGGGCGCAAAATCCCCACGGAATGTCCCCCCTCTCGCCATGCCCCCCTGAAGAGCAGCTCCCCGCGGCACGGACACCCCACGGCACAGCCCCCCCCAGCACAGCCCCCCGGCACAGCCGCCTCCCCACCACGGTGGAGCCCGGGAGGGTGGCAGCAATGCCACCCCTGCAGCACCCCGGGTCCCGCCACCCCACCGGCCTCTGGGGACCCCAGAAAGTCACCTCACTGCACCCCAGCCCCCCGTGATCCTCCAGCGACCACTCCTGCCCAGAGCATCCCCGTGGGGTCAGGGGGGCACAGAGAGGAGCCCCCAGACAGCGCAGAGACCTGCAGGTACCCCCCCACCCCACCGTCGGCTCGGAACTGGGGGGGTTTAGGGGAACTTAAGGACTTGTCCTTGTCCCAGACCCCCCCCGGGAGCAGCGGGGCTCGAGTGCCCCCCACCCACGAGAGCACCCGGGGCGCTGGTTGGTACCTGCGGCCGGGCCGGGCTGGGGGGCCGGCTGGCACACCCCCTGCCCCGCGGTGACGGCGGCGGCTTCCACGTGCCCCTGGGCCTCGTCCTTCCTGCGGTAGAGGCGGTCACCGGCGGCAGGACGCGCCCGCTGGGTGCCAGCGCCGGCCGGGGCAGCGGCGCGCCGGGGCTCGGCCCGGGGGACGGCGGGGCGCGGGACGCGCTGCAGGGAGCGCGGCACCACGTCCGGCGGCAGCCGCAGGTACTGGCGGAGGTGGGCCACGCCGGCGTCCGTCAGGTACCAGTAGAGGTGTCGCCAGGCCGCCGTCTGTCGCACGAGGCCGCGGGAGCGCAGCGAGGCCATGGCGCGCCGCACCTCCACGTTGGCCACGCCGGGCAGCTGCGGGTGGGTGCGCCGGGGGCAGCCGTCCCGCTCCCCGACCAGGACACCCTCGCGAAACAGCAGCTCCAGGATGGAGCGGAGCCGCTCCAGCGGCATCAGCATCCCCGCCACCATGGCTGGGCAGCACGGCGCAGGGCACGGCCCGCAGGGCTCGGTCACAGCTCAGCACCGCTCCGTATGGCACAGCCCAGGTTGCCCCAGCACAGCCCAGTACGGCCCGGCACGGCCCAGCTCACTATGGTCCGGTACAGCCCAGCACGGTCCCACACGGCTCAGGTGTTCCAGCCCAGCCCGGCACGGTCCGGTTCGGCCCGGTACGGCCTGGCACAGCCCAGCGCGGTCCGGTACAGCCCCGTATGGCCCGGCACGTCCCGGCGCGATCCGACACGGAGCGGCGCTGGCTGCCGGCACGGCGGGAGCGGCTGCGGCTCCGCCCCCGGCCGGGGGGGTCAGGGGGGCCCCAGGCCCAGCCCTGACTCACCAGCGGCCCCTCCCCGGCCCCGGCTCCCGCCCGGGGGGGGCACGGCCGGACCCGCCTTCCCCTTCCCCCCCCCCGCCCCGACCCACCGGGCCGGTTCCTGCGTGAGAACCCCCGCGGGTCCCGCCCCGCCCCCGCCCCGCGACCGGCCCCGGGGAGTGCCCGGGGGACCCTGAGCCGGGGGGGTGTCCCTGAGCCGGGAGGGGGACACCGAGCTGCGGGCGGGAGGGTCTCTGACCTTGGGAGGGGCACCCTGAGCCCGGGGAGGGACCCTGAGCCGCGGCTGTCCCCGAGCTCGGAGAGGAGCGTGAGCCCGGGGTCCCTGGGAGGGGGGAGGCCCCGGGCCGGGCACGGCCCCTCCCGGCTCGCCGAGCATCCCGGGCTGCGGGCAGAGCCACGGGCTGCGGGCAGAGCCACGGGCTGCGGGCAGAGCCACGGGCAGGGGGACGAGCAGGTGCACGGGCACGGGCGCGGGCAGGGGCACGGGCAGGGCTCGGCAGCCACATCCTGCCACGTCAATATTTGCTCTGCTCCTGCCCCTGTTTGTCCCGGCGTCCCCACGGGGACCCCCGGCAGTGACACAGCCCCGGCGGTGGCACAGCTGTGCCGCACCACGCCCTCCGGGCGGCAGGTGGGGACGAACGAGAAGCAGCTGCCACTCCCCCGAGCCCCCCGGCACCGAGCACCGCCCAACAACCCGCACCGGCACGGCGGGGACCCCAGCACCGCCCAACAACCCGCACCGGCACGGCGGGGACCCCAGCACGGCCCCCGGCACGGCAGCGGGACCCCCAGCACCGCCGTGGGGGTGGGAGCGCACCGGCGACCCCCCCTCTCCGGGACCCGTGTGAGGGGTGTGGGGCGGCACCCCCATCACAGGGCAGGAGGAACGGGGGTGCCAGGCTGTCCCCCACGCCGGGGGGTCCCAGGCTCACAGACCCCAAAAGGGGAGGAACCCCCTCAGGGATCCCTCAGCACCCCGACCAAGCACAGTGAGGTCGGGGCACAGGGATGCTGCGAGGCTGCAGCAGGAGCCCCCGGCAGCCTTGGGGGGATGGAGGGACACCCCCACAGCACCCCTGTCCCTGCCGATGGGATTTACTGGGATTCACTGGGATTCACTGGGATTTACTGGTGGGGAGCAGCGACCCAGGCATGGGGGGCTGCTGCCTGCGGGGTGCCCACCCCAGAGCTGCCCCGGGGATCCCAAAGCCGCGGGGGCTGATGTGCACGCACCGGCATCTCCGGGGGCCCCACCAGGACTTGCACAACTTCCCCATCCGCGAGGGCAGAGCCGGGTGGCAGAGTGGGGAATTGCGAGAGCCCCAGCACAGCTGGTGCAGCGGCACCGGCAGCACTGGGAGCACTGGGGTGCCCAGACACCCTCACAGGGAACCCCTTGGGAGAGCATCAGTGGCCTGTCTGAGCCCCACAGCACCCCAGAACCCCAGCGGGGTGGGGTTGAGGGCAGCGGCTGGGGGTGGAGGGAGGGGGAGTGATGGGGGCAGGGATGGGGGGCAGGAATGGGGATAAAGGGGGTCAGAGATGAGAAATGGGGAGCAGCAATGAGAAGTGATGGTACCTGCGATGGAGGAAGCACTGGGGGCATCTCTAGGGGAGTGATGGGGGCAGCGACCGCCGTAGCGATGGGGGCAGCAGGAGCGCGTCCCCCCAGGCGCGGCCCCGCACCCCCGGCCCGCAGCGGGGTCACGGCCGCGCCGGCGGCTCCCTGCCTCCCTCCGGGAAGTGCCGCGTCAGCGCCCGCCGCCCGCCGTGATCCAACGCGATGTGACAGCGGGGCCGCCGCCAGCGTCCCGCCGCTGCCCCGCGCCGGGCAGGGCGCGCCAAGCCCCGCACCCACCGGGAGGAGCCCGCCCGCATCGGCCCCGCAGCTCCGCTCGCCGCCTCGCATCTCGGGGCGGGCCGGGAGCAGCGCGGGGGGCTGGGGGCACCCCCGAATCCCGCTCCTGTGCAGCCCATGCGCCCCTCACCCCCACCCCATGGAAGCCTCGGGCAGCCCCCCAAACGTGGGCCCGGCAGCGCTTGCGGCAGCGGCTTCTGGCCACGGGCCCGGCGCTGCCGTCCCGGTGCCGGTGCCAGCGGCGGTGCCGGTGCCAGTGCTGGGGTCTGGCGGGGCCGCCGGGCTCCCCGTGCCCAGCGGAACAAAGCCGCCGCTGTTTGCGGAGGGCACCGCGGCCAGGGGCCGCCTCTTAATGAGGCCGATGCCGGCGGGGGTCCCGGTGCCAGCGGGGGTCCCGGCGCCGGCGGGGATCCCTGGGACGCTTCGCACCGTAAATCAGCCTCGCCGCAGCCCGGGCTCTGCCGGAGGGGACACGACCCGGGGTCCTCTCTCTGGACCCTGCGGCATCGCCACAGCTGCTGGGCGCCCTGACCCTGCCGGGGTTCGTCCCGAACCTTGCCGGGATCGTCCCCACCCACCCGAGGTCCATCACGACCCCCGCCGGTGTCCGACCCTCCCCGACCCTCTCTGACTCCACCCTGAGGCTCCCGGGCTCCATGGCGACTTTCCCGGCCTCCATCCCGTCTCTGTCCGGGTCCATCCCCACCCTGGCCGGGCTCCGTTCTGTGGCTGGCTGCGGTGGCTCTGTGCCCGCTGCTGCGGTGCCACAGGGGCCGGTGGCCGCAGCAGCCCCGTGACCGGCATCCGCCGGTGCCCGTTACTCACGGCCCAGCGCTCCGGCTCCGCAGCGCGGCTCGGTAATTCGGCCAGGAGCCCGGCGGCACCGAGGAACTCCGAGCGGTGCCGGCGATGCCGGGGCGTCCCCGGCGACCCCCGCCCTCCTGCCGGCGCTGCGACATTGGCACGGGAGGGATGCGGAGCTGCCCGGGACGCGGGCCCCCCCCGCGGGACGCGGAGCCCTCCCCGGGACGCGGA
>JAWMRF010000101.1:7154645-7166481 GCA_035221435.1 Sphenopsis melanotis | reverse complement strand
GGGAGGGAGGCGGGGAAGGACAGGGAAGTGGAACGGAAATAGCCGGGGGGGGAGGGTTCTGTACCGCGGGAGGGGTGAGCGCTCTATGGGAGGGAAACGCTGAGCATTTTATGGGGACGCACTGGCAGCTGTACGGGGACGACACGGCACGGCTCGGCACGGCACGGCATCCCCCATCGCGGCTTCACTGCCCCGACCCCGGAGCAGCTCCCAGCGCGGTGTCACCCCGGTCACCGTGGGACTCCCACGGCATCGCCCCACGGGCCTCCGGGCACCGCCGACCCCTCCATCCCCCCGCGCACGCCGAGTGCCCCGGGTCACGTCCCAGAGCCCCGGACACATCCCGACCCCCAGCCCCCCACAGCGGCTCATGCCGAGCCCCCCTGTCACACCCCGGCTCCCCTGTCACACCCCGGCTCCCCTGTCACGTCCCGGCCCCCCTGTCACACCCCGGCCCCCCGGACGCGCTGCCGCCCCCCGGGCCGTACCTGCGATGCGGATGACGGCTCTCTCGGCGGGGTCCAGCACCGTCCCGTTGCCCGCGGCCGCCTTGGCGCGCTGGGAGCGCTGGTGTTTGCCCAGGTTCCAGGGCAGCGTGTCCCCGGCGCCGGGCGAGCCGCTGCTGCCACTCGAGCTCTCCTCCGCCATCGCCGCCGACCCCGGCTCCTGCGACAGAGGGACGGCGTCAGGGACCCCCGGTACCGGGACCACCGCCTTCGTGCGCTAGGGACCCCCGGCACCGCCACCTCTTTCCTTCTCGCTTCAGGGACCCCCGGTACCAGGGCACCAGGGATCTCTGGCACCGTCATCTCCTTCCCTCTCGCTTTAGAGACCCCCGGCACCAGGTACCAGGGACCCCCGGCATCGCCACTGCCCCCCCCTCGCTTCAGGGACCCCCGGTACCGGAGCACCAGAGACCCCCGGAACCGCCGCCTCCTTCCCTCTCGCTTCAGGGACCCCCGGTACCGGGTACCTGAGACCCCCGGCGTCTCCACTGCCCCCCCCTCGCGTGAGGGACTCCCGGTACCGGAGCACCAGAGACCTCTGGCATCGCCACTGCCCCCCTCTCCCTTCAGGCACCGCCGCCACCGGGGCAGGAGGGACCCCCGGCACGGCCACCTCTTCGTTCTCGCGTCAGGGACCCCCGGCACCGGGGCAGCAGAGACCCCCTGCATCGCCACTGCCCCCCTCTCGCTTCAGGGACCCCCGGTACCGGGGCACCAGAGACCCCCTGCATCGCCACTGCTCCCCCTTACTTCAGGGACCCCCGGCGCCGCCGACCGCGGCTCCTGCGGTAGAGAGGCGGTGCCAGGGACACGGGGACCGCAGCACCGGCGGCTCCCGGCGCAGCGCACGGTGGAATCACGGAGCGCCCGGAGGTGCCGGAACCCCTCGGGACAGCCCCGGGGAAGCGGGGTCCGTGCCGAGCCGGGCCCTGCAGGGCGCTGTCGCTAGGGACACGGTCCCCATGGGGCCACCGCGGCGATGGGATGGGCAGTGAGCCGCGGTGATGGCTGGTCCGGTACCGGGAACTCGCCCGTGGGACCGCCCGCGGTGCCGCGGCAGCCGGGGCGCGCACGAGAAGAACAGCCGGACCGAAGGCATGGGAGACAGGACCGCACCGGGGCAGCGGCCAGGCCGGCTCCGGGTCTCGGAGCGGCTGCGGGGCTCGGGCGGGGCTCGGGCGGCCCGCGGGTCGGTGCCGGCTGCAGCACCTCGGGGCCGGGAGCGCTCCCAGGGCAGCGGGACGGAGGCTGCCGGTAGCGAAGGCTCCGTGATGCCGGCACCTCCGTGATCCTGCCCCCTCCATGCCGGCACCTCCGCCATCCCGCCTCCATCATCCCGGCACCTCCGTGATCCCGCCCCCGCCATCCCGGCACCTCCGCCATCCTGCCTCCGCTCCGCCGGCATCTCCGTGATCCTGCCCCCAGCATCCCGACACCTCCGCGATCCCGGCACCTCCCCGATCCCACCTCCGCCCCGGCGCCACCGCAGCCCCGACGCCGGCTCGGGCTCGTTCCCCGGGGAGCCGGCAGCACCGGGCGTTTGCCGAGGCCGAGGCGCCATTTGCAGAAGCTCCGAACCCCGGAAAGTCACCGGGCCCGGCACTACCGGGCCTGGCACCGGGACCCACCGGCATCACCGACACCACAGCGCTCGGCCCTCCCGGCGCCCTGGGACCCCGGCGTGACCGACATCACCGGCGCCCCCAGACCCACCGACATCACCGGCGCCCCCAGACCCACCGACATCACCGGCGCCCCCAGACCCACCGGCATCACCAGCACCCCCAGACCCACAGCATCACCGGCACCCCCGGCAGTGGGGTGGCGGCGGGGGGTGGGCGTGGGGAAGAGCTGGGGGGCGGGCGTAGGGGGGCAAAGCGAGGGGGAGCAGGCGGGGGCGGGCGTGGGGGACAGCGCGGTGCCAAGCCTGAGTCACCGGCTCCATCGCCCACGTCCCCCGAGCAGCCCCTCCACCCCAGGCCTGGCGCCGCCTCCCCGCACCGCAGGGGGATCACAGGGACCCCCCTGCCCCCAGACTCGGGTCTCAGCACCCAAACACCCCTCGAGCCCCCAGCAGAGCCCTCCCGCACCACCCTCCACGCCGCAGCCCCCCTCCTCCCCCCCAGCCCTGCGGCAGCCCCGCAGCATCCTCCAATCCCCCCTCACCCCCGCCGCTCCCGGTTCCGCGGGGGAGTGGGCGAGGGGGTCCCACGCGCGGGGACTCACCGAGCGCCACGATGTCCGCCAAGACGCGCCGGGAGGGCATGACCGGGGGGGGAAACGGCGCCGGCACCGGGAGGGCTCCGGAGGGGATGCGGCACCGGCGGGGAGCAGCGGCACCGGTACCGCGGGGGCTCCGGGGGAAAATGGCCCCGGGGGCTCCGCCCGCACCGGCACCGGCTCCGGCTCCGGCTTCGCGGCAGGGGCGGGGCGGGGGGCGGGCAGCGGGGGGCGCCTTATCTCAGCGCCCCACCCTCCACAGCCGCGCACCCCGCGGGGGAGGCACCCCCGGCACCCGGCGCGGGAAGGATTAACGCCGATCAGTGCTCCCAGTACAGCCAGAACCAGGGACCAACCCCGATCAGTGCTCCCAGTACAGCCAGAACCAGGGGCCACCCCTGACCAGTGCTCCCGGTACAGCCAGAACCAGGGGCCACCCCTGACCAGCGCTCCCAGTACAGCCAGAACCAGGGGCCAACCCCGAACAGTGCTCCCAGTACAGCCAGAACCAGGGGCCAGCCCCGGGCAGTGCTCCCAGTACAGCCAGAACCGGGGGCCAGCCCCGGGCAGTGCTCCCAGTACAGCCAGAACCAGGGGCCAACCCCGAGCAGTGCTCCCACTACAGCCAGAACCAGGGGCCAACCCTGACCAGTGCTCCCAGTACAGCCAGAACCGGGGGCCAACCCTGACCAGTGCTCCCAGTACAGCCAGAACCAGGGGCCAACCCTGACCAGCGCTCCCAGTACAGCCAGCACGGCACGGGTTAACTGTGACCAGCGCTCCCAGTACACTCCGTACGGAGCAGATTAACCCTCCGCTGCACACCCGATCCGCAGAGGATTAACTCTCCCCAGTACATCCAGTACGGGGAGGGTTAACCCTGACCAGCGCTCCCAGCACCCCGGGCAGGCAGGGGTTAACTGACCAGTACACCCAGTACACCCAGTCCGGAGAGGGTGGCTGTGACCAGCGCACCGAACGCGGAGAGGGTTAATCCGCACCACTGCAACCAGCGTGGAGAGGGCGAACCCCGCCCAGCGCTCCCGGCGGAGCCGGTCCCGCCCCGCGCTCCCGCAGGGAAGTCCCGCAGCCGCTCGGCACCGCCCGCCCGGGCTGGGCGCTCAACTGTGGGCCCAGCACCGGCCCAGAACCGGCCCAGAACCGGCCCAGAACCGGCCGCATCACCGGCACACCGCTGGCCCACCAGCGGCACGTCTGACGGCGGCTGCCGCGCTCAGAGCCCGGGGGAGCACGGCGGCGGAGGGCTGAGATGTGAGCCCTGGCACGGCCCTGGCACGGCCCTGGCACGGCTCTGGCACGGTGCTCACACCCTGCTGGCCACCAGCCTCTCTTCTGGCCGGAGAACAGAGCACGGCTCCAGCCACCAGCGCTGCAGCAGGGCTCATGGTCTGGCGGCTGGGGAGCCGCGGATCCCCCGTGGGGAGATGGAACTGGGGACGGGGATCAGCGCCGGGAACCAGTGCTGGGAACCGGTGCCTTGATCCAGAGCTGGTGCTGGGAACCAGAGCTGGTGCCAGGTCCCGGAGCTGGTACCAGGAACAGGAGCTGGAACCAGGAGCTGGTGCCAGGAACCGGAGCCGGTACCGGGAAAGGGAGCTGGAGCAGAGAACAGGCGTGTGTGCAGCCCCCCGGTGCGTGAGCACACCTGGGTGTGGTGGACACGGGTGGACACGGGCGGACACGGGTGTGCCCAGCCCCGGTGGCTGCAGGCACGCCCCGGCGCAAGCACCGCAGTGAGCACAGCGAACACACCTGTGCACACACACACACGCGCACTGCGGGGGTCCTGGGGGCTTCAAAGACCCCCGGTGCCCCCCGCCACATCCAGTTGCTGGCGTGGCGCAGCCCCCCGACCCCCAGCCCCCGTTTGGGCCACCGCGTGCCAAACTGACCCCAACTGACCCAGCACCACCGCACTCACCCCGCGGGGCTCAGAGACCACCGAGGACCCTGAGCGGGGAGGCGTGAGGACCCCCGGGACCCGACAGCGGGGCGCTGCAAGGTGGCACCGGCAGCACCGAGGACCCTCTCCCGGTCACTCTGTCCCCACCGTGGTACCTGCCCTGAGGGGGCCGAGGCTCAGACCCCCGCCCGCTCCCGCTGCGGCCGTACCGGGGCTGCCGCTCGCTCCGTCCGTCCGGATCCGGTGCTGGCGCAGCCGCTCCTTCCGCGGTCATGTGCCGGTGCCGGCACGGGCGCAGGGAGCGGATCCCCCGGCCAGAGCCGGACAAAGGGCCCTTTTCAGCCGCGCTGGGCCCCGCGGGCCCCTCGGCGTCAGGGGACAAAGGTCCGGCACGCTTGGCACCGGCAGCGCCGGGCACTCCCCGCCCGGGGCACCGCGGGGCGCGGGGCGCCGGACTCTGCAGAGGCGGGTGGGCGTGCGGCCAGGACCCCTCCTGCACCCCCGACCCTCTGCGCTCTCACCTCCATCCGCCGGGGCTCCGCGGGGAGCGGGGCTGGCGCCACGTGCGCGGGCTGGCACGGCTGGCACGATGCCCGCCGGGATCCCAGCGCTGGCACACGTCAGCGGGGCTGGCACACGCCGGCGCGGTGCCACCGCACCCTGCCCGGGAGCCGCCCGTGCCCGCGGGGCCGGGGCCGCTGCTGTCACCCTTGTGCCCACCCCGTGTGGGGTCCCCAAAGGGGCGCGGGGGTCACCGAGCCCCCCAGCCCTGCCCTCACCCACCTGGGGCATCTCAGTGGGCAACACGGGCACGGAGGGGACGCTGGGCACCCCCACCTCACCCTGCTGCTCCCTGCTGGAGGGTCTCACCCGGTGGGCAGCAGTGCTGCCAGCACTGCCCACAGCGGGGGCTCTGCCCACACCCACAGGGTGGGCACCGGGGTCCCCCCCAGCACAGCTCGGGGTGCAGGGGGACAGAGGAACAGGCAGGGAGCAGGGAGGAGGTAGGGAGGAGGCAGGGAGCAGGTGAGGAGCAGGATGCAGGTAGGGAGCAGGTAGGGTGCAGGGAGGAAGCAGGTGGGGAGCAGGGAGGAAGTGTGGAGCACGATGAAGGTAGGGAGGAGGCAAGGAAGGTGGGGAGCAGGTAGGGAGAAGGCAGGGGGCAGGTGGGGAGCAGGAAGGGTGCAGGGGACAAGCAGAAGTGCAGGTGGGGAGCAGGAAGCAGGTAGGAAAGAGGCAGGGAGGAAGGAGAAGGCAGGGACCGGGTGGGGAGCAGGATGCAGGTAGGTGCAGGTAGGGAGCAGGTGAGGAGCAGGATACAGGTAGGTGCAGGCAGGGAGCAGGTGAGGAGCAGGAAGGGTGCAGGGAACAGGCAGAGGTGCAGGAGTGGCCAGGTCCAGCCCTGGGGTGGCCCAGAGCCACCACCCAGCACAGCCACCTCACTGGGGGACACAGCACCCACACACAGCCAGGCTCCTGCCTGACCCCACTCCCAATGCTCCCAGTTGGGTCTGGGACCCCATCCACCCCAATCCCAGTGCTCCCAGTTGGGTCCGGGACCCCATCCACCCCAATCCCAGTGCTCCCAGTTGGGACTGAGACATTCCCCCTATTCCAATACTCCCAGCTGGGACTGGAACTTCCCCTCCTCTCTCCCAGTCTCCCCTCAATCCCCGCCATGCAAAAGGCCCCAATTTATTTAAAATTCCAAATTTTATTTGCAGTTTTATTCTGAATTTCACTGGTGTCACACAGGTGACCCAAAGTCCTCCTGCCCACCTCCTGCCCTGGCACGAGGGTGCCCAGGAGCATCCCCAAGTGAGGATCCCCCCACTGTGAGCTCCTGGGCAGGGCAGGAACATCCCTGCACACCTTGAGCCCCCAGACACCGTAACCCCCGCTCTGGCACCAGTGCCAGGGGACGCCGAGAGGATAAAAGGGGTCCTTGCAGCAGAGCCCCTGCCGGGGGGCTCAGAGGGGGCCCCCGTGGCGGCTGCGGCAGGTGATGAGGTACTGGGGGTAGGCCTGGGTGTCGTTGAAGATGACGAAGATGTCGGGCTGCCGCGGGTCATCCACCACGCTGTGGTAGCGCCGGGGCGCCCCGGAGCCCTCGCGCAGAGGGGGTGCCCGCAGCCCCGGCCGCCCGGCCGCGAACTCCCCGGTCAGCACCTTGGCCATGAAGATGAACTTGGTGCCGTTGGCGCTGGGGGGTGAGTACCGGTCCCGCGCCGAGATCGCCGCGCGTGCCGCGAAGTAAACGCCGTGGCCATAGAGCGTGGCTGCAGGATGGGCATCAGCTGGGGCACGGGGGCTGCGCCAGCGGCACTGGGACCACATCGGGACCCCAGGGCCACATCGGCACCCAATTCCACACTGAGGGCACCGTGCCCATCTTGGAAACCCCTTCCCATGCACCCATGGTCAGCCTGTTCCTGTGCAAATGGCACCATGCCCACCTCACCACCCAATTACACACTGCTGGCACCGTGCCCACCTTGGCACCCCATTCCCATGCACCCCATGATCACTCTATTCCTGTGCAAATGCCACTGTGCCCACCTCACCACCCCTTTCCACACCAATGGCATGTGCCCACCCTGGGACCCCCTTCCCATCCACCCATGATCACCCTGTTCCTGTGCAAATGGCACCATGCCCACCTTGGCACCACCACCTTGGCCACCACCCCCTTCCCACGATCACACAAATGGCACGGATCACTTCCATGATTCCCATGCAAATGGCACTGTGCCCACCTCACCACCCTATTCCACATCGAGGGCACCGTACCCACCTCACTAACCCATTCCTAGACCAATGGCACCATGCCCACCTTGGCACCCCATTTCCATGCACCCATGATCACCCTGCTCCTGTGCAAATGCCACCGTGCCCACCTCACCACCCCATTCCACACCAAGGGCACCGTGCCCTCCTTGGCACCCCATTCCCATGCACACATGATCACCCTATTCCTGAGCAAATAGCACTGTGCCCACCTCATCACTCTGTACCTGCACCGAGGGCACCATGCCCTCCTTGGCACCCTATTCCCATGCCCCCTTGATCACTCTATTCCTGTGCAAATGTAACCACCTCACCATCCCATTCCTACACCAAGGGCACTGTGCCCACCTCACCATCCCCTTCCCATGCCCCCAGGATCACCCTGTTCCTGTGCAAATGGCACCATGCCCACCTCACCACCCCATTCCACACCTAGGGCACCATGTCCACCTTGGCACCCCACTCCCATGCCAATTGCACCCAGTGCCCTGTTCCCATGGTGCTGTCAGCACCATGCCCACATGGACACCCTGTACCCATGCCAATGACACCATGTCCCCCCTTGGAGCCCTGTTCCCATGCTGCTGGCACCGTGCCCCCATTTGGTGCCCTGTTCCCATGCCAATGACACCATGCCCCCCTTGGTGCCCTGTTCCCACACCAAGGGCACCCCTGGTCACCCCCCACGTGCCCGGCGCTCACCGTTCTTCCCGCAGAAGCTGCGGTTGAAGCCGTGCAGGCAGATCTCGCAGCTGGAGGCCTTGGTGGTGCCGTGGAAGAGGACGCGCTCCACGGTGGTGCCGGCGGCGCAGGCGCGCTTCACGCTGCCCTTCTTCAGCTGGTACTGCTTGTACAGCACTGGATGGATCAGCTTCTGCACCTGCTGGGCACCGCTGTGTCACTGCTATGCCACGGGGACACCCTGGGGGTCCCCCATGCCCAGCCCCACCTGCACGATGCTGATCTGGCTGTGCAGCTCCTCCAGAGTGCCGCAGAAGTGGCGCACCGTGTCAGCGAACTCCTCCGAGTCCTCAGCCAGCGCCATCAGCCGCACCTCCTCCTCCAGCCCAGCCACCTCTGGCCCTGAAGGACAAAGCCCTGGTGAGCGCGGGCACAGCGAGGGGCATGGCTGGCCCCATGGCACCCACACGCACCGAGCAGGAAGAAGGTGCTGTCCAGCGGGGGCTGGCTGCGGCAGACGGGCACGGCGCGGGCGCTGCCGATGTCGAACTCCTCCATGCGCTCCAAATCCACGGTGAAGGGCCGCCCATCCAGCACCAGATCCAGCCGGCGCTCCTGGCGCGACCAGGCCTGCTCCAGCAGCGCCGCTGCCTCGGGGGCGTAGGGGACAGCGGTGCCAGAGGGGTCCCAGCGCACCCAGTGTGCGGTGGCAGCGGTGTCAGCAGTGGCAGCGGTGGCAGCAGTGGCAGCGGTGGCACCGCGCCCTGGCAATGGCAGGCGGTGGAGCAGCGAGCTGAGGTCTCGGGCTGCTGGGGCCATGTAGTCGGCGAAGCCGCGCAGCGTGGCGGTGTCACCGCGCAGGCTGAGCTGCACGGCGTGCCGGCACCGCAGCAGGGCCAGGGCACAGCGGCCGGCGGCCGGCAGCGCCCGCAGCCGCTCGCTCACCACGTCCTGCGCCCGCAGCCGCCCCGCCAGCGCCTGCTCCAGCTCCCGCGCCACCGCCGAGGCATCCTGCTCGGAGGAGCAGAACAGCGTCACCTGCACCGCGTCCGCCGCCAGCAGCGCCTCCTCCAGCGAGGCCTCCAGCGCGGCCAGCAGCCTGGCACCCTCCTGGGCCTGCTCCTGCTCCTGCTCCCGGCTGTAGGAGCGCAGGGACAGAGCGGTGGCACGCGCCAGCTCCTCCTGCTCGTGCCTCGCGTGGTCCATGGAGTACTGGATGGCCAGAGCAATCTGCACCTCTTCCTCCTCCTCCACGTCGGTGTCCGCCAGCAGCTCCTTGGCACCATCACCACCGGCTGCACAGATGAACGCGGCGTTGGGATCCCACTCGTCACCAGGGACGGTGTCAGGCCACGGGTCAGGGCTGCCACGGCCGTCGGTGTCGCTCGAGCGCAGTGCTGCCAGCACCTCCTTGATCTCCTCTGCGGGAGCAGGGGGATGTTAGCCGTGAGGCCCCCCCACCATGTCCTGGGAGACGACCAGCACCCGTGGTCCCCTCATCCCACCACAGCACCCACAGAGCAGGCACAAAAGTGGCACCTTTGCCCCTCACCTGCGCTGGAATGGAAGCCGTGGTCACCACCATCACCATCGCCATCAGCGGCGGCATTGTGGCCCTCAGGCAGGTCCTGGTGCCAGGAGTGTGGCCAGGGCTCCCTGCTTGGGGGCAGCAGCTCCTCCAGCTCCAGCTGTGGGGATCAAGGGGTGGCATCACCAACGCTGCACAGCAGGGACCAGCACTATGGCACCCACTTGCCAGGCCCCTCCCTCCCCACGAGGCTGCACCTGGGGATCTGGAGGGCTCCAGGGTTCACCGTCCAGCTGGATGACGCACTGGAAGCGGCTCTCCAGCTGCTGCAGAAGGCTCTGCCCAGCCAGGTCCCGCAGGAAGCGGGCAACGCCGGGGAAGCGCAGGGTGGTGGGGTGCGAGGCCACAGAGTCCAGCAGGCTCTGCAGGAAATCCGCCACGGCCTGGCACCGGCCCGGCTCCCCGCTCACCTGTCAGCAGATGGGCAAAGGGTCAGCACCTGGGCACCAGCGCCTGCCCAGCTCCCCACTCACCTGCAGGCAGCATGGGCAGCACCACGGGGCTGGCAGCCCCTGGCACCAGGATGTGCTGTGAGCACAGGGAGGTGGGAGCACGGCAGAAACTTCTGCCCATATCCCTGCCTGTACCTGCCCACACCTGCCTGCATCTGCCCACACCTGCCTCCACTGCAGCCTGCACCTTCCCACACCTGCCTGCACTGTTGTCTGTACCTGTCTGTACCTGCCCACATCTACCTGCACTGCTGCCTGTACCTGCCCACACCTACCTGCACCTACCCACACCTGTCTGCACCTGCCTGCACCTGTCTGTACCTGCCCACACCTGCCTGCACCTACCCACACCTAACTGCACCTGCCCACACCTGCCTGTACCTGCCCACACCTGCCTGTACCTGCCTGTACCTGCCCACACCCTTGCACTCGATCTTTAAGGTCTCTTCCAACCTAGCCATTCTGTGAATTCCATGACTTCTCCTCCCCCTGCCCGCAGCTCACCCGGAACCCAGAGATGTCCCCCCCCTCCAGTGGCAGCAGGGACACTTCGGGGATGCTGCTGAGCACGTCCTGGTAGTGCTGCTGCAGGTAGCGCACGGCTCCCGGCTCCGCTGGCACCAGCGCCTCGTCCTGCACCGGCACCGCCGACACCGGCTCTGGCCCCACCACCGACACGGGCCGGGGGAGCTGGGCCTGGCTGGGCATGGCCCTGAGCCCCTCTGTGTCCTTGTCCCTGCTGGGGAAGGCGGCTGAGGGCTGCCCCAGCCCTGGGTGTGATGTTGGTGCTGCCAGGGCTGGTGCTGTGTCCGATGGGGGGTTCGTGTGTGCCATGGTGGGGTCTGAGGTTGGCACTGAGTCCGGCGGGCAATCTGTGTCCAGCAAGGGCTCCCTGACCAGCAGAGACTCCATGTCAGGAGGAGAGGCCTTGTCTGGAGTGGAGACAGCGTCCAGGGGCACATCCGTGCTCTCCTCCAGCAGTTCCAGGAAGGGAAAGTGGGGGCTGAGCTCCAGCACCACGTCCTGCAGCCGGTGTGGCCTCTGCAGCACCCGCTCTGCGGCTGTGGGGACAAAGGGACGGGCAGCTGGTGGCACCGGGCGGCTCCCTGTGCTCCCATGATCACCCTGTTCCTGTGCAAATGGCACTGTGCCCACCTTGGCAACCCATTGCCATGTCCCCATGATCACCCTGTTCCTGTGCAAATGGCACTGTGCCCACCTTGGCACGCCCTTCCCATCCACCCATGATCACCCTTCTCCTGTGCAAACGGCACTGTGCCCACCACACCACCCTTTTCCACACTGAAGGCACCGTGCCCACCTCACCACGCCATTCCCATGCCCCCACGATCACCCTGTTCCCATGCAAATGGCACCGTGCCCACCTCACCACCCCATTCCACACCGAGGGCACAGTGCCCACCTTGGCACCCCATTCCCATGCCCCCATGATCACCCTGTGCAAATGCCAGTGTGCCCACCTCACCACTCCATTCCTGCATGAAGGGCACTGTGCCCACCTTGGCACCCCCATTCCCATGCCCCCAGGATCACCCTGTTCCTGTGCAAATGGCACCATGCCCACCTCACCACCCTGTTCCCACGCCAAGGTCACCATGCCCTCCTCGGCACCCTGTTCCCATACACCCATGATCACCCTGCTCCTGTGCGAATGGCA
>JAWMRF010000101.1:7127170-7145350 GCA_035221435.1 Sphenopsis melanotis | reverse complement strand
CCCATCCAAATGGCACCGTGCCCACCTCACCACCCCATTCCACACCGAGGGCACAGTGCCCACCTTGGCACCCCACTCCCACGCCCCCATGATCACCCTGTGCAAATGCCAGTGTGCCCACCTCACCACTCCATTCCTGCATGAAGGGCACCGTGCCCACCTTGGCACCCCCATTCCCATGCCCCCAGGATCACCCTGTTCCTGTGCAAATGGCACCATGCCCACCTCACCACCCTGTTCCCATGCCAAGGTCACTGTGCCCTCCTTGGCACCCCATTCCCATGCCCCCAGGATCACCCTGTTCCTGTGCGAATGGCATTGTACCCACCTTTACCACGCCATTCCACACTTAGGGCACTGTGCCCTCCTTGGCACCCCATTCCCATGCCCCCATGATCACCCTGTCCCTGTGCAATCGGCCCTGGCTCCCTGGCACCATGCCCTCACCTGCCGGCTCCTGGAAGGTGACGATGGCCCCGTGCCCCCCTGGCAGCACCCGCACGTCGCTGACGCGGCCGCCGCCGCTGCGCCGGTTCTCGAAGTAGAGCTCGAGCAGGTCCCGGCCCAGCGCCGGCCCCGCTGCCCTCACCAGCACCGCAGGGCTCCGTGGCACCCGCAGCAGCGCCAGCCCCCGCCGCCGTGCCCGCTGCTCCGCCGACGCCAGCTCTGCGGCACGGGCAGCGCTGGCACCGTGTCCCCATGGCTGTGTCACCGCTTCCCCATGGCTGTGTCACTGCCCCAACCATGGCTGTGCCACCACTCCCACCATGGCCCTGCCACCGCTCCCACCATGGCTGTGCCACCGCTCCCACCATGGCTGCGCCACCGCCCCCACCATGGCCCTGCCACCGCTCCCACCATGGCCCTGCCACCACGCCCACCATGGCCCTGCCACCGCTCCCACCATGGCCGTGCCACAATCCCACCATGGCTGTGCCACCGCCCCCACCATGGCCCTGCCACCACGTCCCCATGGCTGTGTCACTGCCCCAACCATGGCCCTGCCACCACCCCCACCATGGCCCTGCCACCGCGTCCCCATGGCCGTGCCACCACCCCCACCATGGCCCTGCCACCGCTCCCACCATGGCTGTGCCACCGCCCCCACCATGGCCGTGCCACGATCCCACCATGGCTGTGCCACTGCCCCCACCATGGCCGTGCCACCACCCCCATGGCGCTGTCATGCCCGGGGGCTGGGTGCCCAGCAGAACCCACATCCCAAAACACCACCCTGATGCTCCCAGACCCCCCACCAGCCCATCAGCCCCCTGCTCCTCCAATACTCCCACCCCTGGCACCAGAGCACCTGGCAGATACCATACCCCAAAATGCCTCCCTGGCGTCCCCCCTAGACCCCCAGCCCATCGGCCCTCTGCCCCCCAGTACCCCCACCCTTGGAACCACTGTCTCCCCACCCACCCCCCAGCAGTCACCCCAGCCCCTGTACCCCCCATCCTGTATCCTAGAACCCCCTGGCAGCTCCATCTCATCCCCTCTGCCCTCCACACCCCCACCCCACCACCCCCAACATCCCCATCCCACCCTGGTGCTCCCCCCAGACCCCCCAGCCCATCAGTCCCCTGTCCCCCCAGTGCTCCCACCCCTGGCACCATTGTCCCCCCACCCCTCAGCAGTCACCCCAGCCCCTGTATCCCCACCTCACTGCCCCCCAATCTCCTGGCAGCTCCATCCCATCTCCTCTGCCCTCCACACCCCCGCCCCACCACCCCAGACACCCCCCTCCCACCCTGGTGCCCCCCAATGTCCCCAGTCCCACCTGGGGGGCTCAGGGGCTCCTGCAGCCGCAGCAGGCTCCAGCCGGGCACCGAGCCCTGGCACAGGGTGACAGTGCCAGGGGACACCCCCAGCAGGGTCCCCAGGAGCCCGGAGGGGGTCCCGGGCTCCAGACCCCGCAGCAGCAGGTGGGAGGGGTCCCAGGGGGGGGCCGGGCGCACCCCCAGCTCAGCCCCCCCGAGCCTGTGGCTGCCGTGGGCCAACACGTTCTGTGCATCTGGGGAGGGAAGCCAGGGTCACTGGGGGCTCACCCAGCACCCCCTCACCCCCGGGGGCACAGCACTGCTCACCAGTGCTCCCAGTGGGGCTGGGAACCCCTCACCCTATACCAGTGCTCCCAGTGGGGCTGGGAACCCCCACACCCCATCCCAGTGGGGCTGAGATCCCCCACAGTCTGTTCCAGTGTACCCAGTGGGAATGGGATCCCTCACACCAAATCCCATCCCAGTGCTCCCAGTTGCAACTGGGACGGTCACACACCCCATCCCAGTGATCCCAGTAGGACTGAGGCCCCCAAATCCCACCCCAGTGCTCCCAGCTGGAACCGAGACCCCCAAATCCCACCCCAGTGCCCCCAGCTGGAACCGGGACACGCCCCCCTGCCCACGCTTACCCTGGGGGTCCTCGAAGGTGAGGAAGAGGAGGGGCCCGAGGCGCTGGCAGCTCTGCACAGGCCCCCCGCCCGAGCGCCGCCGGCTCTCGAAGTACAGCACCAGCAGCTCCTCGGGGGCGTCGGGGGGCACCCCCCGCACCTCCAGCACCCCCCCGGCCATCCTGGGGCACACACACGTTTGGGGCTGGGTTCCTTTACTCCCCCTCTCCCCACAATCCGCTAGGAGGCCCCCGTGACCCCAACCCCCCTCCCCAAACTCCTCGTCCGTGTCCCCCTCGTACCGAGGGTCCCCCCGGGCCCGGGTCCGCAGGGCGGGACCCCCCTGGAGCCACAAGCAGGGACCCCCCACCCCAGGGCGGGATCCCCCGATCGCCCCGGGCCCCCCCAGCCCCGTGGGGGTCCCACAGCCCCCGCAGGGCCCCCCCACCCCGCGGGACAGGGCCCCCCCCACGCACCGGACGCTGCGAGGCTCCGCCCCGGCCAAGAACCGAAACCGAAACGGGACCAAAACGGGAAGGGGAAGGGCGGGGGGCGGGACCGGGGTGGGGACACGGGACAGCCCCCACGCGGGACGCGGGGACGCGGGGCCGTCCCGCGGAGGGGGACTGGGGACTGCGGGACCGGCCACGCGCGGGACACGGGAGCAGCACCACGGGTGACAAGTGAGTGTTCCTTGTCTGTGACAGGCCCCACGAGTGACCGGGGACACGGAACTGGCCCCAGATGTGGCGAGGGGACGCGGAAAAAGCACCTCGGGTGACAGGGGTACACGAGAATGATTGGCCCCACGAGTGACCAGGGGACACGGAACCAACACCAGATGTGGCGAGGGGACGCAGAAAAAGCCCCACGGATGACAGGGGTACACGTGTCCGTCCCCGAAAATTACACAGGGACACAGGGCCAGCCACACGGGCGACAGGTGGACATGTGGCTGTCCCTTGTGCGTGACCGGGGGACCCGTGACCAGCCCCACGAGTGACCAGGGGACACGGAACTGACCCCAGACGTGACAGGGGGACACAGAATAAGCCCCCACAGAGTTACACGAGAATTACATAGGCACACAGGCCACCCCAGGGGTGGCAGAGGGACACGTGGCTGTCCCTTGTGCATGACCGAGGAACCCGTGAGCACCCCCACGAGTGACCAGGGGACACAGAACTGGCCCCAGTAGCAACAAAGGGACACAGAATAAGCCCCACAGGGGGTACACGAGAGTGACGTAGGTGCACAGGCCACCCCAGGGGTGACAGGGGGACACGTGGCTGTCCCTTGTAAGTCACCGGGAGACTCCTCACCACCCCCACGAGTGACCAGGGGACATAAAACTGACCCCAGAGGCGAGAGGGGACACGGAATAAGCCCCAGGGGTACACAAGAATGACATAGGCGCACGGGCCATCCCCGGGGGTGACAGGGTGACACGTTGCTGTCCCTTATGCGTCACCGCGGGCGCGTGACCAGCCCCACGAGTGACCAGGGGACACGGAACTGACCCCAGACACAACAAGAGGACACGGAATAAGCCCCACAGGGGGTACATGAGAATGACATAGGCGCATGGGACATCCCCAGAGGTGACAGGGGGACACGTGGCCGTCCCTTGCGAGTTACCAGGGGTCTCCTGACCAGCCCCACGAGTGACCAGGGGTCACGGGACTGACCCCAGACACGAGAAGGGGACACGGAAATGTCCCCACAGAGGTACATGACAATAACAGAGGCGCATGGGCCATCCCCGGGGGTGACAGGGGGGCAAATGACTGGCCATCCTGCGTGACCAGGGGTGAAGGGGGACATGTGGCTGTCCCTTGCGAGACACCGGGGGACTCCTGACCACCCCTACGAGTGACCAGAGGACGTGGAACTGACCCCAAACGCGACAAGGGGACACTGATAAAGCCCCACAGAGTTACACGAGAATGACGTAGGCGCACGGGCCATCCCCAGGGGTGACGAGGGGACACGTGATGGCTGTCCCTTGCGCGTCACCGCGGGCGCGTGACCGTCCCCACGCGTGACGCGGCGGGGCCGGGGCCGCCCGCGCTGAGTGCGCGCTGCCGCCACCAGGGGGCGCTCTGTGGCGCGGCCCCCGTGGCCCCGCCCCAAAGAGGCCCCGCCCCTCCCCCTGTTGCCTACGCAGCCTTAGCGGGCCGGGCCCCGCCCAGTCCCCGCCCCTGCAAAGCCCCGCCCCGTGCAGGCCCCGCCCCGCTCGGCGCGCAGCGAGCGGACCCCGCGCAGCTCGGCCCGGCCGGTGAGCGGGGGGCGCAGGGAGATCGGGGGGTCCGGGGCTTGGGCGGGGCGTGCGGGCGGCGAGCTGAGGGTGGGAAGGCTCCGGAGGCGCCCCCGAGCGCGGTTCCCTCCGCCGCTTCCCGCTGCCGCATTCCGCAGCGCGCGGGTTCGGTGCGGGGGGGGGGGGGTAGCGGGGCGGGGGTAGTGGGTCCCAGCGGGACCCCACGGCCGCGGGCACGGCGGGGGTCTCCCGGCCGCTCCCCCCGCGGCAGCGCTCGGGGATTAGGCTCGCTGCTGCCGTAAATAGGCCGCGCCGGGGCTTTACCGAGCGTCAGGGCAAAGCGGCTTACGGGACTCGGAGAGAACCGGGGGGGCGGCGGCACCCCCGCAACCCGTGATGCGGGAGCACCTGCACCCCCGCAACCCCGCCCGCCGGGCTGTGGGCGTCCCTGCGCCCCCCGCACGCCGCGCTGCCGGCTCCCCCGCGCCCCCCGCACGCCGTGCTGCGGGCACCCCCGCACCCCGTGATGCGGCCCCCCCGCATCCCCGCAAGCCCGGGTGCGGACACCCCCCGCACCCTGCGATCCCACAGCGCCCGCACCCCATGGCCGCCGCTCGGGGCGCCCCCCGTGCCCCCCGCGGCCCCTGACCCCGTTCAGGGTGTCTCCCGTGCCCTGCACATCCCAGGAAGCCGCTCGGGCCCGAAATGCGCCCCCCGCCCGGTGTCGGTGCCGCCCCCGCGGCGCCGCAGGACCGGGCCCCCCCCGTCCCGCCGCCTGCCCGCCCGCCCGCCCGGGGCGCGGGGCCGTCACGCGGCCACCGTGGTTGCGCCACCGGCCGGCGCTGCCCGTTGGCCGGGCCGGGGCCGCTGCGGCACCGGAACAGCGGCGGAACCGCTTGGGCGCCGCCGACTGCCAGGCTGCGGCACCGGCAGCGAGCCCGCGCGGGTACCGGTGCCGGTACCGCACCGCCGGGTGCGCGATCCCCGCCTAGGGCGCAGCCGCCGCTCCCCCACCGCCCGGTTTTGTAACCGGGCTCCGGGAGCGGGGGCGGCCCCGGGGCTGCGGTGGAGCCCGCCCGGCTCGATGCGGTGGGGCCGCGGCCGAGGCCGGGCCTGGGAACGGGCCTGGCAGGACGCCGCCGCTCGCGGTGACGGCCCGAGGGGGCAGTGAAGCAGCGCCGGGGCTCCCCCGCACCGCTGCCGGTAATCGCGGCAGGAACCGGTCCCGCACGGCGATCCCCAGCCCCGCACTCCGTGGCCGCGGCCGAGCCCCCGACCCGCGCCCGGTCCCGCACAGTGATCCCAGCCCCGGGGCTGTTGCCATGGCAACGGCCTCACCGCCGCCATCTTGTGCGGGCACCGGGGTGGGGGGAGCAGGATGGGACCCCCCGATGGCGAGACCCCTATCCCGGGTGTCTCCGAGTGCAGGACGCCCATGCCGGGCAACCCCCGAGTGAGGCACCCCCATCCCGGGCAACCCCCGAGTGAGGGACCCCCAAACCGGGGCATCCCTGAGTGTGGGACCCCCATCCCGGGGCATCCCATGAATGAGGGACCCCCATCTCTGGGCATTCCTGAGTGAGGGACCCCCATCCTGGAGCCTTCCCCGAGTGAGGGACCCCCATCCCGGGCATCCCCCGAGTGTGGGACCCCCATCCCGGGGTATCCCCCGAGGGAGGGACCCCCATCCCAGCCATCTCCGAGTGAGGGACCCCCATCCCCGGGCATTCCTAAATGAGGGACCCCCATCCCGGGCATTCCTGAGTGAGGGACCCCCCATCCCGGGCATTCCTGAGTGAGAGACCCCCATCCCGGGGCATCCCCAAGTGAGGGACCCCCATCCCGGGGCATCCCCCGAGTGGAGAGCCCCATCCCGGGCCATCTCCCGAGGGAGGGACCCCCATCCCAGCCATCTCCGAGTGAGGAACCCCCATAGTGGGGCATCCCCCAAGTGGAGACCCCCATCCCAATGCATCCGCCGAGTGTGGGACCCCCATCTCATGCGTTCCCCAAGTGAGGGACCCCCATCCTGGGGCATCCCCGAGTGAGGGACCCCCATCCCGGGGTATCCCCTGAGTGAGGGACCCCCATCCCGGGGCATTCCCAAGTGAGGGACCCCCATCCCGGGGCATCCCCCGAGTGTGGGACCCCCATCCCGGGTGTCCCCCAAGTGTGGGACCCCCATCCTGGGTGTCCCCGAGGGAGGGACCCCCATTCCGGGCATCTCCCAGATGGGACCCCCGGGGTGGGGGGTGATGCCATGGGGGGCTAATGATGGCCATGGGGGGCTGATGGCCCTGGGGCTGATGGCAACGGGGGGGTGACGGCCTTGGGGGTCTGATGGCCTTGGGGGTGATGAGGAAGGAGGTGACAGCAGTGGGAAGATGATGGCCGTGGAGGGCTGATGGCCATGGGGGTGATGAGGAAGGGGGTGACAGCTGTGGCAGGGTGATGGCCATGTGTGGTTGCTGAGGACAGGGTGATGGCTGTGGAGGGGACAGCCATGAGGGGCTGGTAGCTGTACTGGGTGATGACTGGGAGGGACGATGGCTGTGGGGGGTGACGATGAGGTGGGTGACAGCCGTGGCGGGGGGACAATGCCACCATCTCTAACCCCCTGTTCCCCTCCCCACAGCACCAAGGCGGCCGCAGCCTGCGCGCCACCATGTCCCACGAGAAGAGTTTCCTGGTGACGAGCGACGGCTTGGGGGGCCAGCAGCCGCCCACGGCCCCCCCAGCCTACCCCCAGCCCCCGTACCCCGTGGCCCCGTACCCCCAGCCCCAGTTTGCCCCCACGCCCTACCCGCAGCCGGGCTTCACGCAGGGGCCGGGGCCGTACCCGCCGCCGGGGCCGTACCCCCCCGCCGGGCCGTACCCCCCCGGGCCGTACCCCCCGCCCGGGCCCTACCCCCAGGGCCCCTATGGCCAGCCGCCCTATGCCCAGCCCCAGCCCATGGTCCCCGGAGACCAGGACTGTAAGTACCGGGAAAAGAGGGGTGGGGGGCTGCAAATGGGCTGGGGGACCCTCCTGGCAGCCAGATGGGGGTGTGTGACACACCTGGGCTCCTGCCTGAGGCCGGGCCTTCAGGTGTGTGGGGCAGGGCAGCTCCTGGGTTTGGGAAGCAAGGGCAGCCTGGGGGGGCTCCCTTGGAGGGGGAGCAGTGCAGACAGTGGGGGGGGGCAGTCTGGCAGCTCAGGGGGCCCAAGTGGGGCAGCAGGGACCCCCCTGTGGCTTCTGGCTGCTGTCCCACATGTCCTGGGGGGCAGCTGGGGGACTGTGCCCGCGGGGGATGGACCCTAGGAGGGGGGGAACACTGCCCAGAGCTGTGCCAGCTGTGACACCTGGCTTTGGGGGGCACTCCCCATGGCTGTTGCCCCACACATCCTGGGGACCGTGCCCACCGGGGATGGCGCAGGCTGTGACCCTGGGAGGGAGGGACACTGCCCAGCGCTGTGCCAGCTGTGACACCTGGCTTTGGGGGGCGCAGAGCTCTACTCCCCATGGCTCCTGGCTCCTGTCCCACACATCCTGGGGGACCATGCCCACCAGGGATGGACCCTGGGAGGGGGGAACACTGCCCAGAGCCATGCCAGCTGTGACACCTGGCTTTGGGGAACACAGAGCTGCACTCCCTGTGGCTCCTGGCTGCTGTCCCACACATCCTGGGGGACAGCTGGGCAACTGTGCCCACTGGGGATGGTGCTAGCCATGACCCTGGGAGGGGTGACACTGGCCAGAGCCGTGCCAGCTGTGACACCTGGCTTTGGGGGGCACTCCCCACGGCTCCTGGGACCCCCCCCGAGCGGTGTGCCCCCCTCCCCACAGCCCCCCTGCACAGCACCTATCATGAGGACGGGCCCCCCTCCTACTATGACAACCAGGACTTCCCGTCGGCGCACTGGGACGACAAGAGCATCCGGCAGGCCTTCATCCGCAAGGTGGGACACGGGGGGCTCGGGGCGGGGTACAGGGCATTGGGGGGCTCCCCTGTGACCCTGCCCCCCGTCCCCAGGTGTTCCTGGTGCTCACGCTGCAGCTGACAGTCACCTTCGCCTTCGTGACCGTCTTCACCTTCGTCAAAGGCGTGCGGGGCTTCGTGCAGCGCAATGTGTGGACGTACTACGTGTCCTACGCCGTGTTCTTCATCTCCCTCATTGTCCTCAGCTGCTGCGGCGACTTCCGCCGCAAGCACCCCTGGAACCTCGTGTCCCTGGTGGGCCGGGGGCACAGCTGGCTGGGCCTGGGGAGTTGGGGCATCCTGGGCCAGGGGCACGGCATGGCGGGGGTTAAGGGTGCTGGGCTGGGGGCACATGGAGGGTTTGGGGGTGCCATGGTGGGGTGGGTTTGGGGGTGCTGAGCCAGGAGCACACAGAGGGTTTAGGGGTGCTTGGATTGGGGCATGTGGAAGGTTTGAGGGTGCCACGGTGGGGTGGGTTTGGGGGTGCTGAGCTAGGAACACAGAGGGTTTGGAGGTGCCAGGCTGAGGGGGCAGATTTGGGGTGCTGCACCACGGAGGTGTTGGGGCAGATTTGGAGCTGGATGGGGTGACAGGGCAGGTTTGGGGGTGTTGAGCCAGGGGCACACAGAGGGTTTAAGGGTGCTGGGCTGGGGGTCCATGGAAGGTTTGGGGGTACCATGGTGGGGTTGGGTTTGGGGATGCCAAGCCAGGGGCACACAGAGGGTTGAGGGATGCTGAGCCAGGGGGCACATGGCGTGTTTGGGGGTGCCAGGCTGGGCAGACAGGCCTGATGGGTTCCCCCCTTGCCTTGCCAGTCCATCCTGACTGTCAGCCTGTCCTACATGGTGGGGATGATCGCCAGTTTCTATGACACCGAGGCTGTCATCATGGCTGTCGGCATCACCGTCGTCGTCTGCTTCACCGTGGTCATCTTCTCCCTGCAGGTCAGTGCCAGGGCTGCCCCTGCTCCTGCCTGGGGGGCTCCAAACTGGGGCTACAACACCCCAGTGACTCCCTGCTGGGCTCGTGAGGGGCTGTGGGATCTCCTCTCATGAGCCTTTGGACTCCAGATGGGGTGTACGGCTCTCCCCAGCTCCCTGCTGGGTCTGTGGGATCTGAGCGGGGTGCTGAGCCCTGCCTCTGAGCTCCCTGCTGGCTCTGGGGGCTCCACCCCGGGCTCTGATCCCCCCCAATGCCCCTCCCCACAGACCAAGTACGACTTCACCTCGTGCCGGGGCGTGCTCATCATCTGCCTGGTCGTGCTCGTGCTCTTCTCCATCCTCTGCATCTTCATCCGGAACCGCATCGTGGACATCGTCTACGCCTCGCTGGGGGCCCTGCTCTTCACCTGCGTGAGTCGGGGGGCTGGGACCCCCAGCTGCTGAGGGGGGGCAGTGCCACCAGCACCCCTGGGTGCTCCGGCTCCGTGGGGACACGCAGGGTGTGCTCGGGGTGTCTGGTTTGAGATTGAGGGGACCTGTGGGACCTGCTGGTTCCTCCTGCCCCCGACACTGCCCTGTCCCGCAGTTCCTGGCAGTGGACGCGCAGGGTGTGCTCGGGGTGTCTGGCTGGTTTGGGGTGGAGGGGATTTATGGGACCTGCTGGTTCTTCCTGTCCCTGCCCCATCCCACAGTTCCTGGCAGTGGACATGCAGGGTGTGGGTTGGGGTGGAGGGTGCAGGGTGTGCTTGGCTGGTTTGGGATTGGGGGATTTATGGGACCTGCTGGTTCCTCCTGCCCCCCACACTGCACCGTCCTGCAGTTCCTGGCAGTGGACACGCAGGGTGTGCTTGGGGTGCCCGGCTGGTTTGGGACTGGGGGATTTATGGGATCCGCTGGTTCCTCCTGCCCCTGACACTGCCCCATCCCACAGTTCCTGGTGGTGAGACACACAGGATATACTTGGGGTGGACGGTGCAGGATGTGCTCGGCTGGTTTGGGATTGGGGCATTTGTGGGATCTGCTGGTTCCTCCTGCTCCCCTCACTGCCCCATCCTGCAGTTCCTGGTGGTGGACATGCAGGGTGTGGGTCAGGGTGGATGGTGCAGGGTGTGCTCGGAGTGCTTGGCTGGTTTGGGGTGGGGTGGACCTTTGGGACCTGCCCCTGACACTGCCCTGTCCTGCAGTTCCTGGTGGTGGACATGCAGGGTGGAGGGTGCGGGGGGTCCTTGGCTGGTTTGGAGTGGAGGGGATTTATGGGACCCGCTGGTTCCTCCTGCCCCTGACACTGCCCGTCCCGCAGTTCCTGGCGGTGGACACGCAGCTGATCCTGGGCAACAAGCAGCTGGCGCTGAGCCCCGAGGAGTACATCTTCGCCGCGCTCAACCTCTACACCGACATCATCAACATCTTCCTCTACATCCTCGCCATCATCGGCCGGGCCAAGGAGTAGCCGCCGCCGCTGCCCAGCCCCGCCGCTCCCCGCGGCCCCGCCCCGGTCGGGATCCCCTCCCCGTAGCCGGTTTTGTCGCCGTTCTCATCGCGTTCCCCGGCGGTTCCTGCCCCGCGGGGGCTCGCTGGTGCGGGGCTGGCACGGCCCCCCCGGCCCCCCTGCTCCTCCCCGCTGTGAATACGATTTTCCTCCCACCCCACCCCCTTGCGTTGAACGCGGACTGGAAGCACTTTGGAACCCCCTCTGTCCTGTCCTGTCCCCACCACGCTGTCCCCTCCCTGTCACCACTCCGGCTGCACAGGCAGGGGCAGTGCCAGCAGCACTGCAGACCCCCCGAGCCACTGTCCCTGCCTGTCCCCACGCCAGGCCCCCCGTGCCACCTGTGGCACCTCCAGACATCCCCGAGGCACCATTCCCACGTGGGTGTACCACCAGAACCCCTCGAGCCACCGTCCCTGTCTGTCCCCAGACCCCCCCTGAGCCTGTGGCACCCTCAGACCCTCCTGCTCTGAGCCACTGTCCTCATGTGGAGACACTCCCAGACCCGCCCCAGGCCACCAGCCCTGCCCATTGCCACCTGCCTGTCCCCATCCTCCTGCCACAGCCCTGCCTGTGGCACCCCCAGACCCCCCCTGCCCTCCCTGCGTGGCCGAGGCCCCATCCTGGTCCTGCTGTTAATAAATTGTCTTGTTCATCTCCCACGGCTCTGGCTCCATCCCAGGGTGTCCTGCTGTCCCCACCACGTTCCAGCTGGGGTCAGGTGCCACCAGGGCTGAGGACAGCCAGGGGACAAGAAGGCTCAGGGAGGGACCCCAGCAGGACTGCAGGAGGCAGCCAGGTGAGGTTGGGTCCTGTTTCCTGAGGTTGAGGGGAGGTTTAGGGTGGATATTGGGGAAATTCCCTCCTGGAAGGGGCTGTGCAGCCCTGGCACAGCTGCCCCAGGCAGGGCTGGAGTCCCCATCCCTGGGGGGATTTAACAGATGTGTGTATGTGGCACTTGGGGACATGGTCTGGGGTGGCCTTGGCAGTGCCATGAGCAGTGCTGGACCTGCTGGGCTCAGAGGCTTTTCCATCCAACCCAACCATTCCATGATTCCTTGATACCCAGTCCATCCTGGCAGCTCCTGACATGCCCCTTGGCAGCTCCAGCCCTGGCCAATATTTCTGTCTGCACATTCTCCCTCGGGAAACATTCCCTGCTCTTCCTCTGCTGCTCCCAGGCCTCTCCCGTTTGAGAGTTCTGAGAGCAGCTTTTAAGGGTTTTAAGGTGGCATCAGCAAAAGGAGGTTTGAAATAAAAGCAAAAGCACAACAAGGTTTGTGGGCAAAGCTCACTCAGTGGTTAAAGCACACAGAGACAAAAATCTAACACTGGTCAACCTGAAGCTAAAATCAGCCTGGTCTGACTCAGCCCCGATCTAAAGGGTGAAGGATCCCAGGGGAACATCCCAGAAGTCACACCTCAAACAGAGAGCTGAGGAGCTGGCAGCAGGCAGGGCAGGTGCTGCATGCACAGGGGAGCACGGGGGATGCCCAGGGACAGGGTTACACCTGTGGGAAATGCCCCGGGAGCTCGGGAAGGGCACAGGGGATGCACAGGGACAGGGTTACACCTGTGAGAAATGCCCCGGGAGCACAGGAGGGCACGGGGGATGCATAGGGACAGGGTTACACCTGTGAGAAATGCCCCGGGAGCACAGGAGGGCACGGGGGATGCCCAGGGACAGGGTTACACCTGTGAGAAATGCTCCAGGAGTTCAGGGAAGGGCACAGGGGATGCCCAGGGACAGGGTTACACCTGTGAGAAATGCCCCGGGAGCTCAGGGAAGGGCACGGGGGATGCACAGGGTCAGGGACAGGGTTACACCTGTGAGAAATGCCCCGGGAGCTCGGGGAAGGGCACAGGGGATGCACAGGGACAGGGTTACACCTGTGGGAAATGCCCCGGGAGCTCGGGAAGGGCTCGGGGAAGGGTCGGTGCCTCTGCTCCTCTGCAGGGCTGAGCCCCGAGGGCCGGGGGAGCAGCCCAGGCTCCCAGCGCAGCCAAGGTGAGGCCCCTCCCCGGGAATGCCGGGCACAGCCCAGGGGTAGGAGAGCTCCAAGGCTCCCAGGAAGTGTTTGCAGGTCACAGGAGAGAGGGTGGACTTTGGTCATGGTTGTTTTCCATCCCGGCGGCAGTTCGGGCCAGGAGCTCTGTCTGGAAGTTCTAGAGAGAAAATGTTCCACTTGGGTTGTTCTTCAGGCAAGAAAAATGAGTTCCCAAGGCCGTTTGTTAAAGGAGGAGCTCGTTATCCATGCAGCAGGAATTCCTGGGAGCAGACTGTGCTCCTGATAAGCTCGGGAGGAGCTTGGCACAGATGCTGCTCGTTGTGGTCTGATGGCATTTCTGAGCTCACAGAGCAGTGTGTGGGGTGCAGCTCCCCAGCTCCATCTCCCACCTGTCTGTTCCTGGGGCTCCACATCCCACTGCTCTGCTCCTGGGGGTACAGACCAAGCCTTTCCTCTCCCAGGGCTGCCCAGCTCCCTCTCTGTCCCCAGGTCCCTGTCTGTCCCCTGTCCCTCTCCCGGGGTTCTCCAGGTCCCTCTCTGTCCCCTGTCCCTGTCTGTCCCCTGCCCCTCTCCCAGGGCTCCCTGTCTGTCCCCTGTCCCTGTCTGTCCCCTGTCCCTCTCCCGGGGTTCTCAAGGTCCCTCTCTGTCCCTGATTCCAGAGCCAAGGCTGGCTGATTTGCTGGCTCTGGGCCGCCCCTGACGGAGCAGAGCTGCCCTGGCAGCTTCTCCTCTCTGCTGCCCTCCGGATTGCACCCTGCGGTTTGTTTATTTCTGGAAACCCCTCCCCAGCACCTGTCGTGCTGCTGCTGTCCCTGTCCCACCCCCGAGGCCATGTGAGTGTCACACACAGGATCCCCGGGGCTGGCCCCGTGTCCCACGGCCCTGGGGCTGCCCTGGCTGTCCCCGTGTCCCGCTGTCCCCGAGGCTGCCCTGGCTGTCCCCGTGTCCCACAGCCCCGGGGCTGCCCTGGCTGTCCCCGTGTCCTGGCTGTCCCCGTGTCCTGGCTGTCCCCGTGTCCCATAGCCCGGGGGCTGCCTCCTGTCCTGGCTGTCCCCGTGTCCTGCTGTCCCCAGGGCTGCCCTGGCTGTCCCCGTGTCCTGCTGTCTCCGGCGCTGTCCCCGTGTCCCACAGCCCCGGGGCTGCCTCCTGTCCTGGCTGTCCCCGTGTCCCACAGCCCCGGGGCTGCCCTGGCTGTCTCCGTGTCCCACTGGCCCCAGGGCTGCCTCCTGCCCTGGCTGGCCCCGTGCCCGCAGTGCCAGGGGAGGCACTGGGGCTGCAGCCAGGGACAGGAGCAGCTGCTGGGCCAGTGACGCTGCCAGAGGCCAAGTCCAGAGTCCAAGAGCCCTTCGGGTGCTCCCTGTGGGGTTTTGGTTCTGGGGTGGGAGCGGGGCAGGCGCTGAGCCCTTCCCACCATCATGAGACATCCCGACTCGGATCACTCTGCCAGCTCTGGGCAGCAGCACAGAGGAGATGTGGAGCTGCTGAAGTGAGTCCAGAGGAGGCCACGGAGATGCTTTGAGGGATGAAGCCCCTCTGCTGTGGAGACAGCTGGGGGTGTTCAGCAAGGAGAAGGATCCGTGAAAATACCAAAGCCCCTTCCACTGGCTAGAGGAGCTCCAGGAGAGCTGGGGACAGATTTTGCATATGGGCATGGAGGGACAGGGAAGGGAGAATGGCTCCCCAGTGCCACAGGATAGCATCAGATGGGATATTGGGAAGGAATCAATCCCTGTGATGGTGGTGATGCCCTGGCACAGGCTGCCCAGAGAAGCTGTGGCTGCCCCGTCCCTGGCAGTGTTCAAGGCCTGGTTAGGCACTGCCTGGAGCAGCCCAGCCCAGGGGAAGATGCCCCTGCCCATGGCAGGGCTGGCACCGGACGGACTTTAAGGTGGCTCCATCCCAAACCATTGCAGAGCCCCCGGGGCCGGGATGGGGCGGGGCGGGCGCTCGGCAGCGCCAGCAGCTCGTGCTGCCGCCTGCTGTTGGCACCTGGAACTGCAGCTGAGGGCAGCGCATGCGCAGTGCCGCTGATTTCCCATGCTCGCTGCTACCCTCCAGTGGAGTATTCCCAAACCGCAACTCCAGGAGATGAGCGGATAAAGAGGGAAAATCCCTGATTTGAAAGGAAAAAATTTCCTTAGCAAAACACCAGGTTTTTTTCCATAAATAAATGTGTGGTGTTGCCTCTGTCCCCATTTCTCCATTTTATTTTTCATCCTTCTTCATTCTGTTTGTTTTTCTTTTTTTCCTCCCAATGCTTCTTCTGTTGTGTTACCTCAAATCAGGAACTTTGGAACAGGCCCCAAACTGATCGTTCATCCTTTTTTAATTGCACTGAGCAGGCTCCGCCAGCTTCCTCAGCCCTTCCTGGTGCTCCAGACCCTTCCCCAGCTTTCTCCCTTCTCTGGACATGCTCCAACCCTTCCAGGTTCTGTATGAGGGGCTTCAGTGAACAAGGAAAATGGGAGGAACATATCTCCAGCACCTCTTTGAAGATCAAGGTTTGAAAAATAAAGCTTTAAGTTGCCTCTAACAAAAGCTTGAGGAACAGCTTTATTTTAGGAAATGAGGCGTCCTGCAGAAAAGGCACTAAAAGAGCTGTAGCAGATACATCAGGTGAGCCAGCAGCAAATTTTGTTAAACTTTTGATACACCAGGCAAGCAAGGATCAAGTTTGTGATACATTTTTTATGCACCAGCTGAGCAAGCAGCAATTTATTGCTACATCACGTGCGGCAGACAAGGAGCATTAGGAGGTGGCCGTGACATTGCCACCCCCAAACCCCTCTGTCAGGAAGTGCCCCAGCAGCCCCAGGAGATGCCAAATCTCTGCTGTCTGTGCTGTCCTGTGCTGTCCTGACAGCTCCAGCCCCCCTCGTGCTGGTCCTGCTGCCCTGGCATCGCTCCCTCTCTGGGCAGCTCTCGGAGGGGCTTTTCCAGGATGGACGCCTTGTTCAGTGACCATGGTGGCCACAGTGGCAATAATGGCCACAGTGACCACAATGGTAACAATGGCCACAGTGGTCGCAGTGGACAAAGTGACCATAGTGGCCATAATGGCCTCAGTAGCTTTTGGTGGCCTCTGGGGGTCCTGGTGGCCTTCATGCTCATGGTGGCACCAGTGGCCCCCAAGACCACAGTGACCTTGGGGGCCTCGTGGCTCAGAGGGTTCCAATGGTCACTGCCATGGCCACGGTGGCCAGGAGAAACCCCCCAAGGTGGGGGGAGTTCCTGGGAGGGCTCCCACCTGTGGGGACAAAGAGAGGGGTCAGAGGGATCATGGGGTGAGAGGGTCAGGTGGGTCAGGAGGGCCTTTGGGGGAGGGACAGCAGTAATGGGGGGGCCCTGACAGTGTGGGATCAGACAGGGGCCATAACGAGGTCCCTTTCCCCTGTGCCCAACCATGGGTGGCCTTGTACCCCCAACCCCAGTGGGTGTCCCCAGCACTGGATGTCCCTGTCCCAATCACCTGACACTGGGTGTTCCCATCCCCTGTGCCCAGCAATGGCTGTCCCTGTCCTTGTCCCCAGCTCTGGATGTCCTGCCTCCCATGTACAGTGGGTGTCCCTGTGCCCTCTGGGCCATGGGTGTCCCCAGCACCATGTGTCCTTGTCCCCAACCCTCACTGAGTGTCCCCATCCCCCCAGGTTGTTCCCAAGATGTCACCTCGCAGCCACTCGCAGTTGTAGTTGCTGAAGGTCCCGGTGGAGCGAAGCCCAATGTTCAACGTGCTTCCTTCTGTCTTGACATCAGTGACCTCAAAGGTCTTGAAGGGCGGGATCAGCACCTCCTTCTCATGTTTTTTGAAGGAGAAGTTGTGGATGTCGGCTCCGTGGCACGTTTGCACTTCGAACATCGTGTCTGTCCCAAAACCCTGGGCCACCGTTTTGTTCAGCGACGACGAAGCGAATTGACCAAAGCGAACTATAGCGCCAGTGTTCACCTTAAACTGGTAGCCCTTCACTCCCCGGAACACGTCCAGACACTCCTTAGGGCGTCTCGGCTTCAGCTTCTGGAGGACGTCGGTCAGCAGGAAATGCAGAGTTTTGAAGTAGAACTTGTCCTGGTATTCCTGGCTGGAATTTCCAGCCTCGCGCACAGCATCATTGAACTCCTTGTACACATCCCCCATTGTGTAGACCATGAGGGCGATGGCCTGGTCTTTGGTCAGAGTAGATGAACAGGAGTCTGGTTTCTCACACTCGGCCGTGGCCTTTTTCCAGATCTTTTCAAAAGTGCCATTCTTGAGGAAATCAGAGCGCTTGAGTTCCGGCAACTGCTCAGTCATTTCATCCCTACACTTGAGGTACTGGTCATCAAAGGACTTCTGGGCCATGTCCAGGGGCACCACTTTGATGGCCGCAGTGGCCACGGCCATTGCCAGCAGTGCCAGGGTCTGAGCCAGGGGGGCCATGGAGAAGAGAGGCCGCAGGGACCAGTGTGGGACACTGGGGGACACAGAGGGAACACAGAGTGTGACACACTGGGGGACACAGGGAAGACACTCGAGGATACCAGGGGATACTGAGGGGACACTGATGGGACACAGAGGATGCAGAGGGACATGGCAGGACATGGGGAGGCTTCCTTGGGGAGGGGCAAGGGAGGGAGAGTGGGTTCAGCCCGGGGAGAGTGGGGCAGCCCTGGCCAGGAGACCCCTGGACATGTCCTAGAGCCTGACCCCAAATTCTGAGGTCACTCCTGGATGCCCCAGTGTCCCTCAGACCCCCAGATCCCAATCCCACTCCCAGAGTCCTATATCCCCCCTCAAGGTGTCTTGTCATCTTGTCACCACCCCTGCAGGACCCTGACTCAAATCCTGGGGTCACTTCCTGACTCCCTCCCCCAGTAACCCCAGTGACCTCCAGACTCCCAGTTCCACTCCCAGTTCTGTGTCCCACCTCCCGGTGTTTCCCAGTGCCTCCATTACCCCAATTCCTCTCCCAATCCTTGTACCCCTCCCAGTGACCCCATGTCCCCCGGGACCCTGACCCAAGGTTTGGGGTCCCCAATGGGTCCCACTTGTCCCTGTCCCCTCTCCCCATTTCCCCAATCCCATTCTCAGTCCCATGACCTCCCTGGTGACCCCTGGACCCCGATCCAGTCCCATGTGCCCCCCAAGTGTCCCCCAGTACC
>JAWMRF010000101.1:7075847-7090817 GCA_035221435.1 Sphenopsis melanotis | reverse complement strand
TTCTGTTGGAGCAAGGGGGCCCTGTAGAGAAGGATGTATTCTTCCTCCGAAGATCCAGTGGAGGAAGAGGCAGCTGCTGTTCCTCTGAGGAATCCCGTGGAGAAAAGCTGTGCCGGTGTTCCAGAATCTCAGAGTATGCCTGGGTGGCAATGCTTGGCTCCTCCCTCTGGGTGGAGCGTCTCACAATGGGATGTTACAGTTCTTATCAGTCATGCACTGACATTCGATAGTCTGTTATCAGCAGAGGTCTCCGCCCATGGGAGGAATGAATGTGTCACTCAAAGAGAGAGATAAGGCAAACTGCCCATTTGAGAAAAGATAATCTGCCATACAGATGGTAATAGAAAACATCTTGCATTGCAATGTGGAACAAGTTCTGATGATGAACTGCCGCTTATAAGCACACCTAAAAAGATGCAGGAATCTGTTTCTGTTAGACCTCGTAGCAGATCCAGGCCTACTGTTTCTTGGACTTTGCCTCCCTGCCAGGTGGCTGTGACTCCTCGACACCCTTTGCAATTTTGGGAGCATGTGAGAATGAAAGCAGATGAAGTGGGAGATTGGAATTTGTTAGAGAAAATAGGTCCACCGAAAAGAATGCAGACAGCTGCTGCTACTGCTTCTGGTGGGCCTGTGGCTTTTCCTGTTTTCAAAGCTGCTCCTAATTTGGGACAACAAGATAGACATCAGGTTTTTACATGGAGGGTTGTGCAGGACCTTCAGTCAAAAGTAGATCAGTATGGTGTTAACACTTCGCAGGTGATGCAAGTGATTTGTGTTCAAAATGCTGATATACTTGCGCCTTATGATATTGTTCACCTTGCTAGGATTCTGTTTCAGCCAGTGCAGTATGGTGTGTTTCAAGCTACCTGGAAACAAATGGTTGAAAGAGTAGCATTGGACAATATGCAGTTACCTCAGCACGATCCACGTCATGCTGTGGGAGTTGATGCCTTGCTGGGCAATGGACCATTCACTAACACGGATTTGCAGGCAAGATGGGACCCCCTGGTTCTGGCACAGGCCCAGTAGCTGGGTATGAGTGCCTTACTTGAAAAAATGGAGGTGGCAGCTCCTAAACCAAGGTATGTTACCCTCCAGCAAGGGGTGAAGGAACCTTTTCTGCAGTTTGTGGAGAGGGATGCTGCAGCCCTTGAGAAGCAAGTAGAAGATGATAAGTTGAGGCAAATTTTATGCAGACAGCTAGCATGGGAAAATGCGAACGATGATTGCAGGCAAATTATTGATTCTTCACCGGGAGATCCCTCGCTGTCTGATCTTGTAGTTGCTTGCTCAAAGGTTGGTTCGGTTGAGCATAAAATGGCTGCTTTGTCAAAAGTCATGAAGTCCTCACCCAGATGTTCTGCTTGTGAAGAATCAGGGCGTGCAAAGACCCAATCCCCTCAAACTGCTGGACAATGTGCACGCTCTAGGGCAATTTGGGCCGGTAAAGTGCCTTGTTATCGTTGTGGTAACTTTGACCATATTGCTAAATTTTCTAAGTTAAGATCTTTTTCAGGTGGTCGACAAGTGCAGGGAAACTGGAAGAGGAACGCAAAGGGGCGCGTGGAGACACAAATACGAGCCCTGCCAGCACTGCAAAGCTCTCAATTTGTGACCGATACACGGGGGCCACAAGAGGCTCGGCAGGGATTGATATACCGGTAGCTGACACAGTGACTATTTTGACAAGAGGTATATGTAAAGTGCCTCTTGATGCTTATGGTCCTATAGGCCAAGGTTTGAGTGCTTTTCTGATGGGAAGATCTAGTAGCACTATTCAAGGTATTAATGTCCATTTGGGTCTTATTGATTCTGATTATGTGGGACAAATTCAGGCTATGGTGTCTGTTAGTGAACCTCCTGTTGTTATTCAAAAAGGTACTTGTATTGCTCAACTTGTTCCTTTTATGAGCTGTGTTCCAACTGTAGTGGACCGGAGTCGTGGCACTGGAGGTTTTGGATCTACAGGACCACCTCAGGTTCTCTGGACTCAAAAGGTGACAGATGAGCGTCTGGTAATACAATGTTTGGTCACTGCTAAGGGATATCACCCAGAAACTACAACAATATCGGGTTTACTTGACACAGGAGCTGATGTAACTATAGTTTCACAGCTTGTTTGGCCTCCAACATGGTCCCTCACTCAATCAACCTTTGGAGTTGTTGGGTTAGGTGGGTCAACTGCTGGTGCTTTATCTGCGATCGTGATCACTGTAACACATCCCAAAGGCCAACAAGCTAACATTAGACCATATGTTACTAATGCTCAGCCTAATTTATGGGGACGTGATTGCTAAACCCAGTGGGGTGTTAAAATTACCATGGATTTTTAGTGGGGGCCACTGGGATGCAGGGCTTTAAACGTCCAGTTGTGTCCTTGACATGGCTAACAGATAAGCCTGTCTGGATTGAGCAGTGGCCCCTGCCTACTGAAAAGCTGCTTGCACTGCGAAGCTTAGTGAAAGAACAATTACTAGCTGAACATATTGAAAACTCATTTAGCCCATGGAATACACCTGTGTTTGTAATAAAAAAGAAATCTGGTAAATGGAGACTTTTGCACGATTTGCGGCAGATAAACGCTGTGATGGTCGCAATGGGTGCTTTACAATCAGCTCTCCCAACACCTACAATGATTCCACAAGGATGGGAAATAATTATCATTGATCTGAAAGATTGCTTTTTTACAATTCCTTTGGCTGATCAGGATAAAGAAAAATTCGCCTTTACTGTGCCTTTTTTAAATCATGAGGAACCGGCCCAAAGATACCAGTGGACAGTTTTGCCTCAAGGAATGAGAAATCCTCCAAGTATTTGTCAGTGGTTTGTGGCACAGGCTTTATCTAAGGTCCAAGAGCAATTTAGCAATTGTTATTGCTATCATTATATGGATGATATCTTGTTTGCATCCGAAAATAAACAACAATCGTTGGCTCTCGAACAAGGTGCTGTGAAAAATTTAGAAGCCATTATTTGTTATGTTGTTGAAATTGTGGACCGTTATTCATAATCAAAAGCATTCTTACTTTATTATGCATATTCATAGCCATACATCGCTACCTGGATTTTGTTGTTGAAGGTAACACCTATGTGGATTCCCTTGTGGCTGCCTCAGCAGTAAAAACGGTGCCTAATGTGTTACAGCAAGCTGTTCTAGCTCACCAATTTTTTCATCAAGGTGCTCAGGCACTACGGCAGCAATTTAAATTATCACACAGTGAAGCAAAGTCAATTATTTCTTCTTGCCCTGATTGTCATCTGTCTCACGTCTCACAATATTACGGCACTAATCCTAGAGGCTTACTCCCTTTGCAAGAATGGCAAACAGATGTTACAAAAATGCCTGAATTTGGCCGTTTAAAGTATGTTCATGTCACAATTGACACCTTTTCTCATGCCATGGTTGCCTCAGCATTGGCAGGTGAAACAGCTCGGGATCTTATTCGTCATTTTTGCCACGTCTTTTCCATCTTAGGCATTCCATCACATGTAAAGACGGATAATGGCCCGGCGTATGTTTCAAAGAAACTGCAAGTGTTTTTTCATGCCTGGGGTGTTGGTCATTCTACTGGTATCCCTCATGCTTTGATAGGCCAAGCAATTATTGAATGTGCTCACGGTGTGTTGAAGCGCCAGGTACAAAAACGAAAAGGGGGAATGCAGAAGGAGTTGCCTCAAGTGAGATTAGACAAAGCCGTTTATGTCTTAAACTTTTTGTGTCCTTTACCTGACTTACAAGTCTCTCCTATATTCTACCATTTTTTGTCTTTGAATTCAAACCAGCCAAACTTTCAGAAAGGTATTAAGGTATGGGTAAAAGATTTAATCATGGGAAAGTGGACTGGCCCAGTGGAATTAGTAACATGGGGAAGAGGATATGCATGTGTTTTAACAGAAAATGGCCCTCGTTGGGTCTCTGCCAGTTGTGTTAAACCTTATTTGGAGCAATTGTATTGGATATTAGGCGGATGGAAGCATGGACCCTCAAAGAATGTGTGGTAAAGATGGTAATTCGAGACAGAGTAAAGGGAGTTATGGGCTTAAGCTGAAAAACCAAAATTTAAGTTAGTGGATGTTCCTTTGCTTCTTTTCCTTGAATTCTCTTACAGAGAGGTTGGCAGTACTGAGAAGTGTGTCTTGTACAATTTCCTTTTGCAGGGCACCAACACTCCCAAAATAGAGGAATTTGATGCACCTAAGGGAGAAGTGTTGCCTTTGCATAGGGGTTGAATCAGTAGCTGAAGTCCACACTTTGAGCAACTAGGTTGGTTGCCCATTGTGATAGCAGCAACCAGTTCCAAAGTTAACTGGATGCTACTTGGTTCTAAGTGGTGACTAGGCAGATGACTTGGTCTCTGACTCTGTGTGGGAGAAAGTTATTTGATTAGAGGTGAAGGTGTGATTCTGCTACAAATATGTCATCCGGAAATTGCGAGGTCTGTAATGGTATTTGAAGATCTGTTTTTATATGCCTTGTCTGTATATGAATGTTAAGCTTGTGAGTGTGTGTGTTGTGGAGTTGTTAGAAGTTGGTTATCTGTAAGTGAATGAAGAATGGATCCTCCGTCTGCTTGGATTTTTGCAAGGGCCCTGCAGGAGTCCTTTGCAGTTGTGTTCGTGAGTCAAATACAAAACAGGGGAATTGTAGGAAAGGCATTTTGTGCTGTTCTTGTGAGCTAGCAAAGGACTCCTGAAGATAAGGAAAGCCCCATATCTCTCTTGAGGAAGACACCAAGGCTGTCACCATGGTGACAGGATGAAGGAGAGAAAGTTTAAAGATACAGACGCTAGCTGGCTCACAGAATTCTGACGTGGCTCCTTCATCTATTGAGAACTTTGTTTCTTTGTTATGACCAACGGGCAGTGAATTTGTCTGTTAAGTAAAAGTAAGTATCTTGAAAAATTATAAAGGCAACATGTTGTTATAATGAATCTCTCTTATGCACCCTTCTGATGGAGTCTTGGTGCTTCGCGCCATGTTGCGCTCTATAGCGATGCTTCGTAGACATTTTATCTTTCAAAGACACCCTACAAGGTCGAGTTTGGCTCCTCCAGCCCTGGCATCCACTGTTACCCTCCAAAATCCACAGGAAGTGCCTGAGCTCTGACTCTCTGTTGTCACTTTAGAGCCTGAAATTCCATTGTCCAGATCCAGTAGTAAGAGTAAAAACCTGGCATTGGTGTTCTCCTCCAGTGGACGTGAGGGGTCTACAATTGTTAATTATTAAACTAGAGTTAGCTAAACCCAGGAGTTTCCTTCTCATTTTCCCCCACCTGATCCTCTTCTGGTGACTTTGAACAAGGGCCTGGAGTGACAGCACAAGGCAGAACGGCTTCCCACTGCCAGAGGGCAGGGATGGATGGGATCTTGGGAAGGAATTCCTGCCTGTGGGGGTGCTGAGGGACTGGAACAGATTTCCCAGAGTAGCTGTGGCTGCCCCATGCCTGGGAGTGTCCAAGGCCAGGCTGGACAGGGCTTGGAGCAGCCTGGGATAGTTGGAAGGTGGCCCTGCCCATCAGCTGATGAAGAACATGATCCTTAATGTCCCTCCAAACCCAAACCACCCTGGAATTCCGTGAAAACGGGAAATAAACATCCCAGGGGGATCCCCCAGAAACTGGGGGAAAATCCCAGAAATCTTTTATTGGCAGGACACTGCAAAGGGGTAGAATTCCAAATTTCCAGGGGGAGTTTAGGGGGAATGAAGGGGGATCCCCCCAAGGAATTTGGGGGAGCACAAACTGACTTCCATGGGGCTGAGAGAGCTGCTGGTGAGAACAGGATCCCCACAGAAATGTCCCCGACTGGGGGGACAGGAGGGGCTTTGGGGGGCTCAGTGGCCCCTCCTTGTGCGTGGCCAGCTGGACCCTGGATCTGGAGTGGGAACAGGGGCACCGTGGAATCTGCACCTGGAGTGGTCGGGGGGGGTCAGGGACTCTCCTGATCCACATACCCTTTAGGATGATAGTGGAACTCCCCTGCTCCCAAATTCCATTGGAATTCAACTCCCATGGAGGCTGCAGATGGGACCCCTCACTCCAGATCCCAGACCCCAAGGGAAGTGCAAGTAGGACCCCACCATGTTCCTGATCCCAAAGGAGATGGGACCCCCCCTATTCTAGAACTCCACTGGAATTTGCTTCCCATGGAGGGCACAGGTGGGACCGTCTGATCCAAATCCCAAGGGAGGTGCAGGTGGGATCCCCCAGATCCAGATCCCAAAGGAGGTGCAGGTGGGATATCCAGATCCGTATCCCAGATCCAGATTCCCCCAGTCCAGATCCCAGATCGCAAGGGAGGTGCAGGTGGAATTCCCCAGATCCCAGAGGAGGTGAGATCCCCCTCATCCAGCCCCAGATCCCAAGGGAGGTGCAGGTGGGATCCCCCTGATCCATATCCCAGATCCCCCCCAATCCAGACCCAGATCCCAAGGGAGGTGAGATCTCCCTGATCCAGACCTTAAAGGAGGTGAGATCCCCCCAGTCCAGACCCAGATCCCCAGGGAGGCGCAGTTGGGCCCCGCCAGCCTCAGGCACGGGGCTCACCTGGATCTCACCCAGGTGAGCTCCCAGCAGGAAAAGCAGAGTCGGAGCAGACGGAGAGCAAAGCCAAACTCTTGAAACACACGGACTCGGGGTGGGGGGCAGGGGGGCAGTTCCTGGGGGTGGGATGTGGGGTTTTGCCCCGGGCAGGGCCGGGATGGACGGATGGAGCCCGTCAGGAGCCCGGGCAGGCGGGACGGGGATCAGTGCAGCCGAGGGCAGGAGCCATAAAGTGCAGCGAAGCTTCCGGGGCTCCGGGGTTCCTGGGGGGCTCCAGCGTCCAGGGGGGGGACATGGGGACACCGTGACACCGGGGGGGACACGGCTCAGGAAGGACCAGCAGCGCCGGGACAGGGCCGGGTCCTTTCCCGGTTCTGTTCCTGGCTCCATTCCCAGTGCCATTGCTGGTTTGGTTGCCAGTCCTGGTTCCGTTCCTGGTTCCTTTCCTGGTGCCAGTTCTGGTTCTGTTCCTGGTTCTGGTTCCTTTCCTGGTTCCGTTCCTGGTTCCTTTCCTGGTGCCAGTTCTGCTCCTCGTTCCGTTCCTGGTTCTGGTTCCGTTCCTGGTTCCTTTCCTAGCACTGGTTCTATTCCTGGTTCCATTCCCAGTGCTGGTTACATTCCTCGTTCCGTTCCCAGTTCCTTTCCCACTCCTGGTTCCTTTCCCAGTCCCAGTTCTGTTCCCAGACCCGGTTCCAGTCCTGATTTTGTTCCCAGGCCCGGTTCCAGTCCTGGTTCTGTTCACAGTCCTGTTCCCGGTCCTGGTTCCATTCCCAAGCCTGGTTCCAGTCCTGGTTCCATTTCCACTTCCATTCCTGGTTCCGTTCCCAGGCCTGGTTCCATTCCTGGTTTTGTTCCCAGGCCTGGTTCCAGTCCTGGTTCTGTTCCCAGTCCCATTCCCGGTCCTGGTTCCGTTCCCAGACCCAGTTCCAGTCCTGGTTCTGTTCTCAGTGCTGGTTCCGTTCCCACTTCCATTCTCAGTCCCGTTCCCAGTTCCAGGCCCATTCCTGGTTCCGTTCCCAGTCCCGGTTCCATTCCCAGTCCCGTTCCTAGTCCCGGTTCCGTTCCCGGTTCCGTTGCCGGCGCTGGTTTGGTTCCCAGTCCATTTCCAGTCCCATTGCTGGTTCCGTTCCCGTTGCCGGTTCCGTTCCCGGTGTCTCGGATCCCGCCGGGAATCTCACATGCACATCACCTGCAGCCTGCAACGAGGACAGGGAGGGTCACCTGCCTCTCCTGCGGCCACGCCCCTGCCCCGCCCTGCCCCGCCCTGCCCACCTGTCCTCCTCGATGCCGCCGCCCTCGGGGTCGCCACTGTCGCCCTTCTCGGTGTCCCCCTCGCCCAGGTCCATGTCCAGCTCGGTCCCCGTGTCCGGCCGGGTGTAGGCGTAGCCACTGTGGGAGGGAAGGGACAGAATTCCAGGGAATCCCCTCAGGAATGGCTCCTGAAATTCCAGGGAATCCCCCCGGGAAGGGCCCCTGGAATTCCGGGGAATCCTCCCAAGAACATTCTGGGGAATCCTCTCAGGAATGGCCCCTGGAATTCTGGGGAACTCCCTCGGGAATCCCCCAAAGAACCATGGGAAATCCCCTCGGGAACCTCCGCCCTGCGTCCCCCAGAACTGTGGGAAATCCCCTCGGGAATGGCCCCTGGAATTACAGGAATCCCCTTGGGAATGGCCCCTGGAATTCTGAGGAATCCCCTTGGGAATAGCTCCTGAAATTTTGGGGAACCTCCTACAGCAAATTGCAGGGAATCCCCTTGGGAATGGACCCTGGAATTCTAGGGAATACCCTTGGGAATGGCCTTTGGAAGTCTGGGGAATCCCCTTGGGAATGGCTCCTGGAATTCTGGGGAACCCCCTACAGGGAACTGCAGGGAATCCCCTTGGGAATGGACCCTAGAATCTCCCTGGGAATGGCCCTCAGAATTCCAGGGAATCCCCTCGGGAATGACCCCAGGAATTCCAGAGAACCCCCTCGGGAACATCCCCTGGAATTCTGGGGAATCCCCTCAGGAAGGGCCCCTGGAACCCCATTGGGAAGGGCCCTGGAATCTCCTCAAGAATGCCCCCCCTGGAATTCGGAAATCCCCTGGGGAATGCCTCCCAGAATTTCAGGGAATCCCCTGGGGAATGCCCCACAGAATTTCAGGGAATCCCCATGGGAATGTCCCTCGGAATTCCGTTAATTCCCTGAGGGATGTCCCCCCTGACCTGATGGAGCGGCAGGTGAAGAAGACGATCCTCTTCAGCCTCTTGTTGTAGAAGAAGTAATTGAAGGACCAGAGGCTGCCGTCCTCGCCGAAGGGATCCGAGTCCAGGTCGGGGTTGTAGCTGGGAACGGGAAAACTGGGAATGTCATGGGACTGGGAAAAGTGGGAATGTCACGGGATGGGGGACAGGAAAAGTGGGAATGTCACAGGATTAGGAAAAGTGGGAATGTCACGGGATGGGGGACAGGAAAAGTGGGAATGTCACGGGATTGGGAAAAGTGGGAATGTCACAGGATTGGGGAATGGACAAGTGGGAAAGGCCCAGATGGGATTGGGAACAGGAAAAGTAGGAATGTCACGGGACTGGGAAAAGTGGGAATGTCACGGGGATGGGAACAGGAGAAGTGGGAAAGGCCCAGATGGGATTGGGGACAGGAACAGTGGGAAAGGCTGGGATGGGATTGAGAACAGGAAAAGTGGGAAATGCTCAGGATGGGGGACAGAAAAGTGGGGAAGGCTCGGGATTGGGGAAAGGAAAAGTGGGAATGTCATGGGATTGGGGAATGGAAAAGTGGGAATGTCACAGGATGTGAGACAGAAAAAGTGAGAAAGGCCTGGATGGGACTGAAGACAGGAAAGGAGGGAAAGTCACAGGATTGGGAAAAGTGGGAAAGCCACAGGACTGGGCACAGGAAAAGTGGGAAAGGCTCGGGAATGGGGACAGGAGAAGTGGGAAAGTCATGGGACTGGGGACAGGAAAAGTGGGAATGTCACGGGATGGGGGAACGGGAAAAGTGGGAAAGTCATGGCATTGGGGACAGGAAAAGTTGGGAAATGCCTGGATGGGATAGGGGACAGGAAAAGTGGGAAAGGCACAGGATTGGGAAAAGTGGGAAAGCCACAGGATTGGAGACAGGAAAAGTGGGAAAGCCACAGGACTGGGGAACAGGTAAAGTGGGAATGTCACAGGATTGGGGAACAGGTAAAGCGGGAAAGGCCTGGATGGGATTGGAGACAGGAAAAGTGGAAAAGGCCTGGATGGGACTGGGGACAGGAAAAGTGGTAAAAGCCTGGATGGATGGGAACAGGGTTGGGATCCCTCAGGAAGGCCCAGGATCCCCCGGGATGGGGCAGGGCCGGCCCCAGGTGCCCCCGTACCTGTAGATGTCACACTCGGCCAGGCAGATCTCCTCATCCACCGCGTCCCACAGCAGCGGCTTCAGTGCCTTGAAATCCTCGCGCACGGCCGAGAAGAGGCTGCAGTTCACAGCATTCACCACCTGGAATGGGGACAAGGGACATGGGAACAGGGACAGGGGACATGGAAATGGGGACAGGGGACGTGGAACAGGGACATGGGACATGGAACACGGATGAAATCCTCGCGCATGGCCGAGAAGAGGCTGCAGTTCACAGCATTCACCACCTGGAATGGGGACAGGAACATGGGAATGGGGACAGGGGACATGGAACGGGGACAGGGGACACGGAATGGGGACAGGGGACATGGGATTGGGGACAGGGGACATGGAACAGGGATGAAATCCTCGCGCACGGCCGAGAAGAGGCTGCAGTTCACAGCATTCACCACCTGTGACACAGAATGGGGACAGGGGACATGGGACTGGGGACAGGGGAACGGGGACAAGGGACATGGAATGGGGACAGGGGACATGGAACAGGGATGAAATCCTCGCACACAGCCAAGAACAGGCTGCAGTTCACGGCATTCACCACCTGGAATGGGGACAGGGGACATGGGAACAGGGACAGGGGACATGGAATGGGGACACGGAATGGGGACTGGGGACAGGGGAATGGGGAGAGGGGACATGGAATGGGGACAGGGGACACAGAACAAGGAACACGGGATTGGGGACAAGGGATATGGAATGGGGACGGGGGACACGGAAATGGGGACAGAGTACATGGGAACAGAAATTGGGACACAGGAACAGGAACACGGGAACGGGGACATGAGAGATGGGAAGAGGGACAAGGGACACAGGAACAGAGACGTGGGACACGAGAACAGGAATAAGGGACACAGGAATGGTGATGGGGGACAGGGGAACAGGAATGGGGCTGGCATGGGAACGGGGACGCAGGACACAGGAAAGGGGCTGGCCCGGGAACAGGAATGGGGACGAGGGACATGGGAATGGGAATGGAGCTGGTCCAGGAACCGGGGACACAGGAATGGGGCTGACCTGGGAATGGGAATGGGGACCAGGGACACAGGAATGGGGACAGGGCTGGCCCGGGAACCAGGGACACAGGAACAGGGCTGGCCCAGGAATGGGGGACACCGGGAATGGGGCTGGCCCAGGAATAGGAATGGGGACCAGGGACACAGGAATGGGGATGGGGGACATGGGAACAGGAATGGGGGACACAGGAATGGGGATGTGGGACACGGGAATGGGGCTGGCCTGGGAACCAGGGACACAGGAATGGGGCTGGCCCGGGAAAAAGGAATGGGGATGAGGGACATGGGAATGGGAACAGGGCTGGCCCAGGAACGGGGGACACGGGAACGGGGCTGGCCTGGGAATGGGGGACATGGGAACGGGGCAGGCCCAGAGAGGCTGCGGATTCCTCGCTCCCGGGAGCATCCAAGGCCAGGTTGGATGGAGCCTCCAATGACTGAAGGGGCTCCAGGGGAGTGGGCACGGGCACACAGTGACCCCCAGGGACAGGGAATGCTGTTTCCAACTGCAGCAGGATGGGGGGGACACGGAAAATCAATTCCTGGCTCTGGGAGGAGGGAAGGGATGGAAAGGACTCCCAGAGAAGCTGTGGCTGCCCCATCCCTGGCCGAGTCTAAGGCCAGGCTGGAGGAGTTTGGAGTTTGAGGGTTCCTCCAGCTCCAAGCCCGCCCTGCTCCCGCTCCCCCAGGTGAGTCCAGGTGATCCCACCCCATTCCATGCTCCGTACCCAGACCAGGCTGGGCCCAGGAGTCAACCTGTGGCTCTCCCAGTCCATCCCAGTCCATCCCCAGTTCAGGCTGCGCTCACGATGAACCTGTGGCTCTCCCAGTCCCATCCCAGTCCCTCCAAGTCCGTACCCAGTTGAGGCTGGGCTCGTGGCTGAACTCATGGCTCTGCCAGCCCCATCCCAGTCCTTCCCAGTACCCCCAGTACCCAGTTGAGGCTGAGCTCGTGGCTCTCCCAGCTCCATCCCAGCCCCTCCCACTCCATCCCAGTGCCCCCAGTGCCCCCAGTGCCCAGTTGAGGCTGGGCTCGCAGCTGAACTCGTGGCTCTCCCAGTGCCCCCAGTCCATCCCAGTGCTCCCAGTCCCTCCCAGTACCCAGTTGAGGCTGGGCTCGCGGCTGAACTCGTGGCTCTTGGCGGCGCTGAAGTCGTAGTCGGGCCGGAAGGCCTCGTTCAGGGTGGCGATCAGGTAGAACAGCGTCTTGCGGCTGCACGTGTCGCTGAGCGGGCCCTCCCCCTGCCTGGGGACAAAAACGGTGTCACCAGTGTCACCAGTCTCACCACAGTGTCACCACATGGACACCAGTGTCACCAGTGTCACCACAAGGACACCAATGTCACCACAGGGACACCAATGTCACCACAGGGACACCGATCAGGTAGAACAGCGCCTTGCGGCTGCACATGTCACTGAGCGGGCCCTCCCCCTGCCTGGGGACAACAGGAATGTCACCGGTGTCACCACAGGGACAGCATATCACTGAGCGGGCCCTCCCCCTGCCTGCGGACAAAACTGGTGTCACCAGTGGTGCTCAGTGGGCCCTCCCCCTGCCTGGGAATGTCACCAGTGTCACCACAGGGACACCATGTCGCGCAGCGGGCCCTCCCCCTGCCTGGGGACAAAACTGATGTCACCAATGTCACCAGTGTCACCACAAGGACAGCGTATCACTGAGTGGACCCTCCCTCTGCCTGGGAGTGACAATGGTGTCACCACGGTCACCACAGGGACACCTGACCGGACCCTTCCCCTACCTTGGAACAGTACTGGTGTCACCAGCGTCACCACAGAGACACAGGGACACCAGGGGCTCCTGGGGCCAATCCCACAATTGGGGCTGATCCCAAACTCCAAAGCTGATCCCAGGGATCCCAGGCTAATCCTGGGGCTGATCCTGGTGACGATACCATGATCCCAATGCCCACCCCACGATCCCAATGCCTATCCCATGACCCCGGTGCCCATCCCAGCTTCCCACTACAGTTCCCACCCCAGTTTCCCAGTGCCCATCCCAATTTCCCAGTGTCGCCCCCAGTTTCCCAGTGTCCACCCCACAATCCCAGTATCCATCCCACAATCCCAGTGCCTGTCCCACTTTCCCAGTTCCCACACCAGTTTCCCAGTACCCCAGTGCCCACTCCAGTGCCCCAGTGCCCATCCCAGTTTCCCAGTCCCCCATGCCCAGTTTCCCAGTACCCCCAGTCCCAACAATCCCAGTTTCGCAGTGCCCCCAGTCCCAGTGTTCCAGTGCCCATCCCAGTGCCTCCGATCTCAGTGTTCCCACTGTTCCCAGTGCCCCCAGTGTTCCCAGTGCGCACCTGCCGGGGCTCTGGCCGGAGCTCTGGGGGGGGCTCAGCGCCCCCAGTGTTCCCAGTGTCCATCCCAGCATTCCCAGTGCCCCCAGTGCCCCCAGTGTTCCCAGTTCCCCCAGTCCCAGTGTTCCCAGTGCCCCCAGTGCGCACCTGCCGGGGCTGAGGCCGGAGCTCTGGGGCGGGCTCAGCGCCTCCAGCGCGTGGGGCTGCCCCTCCTGGCAGAACTGCTTGAAGAGCTGCTTGTCGATGCCGGCCAGCTTGCACGAGTAGCTCTCGATCCTGCCAGGGACCCCAACAACCCACTCAGAGACCCCAACAACCCACTCAGGGGATCCCAGAGAACCAAAAACCCACCAAGAGATCCCAAAAACCCTCCCAGAGATCCCAGGAACCCTCCCAGGGGACCCCTGTCAATCCCAGCCAGCTTGCATGAGTAGCTCTCGATCCTGCCAGAGGATCCAAAAAACCCACTCAGGGATCCCAAAAACCCACTCAGGGGATCCCAGAGATCCCAAAACCCCTCCCAGAGATCCCAAAAACCCACCCAGAGATCCCAGAGATCCCAAAAACCCTCCCAGAGATCCCAAAAACCCTCCCAGGAGGATCCGTCTCAATCCCAGCCAGCTTGCACGAGTAGCTCTTGATCCTGGGGGATGCCAGAGACCCAAAAACCCACTCAGAGATCCCAAAAACCCTCTCAGGGGGATCCCGGAGATCCCAAAAACCTTCCCAGAGATCCCAGGAACCCTCCCAGGGGATCCCAGAGATCCCAAAATCCCTCCCAGGGGGATCCCAGGAACCCTCCCAGGGGATCCCTGTCGATCCCAGCCAGCTTGCACGAGGAGCTCTCGATCCTGCAGGGCCAGCATTCCCAGGTTCCCAGGGCCAGCATTCCCAGATTCCCAGGAGAACATTTCCAAATTCCCAGGGCAGCATTCCCAGGTTTCATGGGGACAGCATTTCCAGATTCCCGGAGCTTTTCCAGGGACAGCATTCCTGGTGCTCCCGGAACAGAATTCCCAGATTCCCGGGGACAGCATTCCCAGATTCCTGGAGCTTTTCCAGGGACAGGATTTCCAGATTCCTGGGTCAGCAGTCCCACTGTTCCCGGATTCCATGGGGACAGAATTCCCGGATTTCCAGGGCAGAATTCCCAGGTTTCACAGGGCAAAATTCCCAGATGCCCGGGGACAAAATTCCCAGATTTCCAAGCAGCATTCCCAGATTCTCAAGGACAGAATTCCCAGAGCTTTTCCAGGGACAGCATTCCCAGATTCCTGGGTTTCAAAGGAGCACTATTCCCAGATTCCCAGGGACAGAATTCCCAGATTTCCCAGGGCATCATTCCCAGTGTTCCAGGGTTCCCCAGGGCAGCATTCCCAAATTCCTGAGCACAGAATTCCCAGATTCCCGAGGCAGCATTCCCTGTGTTCCCAGGTTTCATGGGGACTGAATTCCCAGATTCCTAGGGACAGAATTCCCAGATTCCTGAGGTAGCATTCCCGGTGTTCCCAGGGCAGCATTCCTGGTGTTCCCAGTGTTCCTGGTACAGCATTCCCAGATTCGCAAGGACAGCACTCCCAGATTCCCAGGGACAGAATTCCCAGAGCTTTACAAGGGGCAGCATTCCCAGATTCCGAGGAACAGAATTCCCAGAGCTTTCCCAGGGACAGCATTCCCAGATTCCC
>JAWMRF010000101.1:7007081-7019420 GCA_035221435.1 Sphenopsis melanotis | reverse complement strand
GATAAACTGGGAATCACTGGGGTAAATCAGGAAATCACTGGGATAAACTGGGAATTGCTGGGATAAACCTGGGAATCGCTGGGATAAACCCGGGAATGAGTGGGATAAACCTGGAATTGCTGGGATAAACTGGGAATCACTGTGATAAACTGGGAATCGCTGGGATAAACCTGGGAATTGCTGGGATAAAACTGGGAATTGCTGGGATAAACCCTGGAATGAATGGGATAAACTGGGAATCGCTGGGATAAACTCAGGAATTGCTGGGATAAACTTGGGAATTGCTGGGGTAAACCCGGGAATCGCTGGGATAAACCTGGGAATCACTGGGACAAATCAGGGAATCGCTGGGATAAACCCGGGACTTGCCAGGATAAAACTGGGAATTGCTGGGATAAACCCTGGAATGAATGGGATAAACTGGGAATCGCTGGGATGAACCTGGGAATCGCTGGGATAAACTGGGAATCCCCAGGATAAACTGGGAATTGCTGGGATAAACCCAGGAATTGCTGGGATAAACTGGGGATCGGTGGGATAAACCCAGGAATCGCTGGAATAAACTGGGAATCACTGGGATAAACCCAGGAATTGCTGGGATAAAGCCGGGATTTAGTGGGATAAACCAGGATTCACGGGTTTTTTTGGGAAGCCCCAGACGGGATCTCGTCATTCCCAGTGTGGATCCCAAATTCCCAGTCCCCATTCCCCGCATCCCCACGGGATTCATTCCCGAGTTCCCTGGACACAATTCCCTGCCTCCCCCTGCTCCTCGGAGTGGAACAAACAGAATTTTCTCCTGGATAAACCCGGGAATTGCCACTTTCCCAGGACACCCCGCGCAGGAGCTCGTCATTGCCAGCCCGGATCCCAAATCCCGGTCCCCATCCCCTTTATCCCCTTGGCATTCCCGGGACTCAGTTCCTCGCGGGATTCATTCCTGAATTCCCGGGACACAATTCCCTGCCTCCCGGGGGAGGGACAGACACCGGGATAAATCCGGGATTTGCCATTTTTTGGGAAGCTGGGAGCTCCCGGGATCGGGAATTGCCGGTTTTTTGGGAAGCTGGGAGCTCCAGCGGTCAGGAATCTCCGGTTTTTTGGGAAGCCTCGGCTCCCAGCGGTGCCTCCGCACAGGAGCTCCCTCATTCCCAGCCCGAATCCAGAACCCTGGGAGCCCCCATTCATTCCCGAATCCCGGTCCTCATTCCCTGAGGCATTCCCGCATCCCGGGAGCCCCCGTTCCCAAATCCCAATCCCCGTTCCCCTTTTATCCCCGCGGGATTCATTCTCGAATCCCGGACCACCTTTCCCTCTATCCCCACAGCATTCCCAGTATCCCAGTCCCCATTCCCAGTATCCCATTCCCAGTATCCCAGTCCCCATTCCTTTCACCCCCACACCATTCCCAGTATCCCAGTCCCCATTCCTTTCACCCCCACACCATTCCCAGTATCCCAGTCCCCATTCCCAGCTTCCGCTGGTTGCTGAGGCAGAAGGTGCAGATCTGTCGGAGCTGAACATCCCACAATTCCCAAATCCTGCTCCCCGTTCCCAAATCCTGCTTCCCATTCCCTCTATCTCTGTGGCATTCCCGGTATCCTGCTCCCCATTCCCAGTATTCCCGGTATCCCGGTCCCCATTCCCTCTATCCCAAACTCTCCATTTGCCGCTGGTTGCTGAGGCAGAAGGTGCAGGTCTGCCGGGGCTGGGAATCCCGGGATTCCCAAATCCCAATCCCCATTCCCTCTATCCCTGCAGGATTCCCGCTATCCCGGACCCCAGTATCCCCAGTATCCCCATTATTCCCGTTATCCCCAGCACCATCACTCACCATTTTGCGCTGGTTGCTGAGGCAGAAGGTGCAGATCTGCCGCGGCTGGGCATCCCGGTCCTTATTCCCTCTATCCCCGCGGCATTCCCGCTATCCCGGACCCCATTATTCCCAATATTCCCAGTGTTCCCATTATTCCCATTATCCCCGACACCACTCACCGTTTTGCGCCGAGGCAGAAGGTGCAGATCTGCCGGGGCTGGGCACTCCGGGATTCTCAAATCCCCATTCCCGCTATCCCGGACCCCGTTATGCCCGGCGCCACTCACCATTTTGCGCTGGTTGCTGATGCAGAAGGTGCATTCCCGGTATCCTGGTTCCTATTCCCTCTATCCCCGCGGCATTCCCGCTATCCCGGACCCCATTCCTGTTATCCCAGACCCCGTTATTCCGGACATCACTCACCATTTTGCGCTGGTTGCTGAGGCAGAAGGTGCAGATCTGCCGGGGCTGGGCATCCCAGGGTTCCCAAATCCCCTGTTCCCTAATCCTGCTCCGTATTCCCGCTATCCCGGACCCCGGTGTTCCCGACACCACTCACCATTTTGCGCTGGTTGCTGAGGCAGAAGGTGCAGATCTGCCGGGGCTGGGCACCCCGGTCCTGCTCCCTGTTCCCTCTATTCCATCTGCGCGGCATTCCCGCTATCCCGGACCCCAGTATCCCCATTATTCCCATTATCCCCGTTATTCCCAGCACTGTCACTCACCATTTTGCGCTGGTTGCTGAGGCAGAAGGTGCAGATCTGCCGGGGCTGGGCGCCCTCGCTCTCCCGGCCGGGCGGCGACGCGGCCCCGGCGGGGCAGAACGCATTTGCGGGCGCCGCCGCCGCCGCCGCCGCCGCGCCGTGGCACGGCTGTCCGCCGCCGCCCGCGTCGCCGAGCAGCAGCACGTTGCCCAGGTGCGAGATGTAGCTGGAGGCGAGGCGCAGCGTCTCGATCTTGGAGAGTTTCCTGTCGGCCGGCTCGGTGGGGATGAGCGTGCGCAGCGCCGTGAACGCCGTGTTCACCGAGTTGGTGCGGTCCCGCTCGCGGGCGTTCGCCGTGTGCCGCTGCCGCGGCTCCCGCGCCAGCCTGCCGCGGCTCTTGCCGGGCCGCCGCTTGCCGCCCTTGATGCCGAACGCGTCGGCCTCCATGTGGAAGGGCTTCTCCTCCGAGCCCGAGCTCTCGCTGTTCTCCTCGTCCTCGGACAGCGCGCTGATCTCGGGGTACAGGAAGCGCCCCGGCGCCGAGCGCAGCATGGCGAAGGACATGGCTGCAAAAGCCGCGGGAATGCCGCCGGGAAACCGGGAATGCTCAGCTCCGGCCGCTCATGGCTCTCGCCGGTCCGCTTTGGGGGTTTTTATCCCGCTTCTAACCCGGGTTTTGGGGTTTTTATGCCGCTTTTATCCCGCTTTTTAGAGGTTTTATCGCGCTGCTAGTCCGGGTTTTTATCCCGGTGGCCGCGGGGTTTGATCGCGGGTTTATCCCGGGTTTGGGGGGGGTTTTTATCCCGCTTTGAGGGGGGGGTTTATCCCGGTTTATTCCCGGTTTTCGGGCTCGCCGCCGCTCCCGGCGCACGTGCGCATCCTCCGGGAGCCGCGGGCTGGAATTGCGGGATTTTATAGCGGCGGGAATGGGCGGCCCGGCCCCTCCTCCGGACCCGGCTTCCTTGGAAAAGGAGCCTTCGGAAAGGGGAGCCCCAGGCCCGGCCTACCTGAGCTCACCCTCCAGGCCGCCTTTAACCCCTTCGCCGCATTCCCGGGCAGCTCGCCGCTCCTTTCCCGGTTTTCCTTCGGCCCCCAACCTGTTTTCCCCATGAATTCCCTTGTCCCAATCCCAAAGTTCACCGGAGCTGCCGGGGGGAGCTCTGGGATCCCTCTGGAATTTTCCCCCACCCGAGACTCGCTGCGCCTTTCCCGGTTTTCCTGAAAAATTCCCTTGTCCCAGTCCCAAAGTTCACTGGAGCTGCCATGGGGGGCTCTGGGATCCCTCTGGAATTCCGGGAGCGCCTGGAGCCGAGGGAATTCGCTGCCCGCGACATTCCCGGTGATCCCATCCCGAGATCCCCGAGGATTCCCGGAGGATTTTCCAGGCCGGGATGGCGCCGCTGGCGCTGTCCCCATCCCTGTAACCCCCTCCTTCCCATTCCCGCGGGATTCCGACTGGGAATTGGGATTAATCCCGGCCCCTTCCCATTCTCGGGGCGGGAGGGAATTGGGAATTAACCCTTGAGGAGCCGCCGCTGGGATCTGCTGGAATTCCCTTCCCGAGGAGAGCCAGGAGGGAATCGGGGCACGGGAATTCCAGAGGTGTCAGGTGTCATTCCCTGTCCCATTCTCGATATTCCGGGATGTCCCAGGGATGCAGCAGCCCCGGATTCTCCGGGAATTCCATCCCAAAATCCCATTATTCCACGGGGAGCCATTCCCTGGGTGCTGTCCCTCCAGCTGCATCCCAAACCCCTTTGCAGCTCTCCCAGAAAAACCCTGGAAAAGGCTCCGGGATCCCCCCGGGATTTCCCTGCTTCCCCAGCCAGGATTCCCGGGATCCACCCCACGGAATCTCCGGGGGAATTCCCCCAGCTCCAAGCTGCCTTATCCCACCCCCCCCCCCCCCAAAACTCCAGGAATCCCCGAGGAAACCCAGCGTTTCCACCTGGAAAAAAACAAAACCCCAGGAATGTCCGTTTTTCCTGAGCTTTTCCTGAGCTCCCCCCCTGCTTTTCCAGCGGCGCCTCCCTGGAGCTCCGCGCGGGAGGTTCATTCCCGGCCGGAGCGCGGCACCTTCCGTGCGCTCCCGCACTTAATCCCCGTCTCGGCAGCTTCCGAAATCCAACCTCTGTCATCCCCTGGCCGGCCCTCTGGAAGCTCCCGGAGCCATCTGCTTTCGTTTAGCGCCGGGAGCGATCCTGCCCCGGCACCTTCCCGCCGGCAGCATTCCCGGGAAAAGGCCGCATCCCGCTGAGCCCGGCCCGGCTCCGGGTGGGGAATCATCCCACGGGGGCAGAGCGGGGGTCTGAGCTGAGCTGGGGGCGCAGGGAGTCCTGAAATCCGTGGGACCGCGGCCAAAATCCGTGGGATCGCGGCCAAAATCTGCGGGATCGCGGCCAAAGTCTGTGGAGTCGCGGCCAAAATCGGTGGAATTGCAGCCAGAATCTGTGGAAATGCAGCCAGAATCTGTGGAAATGCAGCCGGGGATGTGGAGATGGTCATGGGCAAAGATTAGGGGCACAGGGAGTCCCAAAATCCATGGAATCACAGCCAGAATCTGTGGGATCACAGCCAGAATCCATGGAATTGCAGGCAAAATCCAGGGAATCACAACCAGGGACACAGAGATGATCAGGGGCACAGGAGTCCCAAAATCTATGGAATTGCAGCCAAAATCCATGGAATTGCAGCCAGGGATGTGGAGATGGTCCTGGGCAGAGGCTGGGGGCACAGGGAGCCCCTAAATCCGTGAGATCACAGCCAAAATCTATGGGATCACAGCCAGAATCCATGGAATTGCAGCCAAAATCTATGGAATTGCAGCCAAAATCTGTGGAATTGCAGCCAGGGAGAAGGAGATGATCGGGGCCACAGGGAGCCCCAAAATCCATGGAATTGCAGCCAAAATCCGTGGGATCATGGCCAAAATCCATGGAATTGCAGCCAGGGATGTGGAGATGATTGTGGGCAGAGGCTGGGGGCACAGGGAGCCCCTAAATCCATGGAATCACAGCCAGAATCCAGGGAATTGCAGCCAGAATCCAGGGAATTCCCTCACCCTTTTCCTCCAAGGATTCCCTGAAATTCCCTCACCCTTTTCCTCCAAGGATTCCCTGGAATTCCCTTACCCTTTTCTCCAAGGATTCCCTGGAATTTCCTCACCCTGTTCTCCAAGGATTTTCTGGAATTCCCTCACCCCTTCTCTCCAAGGATTCCCTGAAATTCCCTCACCCCTTTCTCCAAGGATTCCCTGGAATTCCTTCATCCTTTTCCCTGTGTTTTCCTCTGGAAGCATCCCCAAGGATTCCCTGGAATTCCCTCACTCTTTCTCCAAGGATTCCCTGGAATTCCCTCCCCCTTTTTTTCCAAGGATTTTCTGGAATTCCCTCACCCCTTTCTCCAAGGATTCCCTGGAATTCCCTCACCCTTTTCCCTGTGTTTTCTTCTGGAAGCATCTCCAAGGACTCCCTGGAATTCCCTCACCCTTTTCTCCAAGCATTCCCTGGAATTCCTTCACCCTTTCCTCCAAAGATTCCCTGGAATTCCCTCACCCTTTTCCTCCAAGCATTCCCTGAAATTCCCTCATCTTTTCCTCCAAGGATTCCCTGGAATTCCCTCACCCTTTCCCCCAAGGATTCCCTGGAATTCCCTGCCCTCCCCTCACCCTTTTCCCGGTGTTTTTTCCCTCCAGGACATCCGGAACACGGTGGGGAACATCCCCATGGAATGGTACCAGGATTTCCCGCACATCGGGTACGACCTGGACGGGAAGAAGATCTACAAACCCCTGAGGAGCAAGGACGAGCTGGACCTGTTCCTGGAGAAGATGGAAAACCCGGAATACTGGTGAGGAATTCCTGGAAAAACCTTGGGATAACGGGAGGTGTCTCATGGGATGGGGATGAGTCTTAAAATCCCAAAGAATTCCGTGATTCCGTGGATGTGCTCAGCACGTGGGGTTTGTGTGGGCTTGGAGTTCCCAAAATTCCCGGAATTCAGGGTTCTGGAGCCTTCCTGAGGTTTTCCAGGGTGATTCTGGATATGTGGATTTGGGATCGGGCACGGAGCCTCCCTCCCTCCCATCCATCCTCAACTGCATCCTGGGAATCCATGTCCATCCCAGGACTCCCTGTCCATTCCTGTCCTCATCCTGGAAATCCCTGTCCACCCCGGGAATCCTGTCCCGTATCCCGGAATCCCAGTGTCCATCCCAGTGTCCCACATCCCAGTGTCCATTCCCTGGTCTATCCCAGTGTCCATCCCCATGTCCATCCCCATGTCCATCCCCATGTCCAGCCCCCTGTCTGCAGCTCAGTGTCCATCACAGTGCCCCACATCCCTGTCGTCTGTCCCTGTTGTCCATGTGTGTCCATCCCTGTCCCCCATCCCTGTGTCCATCCTGGTGTCCCCCATCCCGGTGTCCATATCCCGGTGTCAGTCCTGGTTCCATCCTTGTGTCCCCCATCCCTGTGTCCGTACCGGTGTCCATCCCAGTGTCCATCCCAGTGTCCATCCCTGTGTCCATCCCAGTGTCCATCCTTGTGTCCATCCCCATGTCCCACATCCCTGTGTCCATCCCAGTGTCAATCCTGCTGTCCATCCTGCTGTCCATCCATCCCTGTGTCCATCCCCGTGTCCATCCCAGTGTCCATCCCAGTGTCCATCCCCATGTCCCACATCCCCGTGTCCATCCTTGTGTCCATCCCCATGTCCCACATCCCCGTGTCCATCCCAGTGTCCATCCCCATGTCCCACATCCCCGTGTCCATCCCAGTGTCAATCCTGCTGTCCATCCTGCTGTCCATCCATCCCTGTGTCCATCCCGATGTCCATCTCCGTGTCCAGCCCGGGATTCCGATGTCCATATCCCCATGTCCATCCCTGTGCCCATCCCAGTGTCCATCCTGGTGTCCCCCATTCCTGTGTCCGTCCCTGTTTCACATCCCAGGATTCCAGTGTCCATCCCGGTGTCCATCCCTGTGCCCATCCTGGGATTCCAGTGTCCATATCCTGGTGTCCAACCCCGTGTCCATCCCAGTGTCCATCCCAGTGTCCATCCCCGTGTCCCCCATCCCTGTGTCCATCCCAATGTCCATCCCCATGTCCATCCCCGTGTCCATCCCGGGGTCCATCCTGCTGTCCATCCTGCTCTCCATCCCTATGTCCATCCCACTGTCCATCCCAGTGTCCCCCATCCTGGTGTCCCACATCCCCCTGTCCATTCCTGTGTCTATCCCCGTGTCCCATATCCCTGAGTCCATCCCCGTGTCCATCCCAGTGTCCATCCCAGTGTCCCTCCCAGTGTCCATCCTTGTGTCCATCCCCATGTCCATCCCAGTGTCCATCCCCATGTCCACATCCCTGTGTCCATTCCCGTGTCAATCCTGCTGTCCATCCCGCTGTCCATCCATCCCTGTGTCCATCTCCGTGTCCCCATCCTGGTGTCCATCCCCGTGTCCATCCCGGGATTCCGATGTCCATATCCCCATGTCCATCCCTGTGCCCATCCCTGTGTCCATCCCGGTGTCCATCACTGTGTCCCCATCCCTGTGCCCCCATCCTGGTGTCCCCCATCCCTGTGTCCATCCCTGTGTCCATCCCTGTGTCCCACATCCCGGTGTCCATACCCGGGCGTCCCCCGCATGTCCGTGTGTCCGTCCATCTGTCCGTGTGTCGGGGGCCAGGCGCACGGTGCAGGACCGCCAGACGGGCGCGGAGGTGGCTCTGTCGGAGGAGCAGCTGGAGCTGGTGCGGCGCCTGCAGCGGGGGCACTTCGGGGACGTCAACTTCGACCCCTACGAGGTGGGACACCTGCCTGGCCCCGGGAATGCGGGGCCGGGATGGAATTCCCAAAGGGAATGGGGCGGGATTCCCTCCGAGAATACCCGTGGGGAGGCCCCAGGGATGGAATTCCCTCCGAGAATACCCATGGAGAGGCCCCCAGGGGCAGAATTCCCACCGGGAATGTCCATGGGACGGCCCCAGGGATGGAATTCCCACAGAAAATGGGGTGGAATTCCCAGTGGGAATGCGGTGGCGGGGGGGGAGGCCCCAGGGATAGAATTCCCACAGAGAATGGGGTGGAATTCCCACCGGGAATGGGGCAGAATTCCCAGTGGGAATGCGCTGGGGAGGCCCCAGGGGTAGAATTCCCACAGAGAATGCTGGAAAGGGGAGGACCCAGGGATGGAATTCCCACAGAGAATGGGGTGGAATTCCCACCCGGAATGCTGAAAGGGGAGGCCCCACAGGCAGAATTCCCACCTGGAATGTGGGAGGAGAGGCCCTGGGAATGGAATTCCCACCTGGAATGCTGAAAGCAGAGGTGCCAGGAGTGGAATTCCCATGGGGAATGTGGGGGTGGAATTCCCACTGGGAATGTGGGAGGGGAGGCTCCAGGGCTGGAATTCCTGCTGGGAATGAGGGCAGAATTCCCATCAGGAATGCAGGAGGTGAGGCCTTGGGGCAGAATTCCCATTGGGAATGTGGGAGGGAAGGCCCTAAGGATGGAATTCCCAAAGGGAATGGGGCAGAATTCCCACTGGGAGTGGAGGGGGAGGAGGCCCTGGGCATGGAATTCCCACTGGGAATGCTGGAAAGGGAGGCCCCAGGGATGGAATTCCCAAAGGGAATGGGGAGGGATTCCCGTTGGGAGTACGTGGGAGGAAGCCCCAGGGATGGAATTCCCAAAGGGAATTCTGAAAGGGGAGGTCCTGGGGCTGGAATTCCCACCAGGAATGGGGTGGAATTCCTGCCAGGAATGCTGAAAGGGGAGGCGCCACAGGCAGAATTCCCACCTGGAATGCCCGTGGGGAGGCCCCAGGGGTGGGTGGAATTCCCACTGGGAATGTGTGGGAGGGGAGGCCCCAGGAGCAGAATTCCTGCCTGGAATTCGGGAGGTGAGGCCCTGGAGGTGGAATTCCCATCAGAAAAACCCGAGGGGAGACCCCAGGGATGGAATTCCCTCCGGGAATGCGGGCTGGGGGGCTGAGCATTCCCGTTTTTCCAGCCGTCCGTGGATTTCTTCACTCACGAGGTGCGGATCCACCCGGTGACCAACCGGCCCGCAGACAAACGGAGCTTCATCCCCTCCCTGGTGGAGAAGGAAAAGGTGGGAGAGGGCCCGGAATTCCGGGGGCAGGTCCCGGTGGGAGGGGCGGGGTGGGAAAGGTGAGGAGGGTGGGAAGATCCAGGTGGGATGGGGAGATCGGGAAGATCCAGGTGGGATCAGGAGATTGGGAAGGTCCTGGTGGGATCTGGAGATGGAGAAGATCCAGGTGGGATGGGAAGATTGGGAAGATCCAGGTGGGATCGGGAGATCGGGAAGGTCCTGGTGGGATCTGGAGATGGAGAAGATCCAGGTGGGATGGGGAGATCGGGAAGGTCCTGGTTGGATGAGAAGTTTGGAAAGATCCTGGTAGGATGGAGAGATCAGGAAGGTCCAGGTGGGATGGAGAGGTCAGGAAGGTCCAGGTGGGATGGAGAGGTCAGGAAGATCCTGGTGGGATGGGGAGATCGGGAAGATCCAGGTGGGATGAGGAGATCGGGAAGATCCAGGTGGGATCAGGAGACAGGAAGATCCTGGTTGGATGAGACGTTTGGAAAGATCCAGATGGGATGGGGAGGATGGAAAGATCCCAGTTGGGATGAGGAGATTAAAAGGATCTTGGTTGGATGAAGAGGATGGAGAGATCCTGGTGGGATGAGAAGGTTGGAAAGATCCTGGTAGGATGAGGATGGTGGAAAAGCTGAAGAGGATGGAAAGATCCCAATGGGATGAGGAGATTGGAAAAGCTGGGAGTGTGGGAAGATCCCGGTGGGATGAGGAGATTGGAAAGATCCAGATGGGATCAGGAGGATCCGTGGAAAGCTGAGGAGGGTCCAGGTGGGATGAGGAGATTTGGAAGATCCAGGTGGGATCAGGAGGATCCGTGGAAAGCTGAGGAGGCTGAAAAAGCTCCAGTGGGATGAGGAGGATGGAAAGATCCAGATGGGATGGGAAGATTGGAAAGATCCCAGTGGTATGGGGAGCGTGGAAAGATCCTGGTTGGATGAAGATGATGGAAAGATCCTGGTGGGATGAGGAGGGTGGAAAAGCCCGGGTGGGATGGGGAAACGAGAAAGATCCAGGTGGGATGAGGAGATTGGAAAGATCCAGGTGGGATGAGAAAACCAGAAGGATCCAGGTGGGATCGGGAGATTGGGAAGATACCAGTGGGACGACAAGAACGAAAAGATCCGGGTGGGATGGGGAGGATGGAAAGATCCAGATGGGACGAGAAGAATGAAAAGATCCAGGTGGGATCAGGAGATTGGGAAGATCCAGGTGGGATGAGGAGGGCGGAAAAGCTGAAGAGGATGGAAAGATCCCAATGGATTTAAGGGATTGGAAAGATCCTGGTGGGATCACGAGATTGGAAAGATCAGGTGGGATGAAGAGATTGGAAATATCCAGATGGGATCAGGAGGATCCATGGAAAGCTGAGGAGGCTGGAAAAGCCCTGGTGGGACGAGGAGGATGGAAAACTCCTCCCAAGCCTTCCCCAAATCCCGGGAATGCTCCACAGGTCTCCAAGCTGGTCCACGCCATCAAGATGGGCTGGATCCAGCCCCGGAAGCCCAAGGAAACCGTTCCCACTTTTTACGACCTGTGGGCTCGGGAGGATCCCAACTCGGTGCTGGGCCGGCACAAGATGCACGTGCCCGCCCCCAAAATGCCGCTGCCGGGACACGCCGAGTCCTACAACCCGCCCCCGGAATTCCTGCTCAGCCCCGAGGAGGTGGGAATGCCGGGAATGCCGGGAACGCCGCGGGGCCGCTCCATGGAGGGGATCTGGGGGATCACGTTGGGTTTGGAAGGGTTTTTTCCTGGGAATCTGGGGCTTGTTTCATCCCTGGGGTTCCTCAGGGAAGAGTTTTGGGAATTGTCGCCGCCCATGGAGTGGGATCAGCTCGGGATTCCCACCCGGAACATTCCAGGATCCTCTGGAATGGAGGGAGTTTTTCCAGGGAATTTGGGGATGTTTCATGCCTGGGGTTCCTCAGGGAAGAGTTTTGGGAATTGTCGCTGCCCATGGAATGGGATCAGCTCGGAATTCCCACCCGGAGCATTCCAGGATCCTGTGGAATGGAGGGAGATTTGGGATTGGGGTGTCCCTGGATAACTGGGAGAGGCTCTGGAGTGGGATTTGGATCCAGAGGGGATGGATGGGGAGAAACGGGCAGGGAAATCCCAGTGGGAAAAGCTCCAGTGGGATGAGGAGGGAGAGGCTGAGGAGGGTGGGAATGCTCCAGTGGGATCAGGATGGGAAGATCCCAGTGGGATGAGGAGGCTGGAAAATCCTGGCCAAGGAGCTGCTGATGGGAGTGATCCCGATCCTTGGGAATGGCTCTTCCTGAGCCCAGGGCCTCCCATCCCATTCCCATCCCATTCCCATTCATTTCTATTTCCCTATTCCTGTGTCCTCATCCCCATTCCCATTATCCCATTCCCATTCCCCTTTTTCCCATTTCCATCCCCATTTTTCCTATTCCCATTATCCCATTCCCATTCCCATTTTTCCCATGCCCATTATCCCATTCCCATTATCTCATCTCCATCCCCATTCCCCATTCCCATCCTCATTCCCATTTTTCCCATCCCCATTCCCATTTTCTCCTTCCCATTCCCCATTTCCCATTCCCAATCCCATCCTCATTCCCATTATCCCATCCCCATTCCCCATCCCTATTATCCCATCCCCATTATCCCATCCCCATTCCCATTATCCCATTGTCCCATCCCCATTATCCCATTCCCATTGTCCCATTCCCATT
>JAWMRF010000101.1:6995742-7006969 GCA_035221435.1 Sphenopsis melanotis | reverse complement strand
CCATCCCCATTCCCATTATCCCATTGTCCCATTCCCATTCCCATTTTTCCCATCCCCATTATCCCATCCTCATTCCCATTATCCCCATTCCCCATCCCTATTATCCCATCCCCAGTATCCCATCCCCATTCCCATTATCCCATTGTCCCATTCCCATTATCCCTTTCCCATTCCCATTTTTCCCATCCCCATTATCCCATTATCCCCATTCCCCATTTCTCATTCCTGTTGTCCCATTATTCTCCCACATTCCCGTGGTTTTCCCTGTGGCAGGAGCTGACCTGGCAGCAGCAGGATCCCCATTACCCCATCCCCATTATCCCATCTCCATTATCCCCATTCCGCATCCCCATTATCCCACTATCCCATTATCCCCATTCCCCATTATCCCATCATTATCCCATGATTATCCCACATTCCCGCTGTTCTCCCCGCGGCAGGAACTGGCCTCGCAGCAGCAGGATCCCCATTATCCCATCCCCATTTTCCCATCCCCATTTTCCCATCCCCATTATCCCATTCCCCATTTCCCATTATCCCCATTCCCCATTATCCCGTTACTATCCCATGATGATCCCACATTCCCGCTGTTCTCCCCGCGGCAGGAGCTGGCCTGGCAGCAGCAGGATCCCCATTGTCCCATCCCCATTCCCCATTCCCCATTATCCCGTTACTATCCCACAATGATCCCACATTCCCGCTGTTCTCCCTGCAGCAGGAGCTGGCCTGGCAGCAGCAGGATCCCCATTATCCCATCCCCATTATCCCATCCCCATTATCCCATTCCCCATTATCCCATCCCCATTATCCCATCCCCACTATCCCATTATCCCCATTCCCCATTCCCCATTATCCCGTTACTATCCCACGATGATCCCGCATTCCCGCTGTTCTCCCCGCGGCAGGAGCTGGCCTGGCAGCAGTAGGATCCCCATTCCCCATTTCCCATTATCCCCATTCCCCATTCCCCATTATCCCATGATGATCCCGCATTCCCGCTGTTCTCCCCGCGGCAGGAGCTGGCCTGGCAGCAGCAGGAGCCGTCGGAGCGGCGCCTGAGTTTCCTGCCGCGGCGCTTCCCGAGCCTGCGCGCCGTGCCCGCCTACCCGCGCTTCATCCACGAGCGCTTCGAGCGCTGCCTCGACCTCTACCTCTGCCCCCGACAGCGCAAGATGCGGGTGCGTGCGCCCCCCAAACCCCACAAAAAAACCGGGAACGCGGGGCTGGGAATGCCGGCCTGGCGTCCCCACCCATCCCAGGAGCAGCTGGGATCGGTGTGGTGTCCGTCCCGCAGGTCAACGTGGATCCCGAGGATCTCATTCCCAAACTGCCCAGGCCGAGGGATCTGCAGCCATTCCCCACCACCCAGGCTCTGGTGAGGGATTTTTTTGGGAATATTCCACCTGGAATTTGGGCAAACAGGGATTTGGTGGGAATGGGGATGGGGGAGTTCCCGGGAGAAGCTGAGGGAGCTGAGGGGGCTCATCCGGGAGAAAAGTGGGATTGAAGGGATCCAGGGGGATCCAGGCCGGGATCTGCTCCCAGGGAACACGGACAGGACCTAAGGAATGGCCTCGGGTTGGGATTTTTGGGAATATTCCCTTGGAATTTGGGGCAAACAGGGATTTGGTGAGTTTGTGGTTGGGATGGGAAGGGGGGAGTTCCCAGGAGGGGCTGAGGGAGCTGTTCTCATCCCAGAGAAAAGTGGGATTGAAGGGATCCAAGGTGGGATCTGCTCCCAGGGAACAGCCTCAGATTGGGATTTTTGGGGAATATTCCCCTGGAAAGGGCTGGAATTCCGGGCTGGAATCCCCATTCCTTGGAATTCCCATCCCTATGGATGTGGGATGGGGTGGCCTTGGCCGTGCTCCCTCCAGATCCCAAATTCCTCCTCCCTTCCCAAAATCCCAAATTCCTCCTCCCTTCCCGAGGGTTGCGGAGCAGCTCCCGGAGGTTCCCAGGGAGCTCCTGGGATTTGGGATTCTCCCTCATTCCCGTTTTTTTCCCAGATTTACCGCGGCCATTCCAGCCTGGTGCGGACCCTGAGCGTCTCCCCCAGCGGGCAGTGGCTGGTGTCAGGTACGGATCTGCCCCTGGATCGGGAATTCCCGGGATAAATCCCATGGATCCACAGCCCAGCTCCACCTGGAGCTGCTGCAGGGCCAGGGTTGGGATCGGGGCTTTTCCCCCTGGAAAATCCCAACCTCGGCTCCGGGGGAGGATCCCGGGATTGGCCCCATCCTGCAGTGCCTCTGGAAAACTCTGGAACTTTTCCAGCTGCTCTGGGGTCCCAATCCCATTCCCGTTATCCCATCTCCATTCCCTATTCAATTCCCATCCCCATTCCCATTTTCCCATTCCCATTATCGCATTCCCGTTATCCCATGCCCATCCCCATTCCCATTCTTATTCCCATTATCCCATTCCCATTATTGCATTCTCATTCCCAATCCCATTATCCCCATTCCCAATCCCATTCCCATTATCCCAATCCCATCCCCATTCCCATTCCCATCATCCCATTATCCCATTCCTGTTATCCCATTCCCATTCCTATTATCCCATCCCCGTTCGCCTTATCCCATCCTCATTATCCCATTGTCCCAATGCCATCCTCATTCCCATTCCCATTATCCCATTCCCATTATCCCATCCCATTCCCATTATGCCATTCCCATTATCCAATTCCAAATCCCATCCCCATTCCCATTAGCCCATCCCCATTATCCCATTATCCCATTTCCATTATCCCATCCCCATTATCCCATCCCTATTCCCATTATCCCGCCCCTATTATCCCATCCCCATTCCCGTTATCGCATCCCCATTCTCATTTTCCTATTATCCCATCCCCATTCCCGTTATCGCATCCCCATTCTCATTTTCCTATTATCCCATCCCCATTCCCACTATCCTAATCCCATCCCTATTCCCATTCCCCTTATCCCATTATCCTCTTATTCCAATCCCATTCCTATTATCCCATTCCCATTATCCCAATCCCATCCCCATTCCCAATCCCATTATCCCCTTATCCCAACCCCAATTCCATTCCCATTATCCCATTCCCATTATCCCATTCCTAATCCCATTATCCCATTACCATTATCCCATCCCCATTATCCCATTTCCATCCCCATCTCCATTCCCATTCCCATTCCCATTCCTATTATCCCATTCCCAATCCCGTTATCCCCTTATGCCATCCCCTTCCCCATTCCCATTATCCCATCCTCATTATCCCATTGTCCCAATCCCATCCCCATTCCCATTATCCCATCCCATTCCCATTCCCATTATCCCATTATGCCATTCCCATTATCCCTTTATCCCCTTATCCCTTTATCCCCTTATCCCCTTATCCCAATCCCATTATCCCAATACCAATCCCATCCGCATTCCCATTATCCCTTTGTCCCCTTATCCCCTTATCCCCTTATCCCAATCCCAATCCCATTATCCCAATATCAATCCCATCCCCATTCCCATTATCCCATTATCCCATTATCCCGTTATCCCGTTATCCCATTATCCCATCCCCATTCCCATTCCCAGTTGTTGTTACCCCGCTGTTGTTGCCCGGCGCAGGCTCTGACGACGGCACGGTGCGGTTCTGGGAGGTGAGCTCTGCGCGCTGCCTGCGCACGCTGCCCGTGGGAGCCGTGGTCAAGAGCGTGGCCTGGAACCCCAACCCCTCCATCTGCCTCGTGGCCGTGGCCGTGTGAGTGCCCTGGGAGCATTCCCAGATTCCCACATCTCCCTGGGAGCATTCCCAGATTCCCACATCTCCCTGGAACCCCAACCCCTCCATCTGCCTGGTGGCCGTGGCTGTGTGAGTGCCCTGGGAGCATTCCCAGATTCCCACATCTCCCCGGAACCCCAACCCCTCCATCTGCCTGGTGGCCGTGGCCGTGTGAGTTCCCCCTGGGAGCATTCCCAGATTCCCACATTTCCCTGGGATCATTCCCACATCTCCCTGGAACCCCAGCCCCTCCACCTGCCTCGTGGCCGTGGCCGTGTGAGTGCCTGGGGAGCATTCCCGGATTTCCCTGGGATCATTCCCACATTTCCCTGGAACCCCAACCCCTCCACCTGCCTGGTGGCCGTGGCCGTGTAGTTCCCCCTGGGAGCATTCCCAGATTCCCACATTTCCCTGGAACCCCAACCCCTCCATCTGCCTGGTGGCCGTGGCTGTGTGAGTGCCCTGGGAGCATTCCCTGGGATCTTTCCCGGGGATCATTCCCCTGGGATCATTCCCAGGGATCATCCACATTTCCCTGGCATCCCAGCCCCTCCATCTGCCTAGTGGCTGTGTGAGTCCCCAGGGATCATTCCCAGGGATTATTCCCAGATTTCCTTGGTCCCAGGGGATACCCTGATCCCAGATATCCCATTCCCTAGGGATGAGCAGGTGCTCCTGGGGAGGATTCCCTGATCCCAGATTTCCCCTGATCCCGGATTTCCCATTCCCAGGGATGAGTGGGTGCTCCTGGGGAGGATTCCCTGATCCTAGAGCATTCCCTGATCCCAGAGGGTTCCCTGATCCCGGATTTCCCATTCCCTAGGGATGAGCAGGTGCTCCTGGGGGGAATTCCCTGATCCCAGAGGGTTCCCTGATCCCGGATTTCCCGTTCCCAGGGATGAGCAGGTGCTCCTGGTGAATCCGGGCCTCGGGGACCGGCTGCTGGTGGCAGCCACGGATCAGCTCCTGGATTCCTGGGAAGCTCCGGAGGAGGAGCGGATCCAGCCGGTGCGGTGGGTCCCGGCCAGCCCCGAGGAGCGCGGCAAGGGGATCCGGCTGCTGGTGCAGCACAGCAAGGTGGGATCGGCACTCCCGGGATCCCGCTGGGATCGGCGTTCCCGGGATCTGGGTGGGGTTGGTGTTCTTGGGATCTGGGTGGGATCGGCATTCCCAGATCTGGCTGGGATCAGCATTCTTGGGATCCAGATGGGATCGGCATTCCCAGAATCCGGCTGGGATCAGCATTCCCAGATCTGGGTGGGATCGACATTCCCGGGATCTGGGTGGGATCAGCATTCCCGGGATCCCACTGGGATCGGCATTCCCAGATCTGGGTGGGATCAGCATTCCCGGGATCCCGCTGGGATCGGCATTCCCAGATCCGGCTGGGATCAGCATTCCCGGGATCCCGCTGGGATCGGCGTTCTTGGGATCCGGCTGGGATTGGCATTCCCAAGGTTCGGGTGGGATCATTGTTCTTGGGATCTGGCCAGGATGGGCATTCCTGGGATCCAGGTGGGATCAGCATTCCCGGGATCCCGCTGGGATCGGCATTTCCAGATCTGGGTGGGATCGGCATTCCCGGGATCTGGATGGGATCAGCATTCCCGGGATCCCGCTGGGATCGGCATTCCCAGATCTGGATGGGATCAGCATTCTTGGGATCCAGATGGGATTGGCATTCCTGGGATCTGGATGGGATCGGCATTCCCGGGATCCCGCTGGGATTGGCATTCCCAGATCTGGGTGGGATCAGCATTCCCAGGATCCGTCTGGGATCGGCATTCCCGGGATCTGGCTGGGATCAGCATTCCTGGGATCCGGGTGGGATCAGCATTCCTGGGATCTGGGTGGGATCAGCATTCCCAGGATCTGGGTGGGATCAGCATTCCCAGGATCCGTGTGGGATTGGTGTTCTTGAGATCTGGGTGGGATCAGCATTCCTGGGATGTGGGTGGGATCAGTGTTCCTGGGATCTGGATGGGATCGGCATTCCCGGGATACAGCTGGGATCAGCATTCCCAGGATCCGGGTGGGATCAGCATTCCTGGCATCTGGGTGGGATCAGCATTCCCGGGATCCGTGTGGGATTGGTGTTCCTGGGATCTGGATGGGATCAGCATTCCCAGGATCTGGGTGGGCTCAGCATTCCTGGGGTTTTGGTGGGATCAGCATTCCCAGGATCTGGGTGGGCTCAGCATTCCCAGGATTTGGGGCTTTTGACTCAACCCCAGCCCAGAGCTCCTTCCCACATCTGCATCCCAAGGGACACAATTCCAAGAGGATCCTTGTTCCCTTCTCCACATTCCCGAGGGAAGGATCCCAAATGGATCCTTGTCCCAGCTCTGTATCCCAAGGGACAGAATTCCAAGAGGATTCTTCTCCCAGCTCCACATCCTGAGGGATCCCTTCCCATTCCCGGGAATCCCGGGCAGTGCTGGAGCCTTTCCCAGCAGGGGGATCCTCCCCAGCCCTGTTTTCCAGGGATCCCCAGGAACATTTCCAGGAGCTGTAGGAATTCCAGCTGGGATCAGCCCTTTTTCCCAGCTTCTCCTGGGAATCCTCAGCCTCAGTCCCTGCCTTGCTTCCTGAGGCCCCAGATCCCAGAATTCCACCAAATTCCAGGGGAATATTCCCAAAATCCCAACCCGAGGCCTTTCTCTTGGGTCCTGTCCCATTCCCTGGGAACAGATCCTTTCCTGGATCCCCCTGGATCCCTTCAATCCCACTTTTCTCTGGGATGAGCCCCAACAGATCCCTCAGCCGCTCCTGGGAACTCCCCCATTCCCAATCCCAATCCCATTCCCAATCCAAATCCCAGTCCCGTTCCCAATCCCATTCCCATTCCCGTTCCCATCCCTGGACCCACCAACCAAACTCCCACCCTCACCCCTTCCCTGTTCCCGCTGCTCCCACCGTGGGGAGCTCCAGGATGATCCAGAAGATCGGGATCTCGGGATCTCACGCAGATCTCGTTCCTGTTCTCATTCCCAATCTCATTCCCATTCCCATCCCGAGGAGCTCTGGGATGATCCGGAAACTCGGGATTTCTCTCAGATCCCAATCCCGTTCCCATTCCTGTTCTCATTCCCACGCCGAGGAGCTCTGGGATGATCCAGAAGATCGGGATCTCGGGATCTCACCCAGATCCCATTCGTGTTCTCATCCCTATGCCATTCCCATCCCAATTCCATTCCCATCCCAATCCTACTGCAATCCCAATCCCATTCCCAATCCCATTCCATTCCCAGCCGGTGACGCAGGTGACGTGGCACGGCAAGGGCGATTCCTGGGCCTTGGTGGTGATCCAGAGAGTCGGGATTTCGGGATCTCACCCGCATCCCAATCCTATTCCCACCTTGAGGAGCTCTGGGGTGATCCAGAGGGTCGGGATCTCAGGATCTCACCCGGCTCCCAATCCCATTCCCATTCCCATTCCCAGCCAGTGGTGCAGGTGACGTGGCACGGCCAGGGCAATTCCTGGGCCTCCCTGGTGATCCAGAGGGTCGGGATTTTGGGATCTCAGCCAGATCCCAATGCTGTTCCCACCTTTAGGAGCTCTGGGGTGATCCAGAGGGTCAGAATCTCAGGATCTCACCTGGATCCCTTTCCGTATCCCAATCCCATTCCATTCCCAGCCAGTGATGCAGGTGATGTGGCACGGCCAGGGCTATTCCTGTGCCCCGGTGGTGATCCAGAGGGTCAGAATCTCAGGATCTCACCCAGATCCCAATCCCGTTCCCATTCCATTCCCAGCCAGTGACGCAGGTGACGTGGCACAGCCAGGGCGATTCCTGTGCCCCAGTGGTGAACCAGAGGGTTGGGATTTTGGGATCTCACCTGGATCCCAATCCCATTCCCACCTTGAGGATCTCTGGGATGATCCAGAGGGTCAGAATCTCAGGATGTCACCCAGATCCCAATTCTGATCCCATTCCATTCCCAGCCAGTGACGCAGGTGACGTGGCACAGCAAGGGCAATTCCTGGGCCTCCATGGTGATCCAGAGGGTCGGGATTTCAGGATCTCACCTGAATCCCAATCCCATTCCCACCCCAAGGAGCTCTGGGATGATCCAGAAGATCAGGGTCTTGGGATCTCACTCGGATCCCCATTCCCAATCCCAATCCCAATCCCATTCCATTCCCAGCCGGTGACACAGGTGACGTGGCACGGCCAGGGCCATTCCTGTGCCCCAGTGCTGATCCAGAGGGTCAGGATTTTGGGATCTGATCCAATTCCCATTCCCATTCCATTCCCAGCCAGTGATGTGGCACAGCCAGGGCGATTACTGGGCGTCGGTGGTGATCCAGAGGGTTGGAATTTCAGGATGTGACCCAGGTCCCATTCCCATTCCCCATCCCATTCCCGTTCCCAGTCGGTGACTCAGGTGACATGGCATGGCCAGGGCGATTCCTGTGTCCCGGTGCTGATCCAGAGGGTCAGGATTTCGGGATCTGACCCAATTCCCATTCCCATTCCATTCCCAGCAGGTGACTCAGGTGACGTGGCACAGTCAGGGCGATTACTGGGTGTCGGTAGTGATCCAGAGGGTCGGGATTTTGGGATCTTACCTGGATCCCAATCCCAGTCCCACCTTGAGGATCTCTGGGATGATCCAGAGGGTCAGAATCTCAGGATGTCACCCAGATCCCAGTCCCATTCCATTCCCAGCTGGTGATGCTGGCACAGCCAAGGCAATTCCTGTGCCCCGGTGTTGATCCAGAGGGTCAGGATTTCGGGATCTGACCCAATTCCCATTCCCATTCCCATTCCCAACCGGTGACTCAGGTGACGTGGCACAGCCAGGGCCGTTCCTGTGCCCCGGTGTTGATCCAGAGGGTCAGGATTTCGGGATCTGACCCAATTCCCAATCCCATTCCCTTCCCAGCCGGTGATGCAGGTGACGTGGCACGGCAAGGGCGACTACTGGGCGTCGGTGGTGCGGAACCCCGGCAGCCGGCAGGTGCTGATCCACCAGAGCAGCCGGCGCTGGAGCCAGGATCCCTTCCGGAAGAGCCCCGGCATGATCCAGTGCGTGCAGTTCCACCCGCTCCGGCCCTACTTCCTGGTGGCCTCGCAGCGATCCGTGCGCATCTACAACCTGCTGCGCCAGGAGCTCACCAAGAAGCTGCAGAGCAACTGCCAGTGGATCTCCAGCATGGCCGTGCACCCCGGAGGTGCGAGATCGCCCCGGGAACGCCGGGATTTCCCACGGAATGAGGGGATCCCGCTGATCCCGGGGGTTTCTCCGCAGGGGACAACGTGATCTGCGGCAGCTACGACAGCAAGCTGGCCTGGTTTGACCTGGACCTGTCCACGCGGCCCTACCGGCTGCTGAGGTGAGTCCCGGGATTCCGGCGGATTCCTGGGATCCCCTGGGATCCCCTGGGATCTGCTGGGGTTGCCATGGGAGCATTCCCAGTGTCCCGGCTCTCCCTGGCAGCTGCAAATCCCAGCTTGTCCCAGGTTTTTGTGGAGATGGGAGCCCCGTTTTCCCTCGTTATCCTGGGTTGTTATCCCACATTTTCCCTGGCTGTTACCCTAAATTATCTTGTGTTGTTATCCCAAAGTATCCTGGGTTGTTATCCCAGTTTTTCCTGGGTTGTTATCCCAAAGTATCCTGGGTCTTTCTCCCAATTTATCCTTGGTTGTTATCCCGAAGTATCCCAGGTTGTTATCCCAAATTATCCTGAGTTTTTGTCCCAGTTTTTCCTGGGCTGTTGACCAAGATTACCCCAGGCTATTCTCCCCCGTTATCCCGGGTTGGTATCTCACATTTTCTTGGGTTGTTATCCAAGGTTTTTTGGGGTGGTTATCCCACATTATCCTGGACTGTTATCCCAAATTATCCCGGGTTGTTATCCCTAATTATCCCAGGTTCTTATCCCACATTATCCCGGGTTATCTCAAACTATCCTGGGTTGTTATCCCACGTTATCCCGGGTTGTTATCCCTAATTATCCCAGGTTCTTATCCCAAATTATCTCGGGTTTTTATCCCAGTTTTTCCTGGGCTGTTGTCCAAGATTATCCCAGGCTATTCTCCCCCGTTATCCTGGGTCGTTATCCCACATTTTCACATTTTCTTGGGTTGTTAGCCGAGTTTTTGCTGGGTTGTTATCCCAAATTATCCTGGATTGTTATCCCACATTATCCCAGGTAGTTACACCATGTCACCCTGGGTTGTTGTCCCAGTTTTTCCTGGGTTGTTATCCCAAATTATTCCAGATTGTTATCCCACATTATCCAGGGTTGTTGTCCTGTTTTTTCCTGGGTTGTTATCCCCTGTTATCCCAGGTTATCCTGTGTCGTTATCCCAGTTTTTCCCAGATTGTTATCTCCTGTTATCCCAGGTTGTTATCCCAGATTATCCCAGGTTATCCCTCATTATCTGGGGTCTTTATCCCACATTATCCTGGGCTGTTCTCCTCCGTTTTCCTGGGTCGTTATCCCGGTTTTTCCTGGTGCTGATTCCTGGTTTTTCCTGGCGTTTATCTCATTTTTCTGGGCTCTTAATTCCTGTTTCTCCTGGTGTCTATCCCCTTTTTTCAGGCACTGATTCCCAGTTAATCCCATTTTTCCAGGCTCTAATTCCCATTTATCCTGGATTTTCCTGGTACCTATCCTGTTTTCCCAGACACTGATTCCCAGTTTTTCCCAGCACTAATTCCCATTTTCCCGTGGTTTTCCCTGGTGTATATCCCGTTGCTAATTCCCATTTTCCCGTTGGTTTTCCCTGGTGTATATCCCAGTGCTAATTAGCATTTTTCCAGGCGCCAATTCCCATTTTCCCGTGGTTTTCCCTGGTGTATATCCCAGTGCTGATTCCCATTTTCCCGTGGTTTTCCCTGGTGTATATCCCATTGCTGATTCCCATTTTTCCCGTTGGTTTTCCCTGGTGTATATCCCATTGCTAATTCCCATTTTTCCCGGCGCCAATTCCCATTTTCCTGTTGGTTTTCCCTGGTGTATATCCGGGCGCTAATTCCCATTTTTCCTGTTGCTAATTCCCATTTTCCCCGTTGCTAATTCCCATTTCCCCAGCATTTTTCCCTGCCCTGATTCCCGTTGTTTCCCCCCGGCAGGCACCACGGCCGCGCCGTGCGCTCGGTGGCGTTCCACCGGCGCTACCCCCTGTTCGCCTCCGGCTCCGACGACGGCTCCGTCATCGTCTGCCACGGCATGGTCTACAAGTACGGACAGCGGGAATGCCGGGATCAGCCCGGGATCCTCGCGGGATTCCCGGGATTTACCCACGGGATTCGCGGGAATCGCTCGTGGGGTTTACGGGATTTATTTAGGGGATTTATCTGTGAGATTTATGGGATTTATGGATTTACCTATGGGGTTTGTTTGTGGGATTAATGGGATATATTTGTGGGATTCACGGGAATCGTTTGTGGGATTTAGGGGATTTATTTACGGGATTTGTTTGTGGGATTTATGGATTTATTTATGGGATTTGTGTGTGGGATTTCTGGATT
>JAWMRF010000101.1:6985113-6995642 GCA_035221435.1 Sphenopsis melanotis | reverse complement strand
ATGGGATTTATCTCTGGGAGTTATGGATTTATTTGTGGGATTTGTTTGTGGCATTTATGGATTTATTTATGGGATTTGTTTGTGGGGTTTACGGGATTTATTTAGGGGATTTATCTGTGAGATTTATGGGATTTATGGATTTATCTATGAGGTTTATTTGTGGGATTAATGGGATATATTTGTGGCATTCACGGGAATCATTTGTGGGATTTGTGGGGTTTGTTTGTGGGATTTAGGGGATTTATTTATGGGATTTACCTGTGGGATTTATGGATTTATTTATGGGATTTATCTGTGGGAGTTATGGATTTATTTTTTGGGATTCGTTTATGGGATTTATGGATTTATTTATGGGATTTATCTCTGGGAGTTATGGATTTATTTGTGGGATTTGTTTGTGGCATTTATGGATTTATTTATGGGATTTCTTTGTGGGGTTTACGGGATTTATTTAGGAGATTTATCTGTGAGATTTATGGGACTTATGGATTTATCTATGAGGTTTATTTGTGGGATTAATGGGATATATTTGTGGGATTCACGGGAATCATTTGTGGGATTTGTGGGGTTTGTTTGTGGGATTTAGGGGATTTATTTATGGGATTTGTTTGTGGGATTTATGGATTTATTTATGGGATTTGTTTGTGGGAGTTATGTATTTATTTATGGGATTTGTCTGTGGGAGTTATGGATTTGTTTGTTGGATTTAGGGATTTATTTATGGCATTTGTTTATGGGATTTATAGATTTACAGGATTTATTTATGGCATTTGTTTATGGGATTCACTTACGGGATTCACGGGAATTGTTCGTGGGATTTGTGGGGTTTGTTTGTGGGACTCACAGGAATTGTTTGTGGGATTTATGGATTTATTTATGGGATTTATTTATGTAGCTTATGGGATTTATTTATGGGAATTTATAGGATTTATTTGTGGGATTTATTTATGGGATTTACAGGATTTATTTATGGGGTTTATGGATTTATTTATGGGATTTATTTGTGGGAGTTATGGATTTATTGATGGGATTAATTTATGGGATTTATTGATGGGATTAATGGATTTATTTATAGGAATTATGGATTTATTTATGGAGTTTGCTTATGGGATTTATAGATTTATTTGCAGGATTTGTTTGTGGGATTTAGGGATTTATTTATGGCATTTGTTTATGAGATTTACAGGATTTATTTATGGGATTTGTGGGATTTACTTATGGGATTCAAAGGAATTGTTTGTGGGATTTGTGGATTTATTTTTGGGATTTGTTTGTGGGATTTTATGGGATTGATTTATGGGATTTTTGGATTTATTTTTGGGATTTGTTTGTGGGATTTATGGATTTATTTATGGGATTTGTTTGTGGGATTTATGGGATTTATTTACGGGATTTGTTTGTGGGATTTATGGATTTATTTATGGGATTGATTTATGGGATTTATAGATTTATTTGTGGGATTTATTGATGGGATTAATGGATTTATTTGTGGGAATTTTGGATTTATTGATGGGGTTTGTTTATGGGATTTATAGATTTATTTACAGGATTTGTTTGTGGGATTTGGGGATTTATTTATGGCATTTGTGTATGGGATTTATAGATTTACAGGATTTATTTATGGGATTTGTGGGATTTATTTATGGGATTTATCTGTGGGATTTATTTATGGGATTTATCTGTGGGACTTGTGGGATTTGTTTTGCTGAATTTATGGATTTATTTATGGGATTTGTGGGATTTATTTAGGGGATTTATGAATTTATTTGTGGGATTTATTAATGGGATTTTTGGATTTATTTATGGGATTCAGAGAATTTATTTATGGGATTTATGGGATTTATTTAGGGGATTTATATATTTATTTATTTATTTATTGGATTTTTGGATTTATTTAAGGGATTTGTTTATGGGATTTATGGATTTATTTATGGGATTTATTTATGGGATTTATTTACGGGATTTATGGATTAGTTTATGGGATTTATTTATGGGATTTACCTGTGGGATTTTATGGGAATTTATGGGATTTATTTATGGGATTTACCTGTGGGATTTATTTATGGGATTTACCTGTGGGATTTATGAAATTTATTTGGGGGATTTATCTGTGGGATTTATGGATTTATTTATGGGATTTATGGATTTAGTAACAGGATTTATTTATGGGAATTTATGGGATTTATTTATGGGATTGATTTATGAGATTGATTTATGGGATTCATGGATTGATTTATGGGATTTGTTTATGGAATTTATGGATTTATTTGTGGGATTTATTTATGGGAATTACGGAATTTACGGGATTTATGGGAATTACGGAATTCACAGGATTTTTGGGATTCACAGGATTTAGGGATTTATTTATGGGATTTACAGGATTTGTGGGATTTATGGGAATTATGGGATTTATGGATTTATTTATGGGATTGACGGGATTTATGGAATTTGTGGGATTTCCAGGATCAGAGCCCTTTTTTTTTGGGCTCCTTGGGGTGGCAGCAGCATTTTTGGGGAGCTTCTGGGGAATCCTGGAATTTTCTGGGATTGGCTCCTTCCACTGGGACCTGGGGGTGGGAGCAGCAGTTCTGGGGGCCCCATGGTGGGCAAACCTCCTGGAATTCCCGGTCCCAGGGTGAGAATTCCCATTCCCACTCCCAGAATTCCCCATTCCTGCTCCCAGAATGCCCATTCCCAATGTGAGAATTCCCAATGTGAGAATCTCCATCCCCACTCCCAGAATTCCCATTCCCACTCCGAGAATTCCCATTCCCAATGTGAGAATTCCCATCCCCACTGTCAGAATTCCCATTCCCATTTCCAGAATTCCCATTCTCACTTCCAGAATTCCCATTCCCAATGTGAGAATTCCCATCCCCACTCCTAGATTCCCATTCCCAGTGTCAGAATTCCCATCCCCACTGTCAGAATTCCCATTCCCAGTGTGAGAATTCCCATTTCCACTCCCAGAATTCCCATTCCCCCTGTCAGAAATCCCATCCCCACTTCCAGAATTCCCATTCTCACTTCCAGAATTCCCATTCCCAACGTGAGAATTCCCGTCCCCACTCCCGTCATTCCCATTCCTGGTGTCACAATTCCCATTCCCAATGTGAGAATTCCCATTCCCGGTGTCACAATTCCCATTCCCAGTGTCAGCATTCCCGTTTCCATGGAGACAGTAATTCCCGTTCCGGTGCCAGCATTCCCGTTTGTTTCCCCCCCCTGTGTGCAGTGACCTGCTGCAGAACGCGCTGCTGGTGCCGCTCAAGGTGCTCAAGGGCCACGCGCCCGCCCTCGACCTCGGCGTGCTCGACGTCGCCTTCCACCCCCAGCAGCCCTGGCTCTTCTCCTCGGGCGCCGACGGCACCGTCCGCCTCTACACCTGATCCACCCACCCTTGGGATCCACCGGGATCCACTGGGGTTCCAGGGGGATCCACCCCCAGCAGCCCTGGCTCTTCTCCTCGGGCGCTGACGGCACCGTCCGGCTCTACACCCGATCCTCCTGCGTGCTGGGATCCACCAGGATCCACCTGGATCCACAGGAATCCCCGGCTCTTCTCCGATGGCACCGTGTGCCTCTGCACCTGACCTTCCCACAGGGATCCACAGGGATCCACCCAGATCTATGGGCATCCCTAGGGATCTGCTGCTGTCAGAATTCCCCGTGCTCAATAAAGGCTTTTTTTGGATACGATCCTGGGATCTTCGTGTGCTGAGTTCCCCAATGCTCTTATTCCCACACCTCTGTATCCCACAGTCCCTACACCTGACATTCCCACTGGGATCCAGCGGGATCCACAGGGATCCGCTGCCTTGAGAATTTACTGTGATCAATGAAGGCTTTTTTTGGATATGATCCTGGGATCTTGGTGTGCTGAATTCCCCAGTGCTCCCATTCCCACATCCCTCATTATTCCCATCCCCACATTCCCTACACCTGACATTCCCAACAGGATCCACTGGGATCCACCACCATCGGAATTCCCAGGGTTCAGTAAAGGCTTTTTTGGGATACAATTCCAGGCTTTTTTGTTCCTGAATTCCCCAATATTCCCATTCCCACATTCCCTGGGTGTCCCCAGTCCCATCCTCACATTCCCAAATGTCCCCATCCCAATCCCATCCCCGCATTCCCTACACGTAGCATTCCCAGGATCCACCAGGATCAGAATTCCCATTCCCAGGGCTCAGTAAAGGGTTTTTTTGGGATACAATTCCAGGCTCTTTGTGCCCTGAATTCCCCAATGTTCCCATTCCCACATCCCTCAGTGTCCTTGGTCCCATTCCCACATTTCCCACCCCATGGAATTCCAACGGGATCCACCAGGGTCCGCCTGCAATTGGAATTCCCAGTATTCAATAAAGGCTTTTTTGGGATACAATTCCAGACTCTTCGTGTCCTGAATTCCCCAATGTTCCCATTGGAACCCCTGGATGGTCCCCATGGAGACACAGGTGGGATTCCCCCCTTCCCATCCCCCAAATCCCGAGGAATCCCAAAATTCCAGAGAGCCAAAATTCAGGAGCCAAAAGCTTTATTTAAAAATAGGTCTCTGTACAGGGGGAATTCCCGGTGGGAGTTTTGGGAAGGGATCCCGTTATCCACCGGGAAGCAGCAGAGAGGGATGGGGGGTGGAGGGGTGGGAATGGATCCCATCCCGAATTCCGGCCGTTTTCCCACTTTTTTTGCCCCCGAGGATGAAGGTGATGGAAGACTTTTCCCATGGATTGGGATCCCCTGGGGTATTGCTGAGCAGAGCCGGGAATTCCCGGGAATTCTGGGATTCAGAGGAGGCAGATGAGGTGTCCCAGGGTCTCAGAGCTGGGAATTTCAGGAATTCCAGGATTCAGAGGAGGCAGATGAGGCGTCCCAGGGCCTCGGAGCTGGGAATTTTGGGAATTTTGGGAATTCTGGGATTCAGAGGAGGCGGACGAGGCGTCCCAGGGTCTCGGCCACCTTGATCCTCACAGCGGGAACTGGATCCTGCAGCAGCAGCTTCAGGGCTGGAACGGCACAGCAGGGATTGGATTGGGATCGGGATTGGAGTCAGGACTGGGGTCAGGATTTGGATTGGGATCGGGATCGGGATTGGGATTGGGATCGGGATTGGGATCGAGATTGGGATCAAGACTGGAGTCAGAATCAGAACTGGGATTGGGATCAAGACTGGGATCAGAATTGGGATTGGGATTGGGATCAGGATCGGGATCAGAATTGAGGTCAGGATCGGGATTGGGATTGGGGTAGAGAATTGGGATCAGGATTGGAGTCAGGATCAGGATTGGGATCAGAATTGAGATCAGGATCAGGATCAAGATTGGGATCAGGATCAGGATTGGAATTGGGATGAGGATTAGGATTGGGATCAGTATTGGGGTCAGGATTGGAGTCAGGATCAGAATCAGGATTGGGATCAGGATTGGGATTGGGATCAGGATCAGGATCAGGATCAGAATTGGGGTCAGGATCAGGATCAAGATCAGGATCAGGATCAAGGTCAGGATTGGGATCAGGATCAGGATTGGGATCAGGATCAAGACTGGGATCAGGATTGGGATCAGGATCAAGACTGGGATCAGGATTGGGATCACAATCAGGATTGGGATTGGGATCAGGATCAAGATCAGAATTGGGGTCAGGATTGGGATCAGGATCAGAATTGGGGTCAGGATCAGAATTGGGGTCAGGATTGGGATTGGGATCAGGATCGGGATTGGGATCCCCCAGCCCCGGACATGGAAAACTCCAGGAATTCCCACCACATTCCCATGGCATTCCCCCTGAATTCCTGCTTTATTCCCATCACATTCCCGTTTTTTTCCCGCTGCATTCCCACTCTTTTCCCACCACATTCCCACTGAATTCCCACTGGAATTTTGCTGCGTTCCCCCCGGATCAATTCCCGGCTCCCAGGATTTGGGAATGGGAATTGGGAGAGGTTTGACCAGGAAAATCCCGTGGGATCCACTCCCAATCCAGCCCCAAATTCCCAACATTCCCAGGAAATTCCAATCCCCATCCCAGAATTCCCAGTCCCGATGGATTGGCCAAATCTGGGGAATTTTTATGGATTATTTTCCCAAAAAAATGAGGATTTCATTCCTATCATTATCCAGGGTTTGAGGGCTGACAGGGAAAGGTTCCAGTGGGAGAAAAGTGGGATAAAAAGGGAGGAAAATTTGGGATTTGCCCAGCTTGGCTCCTTCTTTCTCCCTGTTTGTCCCATTTTTGGGTGTTTTTTTTGGTAGGAACAGCAAAAATTAGGATTAAATGAAATTTAAATAAATGCTCGGGATGATCCCCCCCAAAAAATATAAAGGTTTGGGATGATCCGAAAATATTCAAATGAAAGGTTCAGGATGATCCCAAAAAATTAAAATTATGGAATATTCATGATGATTCCAAATAAATCAAAAGTAAAGACTTGGGACGATCTCAAAACCCCTAAAATTAAAGGTACAGGACAATCCCAAAAAATTAGAATTAAATGGTTGGGATGAACCCAAAAACCCCTAAAATTTAAATAAAAGGCTCTGGATGATCCCAAAAAAAATTTAAAGGAGAGGTTTGGGACGATCCCAAAAAATTAAAATTAAAATGAGAGGTTCAGCTTTATCCTAAAAAATTAAAAGTTTGGGATGATACCAAAAAGCCTAAAATTAAAATGGGAAGGTTCAGCATGATCCCAAAAAACTAAAATTAAATGTTTGGGATGATCCCAAAAAACCCTAAAATTTAAATAAAAGGCTCTGGGTGATCCCAAAAAAATTTAAAGGGATGATCCCAAAAAGCCTGAAATTAAAATGGAAAGGTTCAGGATGATCCCAAAAAATCAAAATTAAAAGTTTGGGATGATCCCAAAAAATTAAAATTAAATGTTTGGGATGATCCCAAAAATCCTACAATTAAAAGGAAAAGCTGTGGGTGATCCCAAAACAATTGAAAGGAGAGGCTTGGGATGATCCCAAAAAATTAAAATTCAGTGTTTTCTCCCAAGTTTGTTTTTCCCACATTTTTTGGGATTTTCCCTCATTCCCATTGGGATCGGAGCCCCCCCAATATCCCAAAAATTCCCGGAATTCCGGGCGAGTTCCTCCTCCCCCCGTTTCTCCCGGAAGGGCCCTCGGAGCCGACAGAAAAGAGAATTTTTCCCTTTTTTAGAGTTTTTTGCGGCTCCCTTGGAAAGGTCGGGAATTTTCCGGGCTCGGCTCCACGGGATGAGGTCAGAGCTGAGAGGGAAAAAAAAAATCCCTGAAATCCAGAAAAGTGAGCTCAGCCCGCTGCCGGGAGCCAAAAGGGCACGAAAAATGGGAGATTTTCCCCTAAAAATGGGAGATTTTCCCCTAAAAATGGGATTTTTTTCCCCCTAAAAATGAAGAATTTTTGGCGTGAAAAATGGGAATTTTTTTCCCTAAAAATGGGATTTTTTCTACTGAAAAATACAGAACGTTTTCCCCTAAAAATGGGATTTTTATCCCTAAAATGGCATTTTTTTCCCTAAAAATGGGATTTTTTTCCCTAAAAATGAGAATTTTTTCCTCTAAAAATGGGAATTTTTTTCTCTAAAAATGGGATTTTTTTCCCCTAAAAATGAAGAATTTTTGGCCTGAAAAATGGGATTTTTTTCTCCCTGAAAATGAGGAATTTTTCCCCCTAAAAATAGGATTTTTTCCCCTAAAAATGAGGAATTTTGGCCTCAAAAATGGGATTTTTCTCCCCCTAAATCTGGGAACTTTTTTTCCCATTAAAGATGGGATTTTTTGCCATTAAAAATTGGATTTATCTCCCCTAAAAAGGGGATTCTTTTCCCTAAAAATTGGATTTTTCTGCTGGAAAATACAGAATGTTTTTCCCCTAAAAATGGGATTTTTATCCCTAAAAATGGCATTTTTTGCCCTAAAAATGGGAATTTTTTTCCCAAAAAATGGGATTTTTTTCCCTAAAGATGAGGAATTTTGGCCTGAAAAATGGGAAATTTTTTTCCTTAAAAAGAGGGGATTTTTTCCCTAAAAATGGAAATATTTTTCCCCAAAAATGAGGATTTTTGGCCTGAAAAATGGGTTTTTTTTCCTCTAAAAATGAGAGATTTTGGCCTGAAAAAATGGATTTTTTCCCTCTAAAAATGGTTTTTTTTCCATAAAAATGGGAATTTTTATCCCGAAAAATGAGGAATTTTCATGTGAAGAATGGGAATTTTTTTCCCTAAAACCAGGATTTTTTTCCCCAAAGATGAGGAATTTTGCCCTGAAAAATTGGAATTTTTTTTGTCAAAAATGGGATTTTTTTCCCCTAAAAATGGGATTTTTTTTCCCCTAAAAATGGAATTTTTCCCCTAAAAATGGGATTTTTTTTTCCTTAAAAATGGGATTTTTCTCCCTAAAAAGGGGATCTTTCTGCCCTAAAAAATGGGATTTTTTTCCCTAAAAATGAGGAATTTTGGTCTGAAAAATGGGACTTTATTCTCTCTAAAAATGGGATTTTTTCCCTAAAATTTTGATTTTTCTCCCTAAAAATGGGATTTTTTCCCCTAAAAATGGGATTTTTTTATACCCAAAAATGGGATTTTTTTTTTTCCCTAAAAATGAGGAATTTTGGCCTGAAAAATGGAATTGAATTCAGGAATTCAGGAATTCGGGATTTCAGGATTTCGGGAATTTAGAAATTCAGGAATTCGGGAGTTTGGGGATTTGGAAATTCAGGAATTCAGGGATTTGGGAATTTGGGAATTCCCACTCACCGGAGATGAGCTGCTCCAGGTCCACCTGCTGGCCCTGCTCCTCGTCCATGTGGAGCACCAGGAACCCTGGAGGGAATTTTGGGAACAGGGATTGGAATATTCCCTAAAAAACCCCAAAATTATCCCAAAAAACCCCATCGAAATATCCCAAAACCAGGAACCCCAAAACCTCCAAAGTACCAAAAAAAAAAAAGGCAACAAAAATTCCAAAACCACCTCAAACCTCTTTGAGGACCTCCAGGAGCGATGTCACCTCCTGGTGACAAAAGCCACCACTGTGACCCCAAGAGGTGACAGAAACAGGGAACCAGACTGGGGTCACCAGGGACCCCAAAACCTTCAGAATTACCCCAAAATTCATCCAAAATCACCCAGAACCAGCCCAAAACCCCCTTGGGGACACCCAGGGTTGATGCCACCTCCAGGTGACAAAAGCCACCACTGTGACCCCAGTAGGTGACAGAACCAGGCAACAAGACTGGGGTCACCAGGGACCCCAAAACTTCCAGAATTACCCCAAAATTCATCCAAAATCACCCAGCACCAGCCCAAAAACCCCTTGGGAACTTCCAGGGCTGATGTCACCCCCAGTGACAAAAGCCACCACTGGGGTGACACCAAGGGGGGCAGGACCTGAGTCCACCTGGGGACAAGATTGGGGTCACCAGGGCCCCAAAACCTTCTGAATTACCCCAAACCCACCCAGAACCAGCCCAAGGCCCCCCGGGGAGGCCCAGGGCTGGTGCCAGCCCCGGTGACAAAGGCCACCGCGGTGTCCCCGTCCCTCACCGACGAACATGGCCGCCGCCGCCCGCAGCTCCCGCCAGGGGCTCTTGAAGTAGAAGAGGTTGGTGGAGATGAGGCGGCTCAGCAGCGCGGGGTGGCTGCGCATCTGCGGGGACAGCGGGGACACAGGGGACGTTGGGGACACTGGGGGCAATGGGGACAGTGGGGACAGTGTGGACAGCAGGGATGTTGGGGACATCGGGGAATGGGGGACACTGGGGACGTTGGGGACACTGGGGACAGTGGGGACAGTGTGGACAGCAGGGATGTTGGGGACATCGGGGAATGGGGGACACAGGGGACATTGGGGACACTGGGGACATTGGGGACAGCAGGGATGTTGGGGACATCAGGGAGTGGGGGACACTGGGGACGTTGAGGGCACTGGGGACAGTGGGGACATTGGAGAAAATAGGGACATTGGGGACAGTGAAGATGTGGGGGACATCGGGGGAATTAAGGACATTGGAGACAGTGGGGACATTGGGGACATTGAGGACATTGCAGACATTGAGGACATTGAGGATGTTGGGGGCAATGGGGACAGCAGGGATGCTGGGGACACTGGGGGCAGTGGGGACATTGGGGACAGCAGGGACATCAAGGACAACGGGGACATTGGGGGCAATGGGGACAGCAGGGGTGTTGGGGACATTGGGGACACTGGGGACATTGGGGGTAATAGGGACATTGGGGACAGTGAGGATGTTGGGGACTTCAGGGGAACTGGGGGACTGGGGACACTGGGGGCACTGAGGACAGTGGGGACACTGGGGACATTGAGGACATTGGGGGCAATGGGGACATTGGGGACACTGAGGATGTTGGGGGCAATTGGGACAGCAGGGATGTTGGGGACAGTGGGGACACTGAGGACATTGGGGACATCGGGGATGTTGGGGACACTGGGGACGTTGGGGGCATTGGGGTAATGGAGCTTGGGGACAATCACTGGGAATTTGGGATAGTGGAGCCTGGGGACGCTCACTGGGAATTTGAG
>JAWMRF010000101.1:6920510-6934457 GCA_035221435.1 Sphenopsis melanotis | reverse complement strand
CCCCCTCACCGTCCTCACCTTCCTCACCCCCCTCACCTTCCTCACCCCCCTCACCTTCCTCCCCTTCCTCGCCTTCCTCACCCCCCTCACCCCCCTCACCCTCCTCACCTTCCTCACCTTCCTCACCCTCCACACCCCTCTCAACCCCCTCAGCCATCTTAACCACCTCAACCACCTTGGCCACCTTACACTCCTCACCCTCCTCAACCACCACAACCACCTCAGCCGATCCCACGACACCAAGCATAATTCCCACCAGCTCACACCCCTCACCCTCCTCACCCTCCTCAACAGCCTCCACCATCTTAACCGCCACAACCACCTTGCCCACCTTACCCTCCTCACCCTCCTCGTCCTCCTCAACCACGTCTTCCAAGTCAACCACATCCACAACCAGCTCCTCAACCATCTCGGCCACCGCCATTGAGTCAACTACATCTGCTACCACCTCAATCACCTCAACCACCTTGGCCGCCCCGACTGAGTCAATGCTGTCCACAACCAGCACCTCAACCACCTCAGCCAACCCCACTGAGTCAATCACCTCCACCACCTCAGCCGCGCCTACCGAATCCACCACGTCCACCACTATCACCTCAACCACCTCAAGCACCTCATCCACTCCAGCTGCCACCACCACCTCGGCTGCCCCCACGGTGCCCACCACTTCCACCAGGACCACTACCACCTCTACCACCCCCACTGAGTCAACCACTTCCACCACATCCACCACCTCAACCACCTCAGCCGCACCTACCGAATTAACCACGTCCACCTCCACCTCACCCATGTCGGCCACCACAACCACCGAATCAACCACTTCCGCCACCACCAGCACCTCAACCACCTCAGCTGGACCTACTGAATCAACCATGTCCACCACCTCCTCAACCACCTCTACCGCGTCAGCCGGTGCCACCGAATCAACCATGCCCACCTCAACCACCTCAGCCATCCCCACTGAGTCCACCTCCACCTCAACCACCTCAACTGTGCCCACTGAATCAACCACGTCCACCACCGAGTCCATCACCTCCACCACCTCGGCCACCCACACTGAATCAACCATGTCCACCACCAGCACTTCAACCACCTCATCCACCTCAGCCGTCCTCACCGAGTTCACCAGGTCCATCTCAACCTCCACCACCTCAACCACGTCAGCTGGTCCCACCGAATCAAAGACGCCCACCTCAACCTCAACCACCCCCACCGAGTCCATCACCACCTCCACCAGTACCTCAACCACATCGGCCACCCTCACTGAGTCAACCACGTCCATCACCTCCACCCTGACCTCCTCCACCACTTCCTCCATCACCTCCTCCACGCCCAACGAGTCCACCACGTCCACCACCACCTCAACCACGTCGTTCACCCCCACAGAATCAACCACGCCCACCTCAAGTTCAACCACCTCAGCTATGCCCACCGAATCAACCATGCCCACCACCTCCTCCACCACCCCCACGGAGTCCACCACCTCCACCACCACCTCAACCACCTCAACCACCTCGGCTGTCCCCACTGAATCAATCACATCCACCACCAGTTCAACCACGTTGGCCGTGCCCACAGACTCAACCACGTCCATCACCTCCACCCTGACCTCCTCCATCACCTCCTCCATCACCTCCACCACCCCCACCGAGTCTACCATGTCCATCCCCACCTCAACCATGTCTGCTGCCCCCACCGAATCAACCATCGCCACTTCCACCTCAACCACCTCAGCCACCCCCACTGAATCAACCACATCCACCATCACCTCAGCCACCTCTGTCACGCCTACCGAATCGACCACGTCCATCACCACCGCAACCACCTCAACCACTTTGGCCACTCCCACTGAATCAACCATGCCCACCATCACCTCGACCACCTCCATCGAGTCCATCACGCCCACCACCAGCACCTCAACCACATCTGCCACCCCCACTGAATCAACCACGTCCACCACCACCTCCTTAACCACCTCATCCACCTCAGCCATCCCCACTGAGTCCACCACCTCCACCACCTCCTCAACCACCTCGGCTGTTTCCTCTGAATCAACCACATCCATCACCACCACAACCACGACCGCCACCCCCAGTGAATCAACAACGTCCACCACCTCCACCACCTCAACCACCTCAACCACCTCGTTCAGCCCCACCGAGTCAACCACGTCCATCATCAGAGTTTCAACCACGTCAGCTGCCCCCACCGAATCCACCATGTCCACCACCAGCAGCTCAACCACCTCAACCACCTTGGCCGGTCCCACTGAATCAACCATGCCCACCACCACCTCCATCACCCCCACCGAGTCCACCACGTCCACCACCAGCACCTCAACTGCATCGGCCACTCCCACTGAATCAACCCTGTCCACCACCTCCTCAACCACCTTGTCTGTGCCCACCGAATCAACCACTTCTACCACGTCCTCCGCCACCTCAGCTGCACCCACTGAGTCCACCACATCCACCATCAGCACCTCAACCACCTCCACCACAGAGTCCACCCCCACCGAGTCCACAATGTCCACCTCCACCTCAACCACCTTGGCCGGTCCCGCTGAGTCCACCACCTCCTCCACCACCTCTGCTGCACCCACCGAGTCCACCACCTCAGCCGGTCCCACCGAATCAACCATGCCCACGTCGACCTCAACCACCTCGGCCACCCCTACTGAGTCAACCACGTCCGCCACCTCCTCCACCACCTCAGCTGCACCCATAGAATCAACCACATCCACCAACACATCCACCTCCTCTGCCATTCCTACCGAGTCCACCACGTCCATCACCACCTCAACCACTTCAACCACTTCAGCCAGGCCCACTGAATCGACCATGTCAACCACCTCTTCCACCACATTGTCCATCCCCACTGAGTCAACCACGTCCACCACCTCAACCCTCTCAACCCCCTCAACCCCCTCAACCACCTCCACCACCTCAACCCCCTCAACCACCTCCACCACCTCAACCCCCTCAACCACCTCCACCACCTCCACCACCTCCACCACCTCAACCCCCTCCACCACCTCCACCACCTCCACCACAACCACCACCACAACCACAACCACAACCACCACCACCACCACCACCACCACAACTACAGCCACAAGTCCAGGTGAGTCTTCCTCCTTGGTGGCCCTCCATAGCCACGTCCCTTCTCCCCGTCCTTCTCCCAGCATTCTCCAGGTGGCTCTTGGAGTTTCTCCATGCCGTGTCACATCTCCTGTGTCCTTGGCTCCCTCTCCCAGGTCTGTGCCAGAATGGTGGCACCTGGGAAGATGGCAAGTGCGTGTGTCCCGAGGGCTTCCAAGGTGACTTCTGCGAGGAGCTCATCTGCCAAAACGGGGGCACCTGGGCCAACGGCTTCTGCCAGTGCCCCCCCAATTTCCAAGGGGACAGGTGCGAGACCGCCAAGGACATCGTGGAGATCAAAAATGGTAGGAAACCATCCCAAGGTTCCATGAGGTGGCCAGCAGACCAGGACCTGGGCTGAGGTCACCTCTGAGGGGTCAGCCAGGGGTTGGAGTGAGGGTATGACCTGGGAATGGGACCACCACGGAGGGACTGACCCCGGGATGAGGTTGGGTGACCACAGAGGTGCCAACAGAGAAATGGGGTCACCTTGGTGAGACTGACCTGGGTTTGGGGTCACTGTGGAGGGACCAAGCTCACCAAGGACACCAGGGGTGGGATGGGGACACCAGGATCTCTTCCTTATTGGTCTCCTCTGCTTGGTCAAGTGACAATGAACGCGACGGTGGCAATGACGACCAAAATCGAAAGGGAATTTGATAAAAATCTCACTGATCCAACTTCAGAGGCTTACCAGAAGTTTAATGCCACGTTCCAGAAGCAGGTCAGGACTCAGCAATGCCAGGCGTGACCCTGGGAACAGTCCCTTGAGGGGGTTATGTGGGCCATGACGGGGGCCTGGATCTCCTCTGGCTTCTCTTTGTCTTCCAGATGCAGGAGCTTTACAAAGATATCGAGGGGTTCGATCATGTGGAGATCAGAAAGTTGAGGTGAGCCTCCACCGGTGGCCAGGTGATGTCCTGACCCTCTCCTGAGCTTTGGTGGGGTGGTTTGGGGTGAAGGGACACATGGGGGTCAGTTTGAGGTGATTCCCTTCAAGTTTGGAGCATCCACATCCCTCCAAGCCACGTTGTGTCCATGGAGTTCCTCCAGGACAGTCCAGACCTGTGTCACCGTGGTGTCCCTCCACACTGGACATCCCACACTGGTCCCAGTTTGGTCCAGAACCAAGCGCTGCCCCTTCTCCTCGCAGCTCGGGTAGCATCGTGGTGGACTATGACGTCATCCTGAAGATCCCAGCCACCTCCAAGGCTGAGGAGATGGTGAGCATCATCTCGGAGAACCTCGTCGCCGCCATCCAAAACTACAACTGCAGCGAGAACTGCACAGGGGACGACTGTGAGTGACCCCCGGGGGTCGCCCCCACCATCACCAGGTCCTCGCTGAGGGTGGGTGGCCTTGGTGGTGGTTGCCCACCAGCAACTCCTCTCTCCATGCCAGGTGTCTGCTTCAACACCACCTACACCTCTGTCCTCAACACTACCCTGCAACCACTGGAAGGAAGTAAGTGAAGCCCACGAGGTGTTTGGTTGTCCTCCACCCCTCTGAGGAAACCCCAAAACCTGAGCCCTGCGTCTCCACCCTCAGATCTGTGCGACAGATACATCCAGGAGGATTTCAGAAGGTTCTACACGCAGCTCCTGACCAGCACTGGTGTCATCTGCATCACCCGCTGCGACAGCCGCCACGCCGAGCCCCTGCCCTGCGTCCACGGCCGCTGCTCCGTGGGACGGGAGGGGCCGCAGTGCGAGTAAGGACACGCCCCTCAGAAATGGGTGGTGCCCCCCAAAAATGGGTGGTGCCCCCTAAAAGCCATGGCTGTCACCAGCATGGTCTGCCCGCCATTGTGACCTCACAATTGTGACCACCTATGACAACCCCACCGCCATGACCACCACAACCATGGTGACCCCATCACCATGACGACCATGGCCATGACCACCATGACTGTCATGACCACCATGATCACAGTGACCCCACCACCATGACCACCATGACCCCCATGACCACCATGACCACCATGACCATGGTGACTCCCCCACCATGACCACCATGACTGCCATGACCACCAAGACCACCATGACCATGGTGACCTCACCACCATGACCATGGTGACACCATGACCATGATGACCCCACCACCATGCCCACCATGCCCATTCCCACCAGGTGCTCGGACCAGGTGGCCTTCTGGTACCAGGACAACGCCTGCAGCTCCCGCATCAGCAAGGTTGGGGTGGCCGTGGGCGTTCCGGTGGTCGTCTTGGCCCTGGTCACCATCATCTTCACCGTCCTCCTGCTGAGATCTCGGAGGCAGAAGGAGCAGTTCAGGTAAACGTGCCACCGTGGGGTGAGCTCGGGGGTCCCGTGGGGGTCTCAGGTCTCATCCCCATGGGTCCCACCACGCAGGAAGAAGCTGAGGTCCCGCTTGGAGCTCTACAGCAGCGATGACTGCAACTGGGATGGACCTCAAGGTTTTGCCATGGCCAACGTGGCGGCCACCTGGGAAGGTAATGGGCACGGAGGTGGGGATGGGGTGGGGATGGGGTGGGGGTCGCTGTGGCACCCAGGTGGGTCCATGGCACCTCTTCTTCCACCCCACAGACATGGAGACCCCCAGCACCAGCTACATCCACCTGGAGAGGGTGGACACCTCGAGGACGGTGGGTGACACACCCTGATGTTGTCCCCCCTTTTTCTCTTTTTTTTGATGGTGGTGGGACTCCATCACCATCCTCCCATCTACTTCCTCCCCAGATGCACATCCAGAGACCCACCGTGGTCCCCTGAGTGAAGCCACCTGAGATACAGCAGAGACAGGACACGGGGACATGAGGACATGGGGAAGGGGACACAGGGACACGAGGGTGACAAGAATCAGGAGGTCCACCATCCTCTTCCTCCCCACGCAGAAGTTTGCACACAGAATTATTTATAATTAAACACATCCTTAACTTTATTGTCACCTCTCCAATTCCTCTTGGGGACGCGAGGTGGCTCCATGACAAAGGCCAGGTCTGGGCTGGGGACAAGGTACAGATCCAAGGGACAACAGATCTAAATAAGGAAAAGAAAATATTGGGAGTGAGGTAATTATTGACTGAGCGATTCGGAACCGCCCTTGGGACACCCTGACCTCAGCCGGTGACGTGTGTGGGAGAAAATGTCCCCTTGTCCCCAAGTCTGGAATGAAATGTCATCCTGGAGGTTCCTCCACACCTCCTTCCCACGGGGACAAAGGGTGAAGAGGAGGAGGAGGGTGGGGCAGCTGTGGTGGCACCAGCCAAGGTGGCACCATCCGTGAGTGGGGGACATTGAGGAGGTCCCAAGGTGGCACCACTCATGAGTGGGGGGACATTGAGGGGGTCCCAAGGTGGCGCCACCCATGAGTGGGGGGACATTGAGGGGGTCCCAAGGTGGCCCCACCCTTGGTTGTTGGGGACATTGAGGAGGTCCCAAGGTGGCCCCACCCTTGGTTGTTGGGGACATTGAGGAGGTCCTAAGGTGGTGCCACCCTTCATTGTTGGATACATTGAGGGGGTCCTAAGGTGGACAATGGACCACCATGACCACACTTCCCACCACCATTATGACCACCACTATGACCACCATGACCCCACCACCCCCATGCCCACTCCAATCCCATCACCACCATGACCACCAAGACCTCACCACCCCCAGCACCCCCATGCCCACTCCTGTCCCATGACCACCATGATGACCATGACCCCACCACCCCTATCACCACCATGACCCCACCACCCCCATGCCCACTCCAGTCCCATCACCACCATGACAACCAAGACCTCACCACCCCCACCACCCTCATGCCCACTCCAATCCCATGACCACCATGACCACCATGACCACCATGACCCCACCACCCCCACAACCACCCCCACCACCTTCTCCCACCCCACGGACGGGGCAGGAGGACACGTCCCACCCTGGCATTGCACCTTGGCCATCAGCCAATTCCCGCCCCACCCTTTCCCAGCTAAAATCAACATTTTCATGTCTTGGCAACCGGGAACGGGGACAAAGTCCCCAACACCTGGAGGCGTGGCCAGGCGTGGCCCCAAACACACCTGGCAGGTGCTGGAATGCGATGGGAGTGTCCCCAGGCGGAGTAAGGGGGAGGTCCCAGGTGGGTGTGGGGGTGTCACCCCCAAAAACAGCTCCAAAAGGTGGTGGGGGATGTTTGTCCCCTCCCCAAGCCGTCACTGGGGTTGTCCCAGTACAAACCAGTAACACCAGAGATGTTTGAGTGGCTTCATTGAGAAGGAGAGGGTCCAGCCCCCTTTTTTGGGTGGGGGGGGATCTTCACCCTTGAATTTGGGGACAGAGGGAGGTGGGGACATGACCTTGGAGATGGGGACATGACCTTTCAGGTGGGGTCAGAACCCAAAAGTGCTGCTGGAGGCGAGGTCCCCACATCCTAAAAGTGGGGTCACGACCTAAAAGTGCTCGCAGGAAGAGGAGGAGGGATACAGGAGGAGGATGAAGATGAGGGCAGGGAGTCAAGGTGCCCCCCAGGAGAAGGTCCAAATTGTCCTGCAATGCTGGGGGGGGACCTCGTTCCATGGGGTTGGTGATGGGGATGATGGTGATGATGGTGATGATGATGTTGGTGGCGATCATGTTGATGATAATGATGGTGAGGATGGTGATGGCGATCATGCTGGTTGTGATGATGATGATGATGATAATGATGATGCAGAAGATTTTGATGTTGATCATGGTCATGATGATGATGTTGACATTGATGACATTGATGACGATGATGATGATGATGAAGTTCTGGTGGTGGAAATCACCACCCCACCATGTCTCAGAGCTCCGTGATGAACTTCTCTGGTCGCGGGATTTGGATCTGTCGGGACGTGCCGGAGAAATCCGGTGGAGAACGGGATGTCAGGAACATCTGGGGTGTCCCCACTGCCCTGGTCCCACCACGGCAGGAGAGCAGGAGGAACTCACCGGCACCGAGGCGTCCACGGCCTCAAGGTTGACTGGATGGTCATCCTCAAGCTGGACATCTATGGGACAGGAGGTTTCACTGGTGGTGCTTGTGGTGGGGATGGGGGGCACCAACCATCTCCACCACCCCTGTGGGGTGACCAGAGACCCCCCACCCACTCCACGCCCACCTTGGTTCCGCAAGGTGAAGGTCCCTTGGGCGCTCCACTCCTGGCTGATGTTCTCGTACCAATTCTCCATCATCTTCTGCTCAGGGCTGGGGATGGGTCAGGAGGTGCGGGGGGTCACCATCAGCAGGTCCATCCCTGCCTGGCCCCCCCCAGCTTCTCCATGCCCCCGCAAAGGGCCAAAGTCCCCCCACCCTCAACCATCAGGACCTCATTGAGGATGAGGAACCTCTTGGAAACCACCAACCCAAGGGATTCTCCCACCCCATGGAGACCCCCAAACCTGTCCCCTCTCACCTGTCATAGGACCCAGATTTCCGAGCTCGGAAGAGGAAGATGGAGAGGACGATGACTACGACACCCAGGATGGCCACGACCAAGCCCAGGCCCATGGCCAGTTTGCTGACCCGTGATGCGCAGCGGTCATCTTGGTACCAGTACAGGTGGGTCTCGTCACAGCTGGTGGGACAAGAGGGTCAACCGAAAGCTGAGACACCCCCCGCCCCCAGAAGAAACCTCTCCTACCCCAACCCCATTTCTGCAGCCCCAAGCCCTGCTTAAAGCAAGACTTGAACTCCACCTTGGGGGGTTTAACCCTGGAGATGATCGTGGAGATCCATCAGAAGGTTTGGATCCACGTGGAGGAAGACCCTACACCCACCTCAACGATTTTTGACCTCTTGTTCTGCAGAGAAAACCTCGGAGGTGGGCCTGGAGTTACACCAGAAGATTTGGATCCATGTTGGACCAAGATCCTGCTCCAACTCTGATGATTCCTGACCCATTTCCATGCGCAAAGGAGCTTGGAAAGGACTCTGAAGATTCACCAGAAGCTTGGATCCATGTGGACCAAAACCCTGATGATTCTTGACCCATTTCCAAGCAGGAAACAGCTTGGACATGACCATGGAGATCCACCATGTGGACCAAGACCCTGCTCCATCCCTGACAATTCTTGACCCATTTCCATGCAGGAAACAGTTTGGATGTGACCATGGAGATCCACCATGTGGACCAAGAATCTGCTCCAACCCTGATGATTCTTGACCTATTTCCATGCAGGAAACAGCTTGGACGTGACCACGGAGATCCACATGAAGGGTCGGATCCATGTGGGACAGCTTTGGAGGAGGAGGATGAATTTCTTTCAGCCCTTACAAGCACTGAGGACCTCCACGGGTGATGTGGCACGTCCCACGGTTGCAGTCGATGGTGCTGGAGGTGCCCGGCGTGCAGTTGGACATGCAGGACAACCCGGAGCTCGTCAGGTTGGGGAAGAAGAATTCCTGGTAGCCTTCAGGTGCTTGGCTCTGGCAGTAGGCTGGAGAGGGGATAGAGGTCACCTGGAGGTGCTCTGGAGACCCCAAACCCACCTGGATCTCCACTCACCATCTGCATCGAATTCCAGCGTGGTGGTGGTGATCTTCACCTCAGAGGAGTTGAAGCACAGGTCACCTGCAAGAGAGGTCAAACAGGTGGAGGACACAGCCCCACATCCCCTCTCTGGCGTGTCCAGGGTGGTTTGGGTGCGTGGGAAGGTGTCCCCCACCCCATGGATGGCCCCGGTTGTCCCCAGCCCCGCGGTGGGAAGGTGACAAGGTACCGTTGGTGCAGTTGAATTGCGTTGCCGCCACCTTGATCTTCTCCTTCACCTTGGTCGTGATGTTCTGGAGTTTCTCCTGGCTCTGGGAGGTCACCCTCAGGGACACGATGATGATGTGGTCCACCACCACGCTGCCACGACTGGACAGAAATGCCACCATCCCAATCTGAACACCCTTTTCCCATGGAATGACCCCAAAATCGCCGTCCTGGTGACCCCGGCGCTCACCTGAGATTGGTCACCATGATGCCCTTGTAGCCCTCGATGCCGGCGTAGACCGCGTCCATCTGGAAGAGAAGATGTCTCCAGGTGGGATGGTTGGGTCCGTTCCCTTCTCACCCTCCTGGATCTCCCTCATTTTGGGTGTTGCCCCCCAAAATCCATCCCGGTGGACCCGGAGAACACCAGGAAAGAACCTGGAGAACTTCTTGGAGAACTTGGGATGCACCTGGCTGCTCCACCAGGTAGATCCCAACCCCAGGCGGGGTCTTGCGTCCCTTTACCTGCTTGGTGAATTCCTGGACGAACTTCTTGTAGGCGAGTGAGCTGCTGTTCTCAAGGTCCTCGGTGAAGTTCCGGTTGGTGACGCGCAGCTCCACCTGCACCGTCCCGTTGGTCTCTGGGAAGGTCCAAAACCACCCCATGAAGGAGGGTGGGGCAGAGAGACCTTCCCAGGCAGGTGAGACCCATAAATCTCCCCCTAAATCCCCTGAATTTGGGGGTTGTCGTGAAGGAACCAGGAGAAACGTCCTCCACCCATCGGAAGAGACCATTGGTGATCCCAGCAAGGATTGGGTGGTGTCCCATTCCCCAAAATTCCCATCTGGTCATCCCAGGTGGATCCTGATCCTGCTGATGGTTTGGAGCCGGGTCATCACCCACGTCCCCAAAATTTCCAGATGGGAATCTCAGGTAGGTCCCACCTCACCCTGGTGGAACCACCACCACCTCCTCCCAAATTTTTGGGTTCTGAGAGACACTGATGATTCTTGACCCATTTTTCCAAGCAGAAAACAGCTTGGAAATGACCATGGAGATCCACCTGAAGGGTTGGGTCCATGTGGGACAGCTTTGGAGGGGGAGGAGGACCTACAGAGGAAGTTCTCTGAGATATGGTCACACCTAGAGAACACCTCCAGATCTTCCTCACCCGTCAGATCTCATGCCAGCATTGGATGCATCCCAAAAAAAGATGGAATTCCTACCAGCGTTGGTCTCGATGGTGTTGCTGATGTCATCACACCTGTCCCCGGTGAAGCCCAGGGGACACTGGCAGTGGCCGTTGACCCAGGTGCCACCGTTGCTGCAGATCCCTGGAAGGAGAGGAGATGCAGGAGGAACCGGAAGGGACGTGGAAAGGAGCCAGGGGGGAAGGAGGGGTGGGAAGTACCTGGAGTGGTGGTGGAGTGGGGAGTGGTGGTCATGGCGGTGGTGATGGTGGTGATGATGGTGGTGGTGGTGGTTCTACGGGTGGTGCTGGTGGTTGTAGGTGTGGTGGTGGTGGTGGTGGTTGTATGGTTGGAGGTGGTGGTCATATGGGTGATGGTGGTGGTCCCATGGGTGGTGGTCTCAGGGGTGGTGGTGGTGATCTCAGGGGGGATGATGGTGGCCCCAGGGGTGGTGTTGCTCCCAGGAATGGTGACGGTGGTCTCAGGGGTGGTGGTGGTCCCAGGGGTGGTGCTGCTGCTCCCAGGGGTGGTGTTGGTCCCAGGGATGGCGTTGGTGGTCCCAAAGGTGGTGGTGGCGGTCCCAGGGGTGGTGGTGGTGATCTCAGGGATGGTGGTGGTCCCAGGTGTGATGGTGTTGGTCCCAGGGATGATGGTGTTGGTCCCAGGGGTGGTGGTGTTGATCACAGGGGTGGTGGTGGTCCAAGGTGAGGTAGGGGTAGTCCCAGCACCAGTGGTGGTCCCAAGGATCATAGTGGTGGTCCCATGTACAGCTGTGGTTGCCTCAGCGAAGGTGGTGGTCGCAGGCATTGTGGTTGTCCCGGTGGTTGTGGTGGTGGTCCCAAAGCTGGTGGTGGTGTCAGGGAGAGTGGGGGTTCCAGGGGTGATGGTGGTCCCAGGGAAAGTGGTGATGGTTCCAGAGGGTGTGGTGGTCCCAGGGATGGTCGTGTTGGTCTCAGGGGTGATGTTGGTCCCAGGGGTGGTGGTGGTGGTCTCACGGGTGGTGGTGGCGGTACCAGGGATGGTGGTGTTGGTCCCAGATGTGGTGGTGATGGTGCCAAGGGTGGTGGTGTTGGTCTCAGGAGTGATGGAGTTGGTGCCAGGGGTGGTGGTGGTCACACGGGTGGTGGTGGTGGTCTCAGAGAAGGTGATGGTGGTGTCAGGGACGGTGGTGGTCCCAGTGGCCATAGAAATGGTCTCAGTGCTGGTGGTGGTGCCAGGGATGGCACTGGTGATCTCAGGGAGGGAGACTTCAGAGATCGTCATGGTGGTGCAGGGGGTGGTGGTTGTCTCAGGCATGGTGGTACCAAGGGTCCCGGGGAAGGTGGTGGTGATCTCAGGGAGGGTGGTCCCAGGGGATGTCATGGTGGTGCCAGGGGTCGCGGTGGTCTCAGGGAACGTTGATGTCTCAGGACTGGTGTTTGTCCCAGGTGTTCTGGTTGTGGTTCCAGGGAAGGTGGTGGTGGTCTCAGAGAAGGTGGTGGTCATGTCAGGGATCATGGTGGTGCCAGGGATGGTAGAAATGGCTCCAGGGAAGGTGGTGGTGATCTCAGAACTGGTGGTTACAGGGATGGACATGCTGGTGTCAGGGGTTGTGGTTGTCTCAGGCCTGATGGTGCCGGGGGAGGTGGTGGCCATCTCAGGACTGGTGGTGGTCTCAGGAATGGTGCTGCTGGTCCCAGAGATGGTGGTAATGTCAGGGAGAGAGATTTCAGGGATGGTCATGATGGTTGCAGGGGTTGTGGTTGTCTCTGGGATGGTTGTGGTGGTCTCAGAGAGGGTGGTCTCAGGGAAGGTGGTGGTAGTCTCAGGCTTGGTTGTTTCAGGGATGGTCATGGTGGTGCCAGCAGTTGTGGTTGTCTCAGGCTTGGTGGTGCCAGGGAAGGTGGTGGTGGCCATCTCAGGACTGCTGGAGATCCCAGGGATGCTGGTGGTGGTCTCAGGGAGGGTGGTGGTCTCAGGACTGGTGGTTTCAGGGGTGGTTGTGGTGGTACCAGGGGTCACAGTTGTCTCTGGGATGGTGGTGGTGATCTCAGAACTGGTGGTGGTCTCAGAGAGGGTGGTTTCAGGGAATGTCATGGTGGTGCCAGGGAAGGTGGTGGTGGCCTCAGAGAGGGTGGTGGTCCCAGGACTGGTGGTATCAGGGATTGTGGTGGTGCCAGGGGTGGTAGAAATGGTTCCAGGGACGGTGGTGATGATCTCAGAACTGGTGGTCCCAGGGAAGGCAGTGGTGATCCAAGAGGGAGTGGTGGTCTCAGGATTGGTGGTGCTGCCAGGCATGGTGGTGGTGGTCCCAGTGAGGGTGGTCCCAGGGAAGGTGGTGGTGGTCTCAGGAGCGGTGGTTTCAGGGATGGTCATGGTGGTGCCAAGGGTTGTGGTTGTCTCAGATGTGGTTGTCCCAGGGAAGGTGGTGGCCATCTCAGGACTGCTGGACATCCCAGGGTTGGTGGTGGTGATCTCAGGAATGGTCATCCCAGGGAATGTCATGGTGGTCCCAGGGATGGTCATGGTGGTGTCAGGGGTCATGGGGGTCTCAGGGAACGTTGATGTCTCAGGGTTGGTGTTTGTCCCAGGTGTTGAGGTGGTGGTCTCAGAGAAGGTGGCGGTGGTGCCAGGGATCATGGCAGTCTCTGAGATGGTGCTGGTGGTCTCAGGGAGGGTGGTGATCTCAGGACTGGTGGTCCCAGGGAATATGGTGGTGGTCTCAGGGCTCGTGGTTTTTTCAGGGAAGGTCGTGATCTCAGGGCTGGTGGTGGTCTCAGGGATGGTGCTGGTGGTCTCAGGGAAGGTGGTGATGATCTCAGGACTGGTGGTCCCAGGGAAGGTCGTGGTGGTCCCAGGGGTCCTCATGGTGGTGGTTTCAGGGAACATTGATGTCTCAGGGCTGGTGTTTGTCCCAGGTGTTGAGGGGGTGGTCCCAGGGAAGGTGGT
>JAWMRF010000101.1:6898943-6910913 GCA_035221435.1 Sphenopsis melanotis | reverse complement strand
CCCAAATCTTGACCCCCAAAATCTCCACCGCCTTCCTTTGAGGATCCCCCCCACTCTTTTTTTTGGGTGATTTTTTCAGGAGATGAAATAAACACGTTAATAAATATAATTTCCACGGAAATGAGGATTTTCCAGCTCTGGCATCGCTCCCAAAGCCGGATCCAACGCCAAAACCCCCCTGAGATGTCCCCTCCAAGGAGAAACCCCCCCAAAAAAAGGACCATGGGAGGATCTCTCCTCTCTCACAGAGGATCTCAATTCTGGTTTTTTTCCCCCAAAAATGAGGGGTCCGAGGGCTTCGGTCACTGCCCCGATGGCGCCGAGGGTCTTGGGGGGCTCCTTGGTCACCCCCAGGTATTTGGGGGGGTCACAGGGCTGCTGCACCTTCTGCCACCACCTGGAAAATGGGGAGGGGGCTGAGGGTTAGAGTTTGGGGTCAAAACTGGGGATTTGGGGTCAAAATCGGGGTTTTGAAGGTCAAGTTTGTCATTTGGGGGGTCACAATTGGGGTTTTGGGGGTTGATGGTGGGGATGTGAGGTCAAGGTTGGGGGTTTGAAGGTCGCAGTTGAGGTTTTGCAGTTCAAAATTTGGGGTTTGGGCTGGAGTTCGGATCTTGGTGTTCAAAATTGGGAAGTTGGGGTCAAGGTTGGACGTTTTGGGGTCAGAATTATGGTTTTGGGGGTCGAGATAGGGGTTTTGGGGTCAAAATTGGGGTTTTGAGGTCATAGTTTGGGTTCTGGAGATCCAAATTGGGGTGGTGAGGTCACAGTTGAGAGCTTGAGTATTTTGAGGTCATTGGTCGGGGTTTTGGGGGTCACAATTTGTGTTTTGGGGTCAAAATTGGGGTTCCGGGTCAATTTCCAGGTCTCCAGTTTGGGTTCTGGGGATCCAAATTGAGGTTGTGAGGTCACAGCTGAGGGCTTGGGTATTTTGAGGTCATTGGTCAGGATTTTGGGGATCGCAATTTGTGTTTTGGGGTCAAAATTGAGGTTCCAGATCAATCTTAGGCTGAAGACCACCCCCAAAACGACGTCACTCCATCACCTACCGACGCCGAGGGTTCGGCCACCTCCGAGCTGGGCTTGTAGGTGTTGTATCCATAGGGACCTGGGAGGAGGAAGATGAGGAGGAGGAAGACCATGACCCCATGAGGATTTTGGGGCGTTTTCCCTCTCCACGGATGATTTCACCGCCCGTTTTGGGGCCCACCTTTCCCAGCGCCTCCGCCGTTGACGTGGTAGATCCCGGTGACGCGGCTGTTGCGGCCCCCGTCCGGCCAGGTGTCCTCACTGCGGAGCCGGGCAAGGTTCAGGGGGCTGGGGATGGGTTGGGGGGGTGACACTGGAGGTGGTGGGGGGTGGTCTCAACCCTCCCACCCACCCCTCCATGGGGCAAAGCAGCCGAACCCCAAATTTTGGGATCCGACCATGCCAAATCCCCTTTCTGTGACCCCACAGGGACCCCCCTCACCTGGCTCCAGGTGATTTCTTCCTCCCTCGGGCCAAGTGGATGGTGAGGACGATGCAGAGGATGAGGAGGATGAGGATGGTCAGGCCCAGCCCCAGCCCCACGCCCAGGCCCAGCCCCAGTTTGCTGATGTGGGTCTGGCAGCGGTCGCCGGCCGAGAGGTACCAGGGCAGGTCCGGGCAGCTGCAGGGGGAGGGGACAGGTGACAGGTGACAGGTGACAGGTGACAGGACATGGGGAGGGTCCTCAGCCCCTCCCAGGATGGGGACTGGGGGTGGGATCCTCCCAGGAACCCCCTGGAATCACAGGAGGCTTCCCTGGAGATCCATCACCATGACCATGGGTTGGGATTGAGGTTTGAGGGGTGTGGTCGAGGGGTTTGGGGGTCAAGGGTTGAGTTTGGGGGTCAAGGGTTGGGTTTAGGGGCCAAGGGTTGAGTTTGAGGGTCCAGGGTTGAGTTTGGTGGTCATGGGTTAGGTGTTGGTGGTCAAGAGTTTGGTCTTCGGGTCAAGCGTTGGGTGTTGAGGGTCAAGAGTTCAGTTTGGGGGTCAAGGGTTGGGTTTGGGGGTCCAGGGTTGGGTTTGGTGGTCAAGTGTTGAGTTTGGGGGTCACGAGTTCAGTGTTGGGGTCAAGGGTTGGGTTTGGGGGTCAAGGGTTGAATTTGAGGGTCAAGGGTTGGGTTTGGGGGTCCAGGGTTGAGTTTGAAGGGCAGGACTTGACAGGAGCCAAGGGTTGGACCATTGGGGTCAAGGTTTTGGGGTCGAGGTTTTGGGGTCAGAGTTTTGGGGTCAAAGTTTTGGGGTCAAGGTTTTGGGGTTGAGGTTTTGGGGTCAAGACTTTGATGTCAAGGTTTTGGGTCTGGTGGGACCTTGGCCATCAAACATTGGGATGTTGATCTCAAGAGCTCAAATTTGGGGTCAAACATTGCAATTCAACTTCTTTGCCCCTTCTTTGCCCATTTGACCCCAGCTTCAAGTCCTGCCTCAAGGTGTGACCAGTGGGCGTAGCCGGGGTGGGTGTGGCCAGGGGTGGGCGTGGCCAACTCACAAGCACTGGGGCCCGTCCAGGGTGAGCCGGCAGAGCCCGCGGTGGCAGTCGAAGGTGCCAGGGAGGTTGAGGGTGCAGTTGGTGACGCAGAGGAGCCCGTTGGCCGTGCGGTACGGGAAGTAGAACCGGCTGAAGTTGGCCGGCGCGTGCCTCCGGCAGAGCTCTGGAGAAGCCAAACCCTGGTCAAGAATCCCCCTGTCCTCATCCCACACCCCCAAGTGTCCGCACCAAGGGATCCACCAAGGACATCTGGGACCACCCCAAGTTTCCATCCCAAGTGTCCATCCCAAGTGTCCATCCCAAGGGTCCATCCCAGTGTCCATCCCAAGGGCCCATCCCAAGTTTCCATCCCAAGTGTCCATCCCAAGGGTCCATCCCAGTGTCCATCCCAAGTGTCCACCCCAAGTGTCCATCCCAGATGTCCCCAAGCCTCACCGGTGTCGTTGAGCGCCGGCGTGGCGGCTCTGGTGGCTCTGGCGGAGGTGGCGGTGAAGCAGAGCCCGTCTGGTGGAGGGGAGAGCACGGGGTGGTCACTGAGGGTCACCCGAGGTGGTGGGGACGGGCCCAGGGGAGGTGGGGTCACCTACCGGCCGAGGTGCTGCAGTTGTGGGGCTGGGACGCGGCGTTGGTCACGGCCAGCAGCTCCAGGGCTCGGCGCTCCAGGCTGGCGTTGGCAGGCAGGGGTCGCAGCTGGACGCGGTAATTGACCACCACGCTGCCGCGGCTGGGGGGGACAGGGACGGGGATTGGGGGTCCTCAGCTGTCACATCCCGTCCCATCCTGCCCCATGGATCCCATCCCATCCCACCCCACGGATTCTGTCCCGTCCCATCCCATCCCAGATGTCCTTCACCCATCCCAGAGGTTTTTCTCCATCCCATCCCATCCCACCCCATGGATCCCATCCCATTGATCCCATCCCATCCCAGATGTTTCTCACCCATCCCAGATGTTCCTCACCCATCCCAGAGGTTCTTCTCCAGCTCATCCCATCTCACCCCATGGATCCCATCTCATCCTGTCCCATCCCACCCCGTGGATCCCATCCCAAATCAGATATTCCTCAGCCATCCCATCCCAGATGTTCCTCACCCATCCCAGAGGTTTTTTTCCATCTCATCCCATCCCATCCCATTCCAGATGTTCCTCACCCATCCCAGAGGTTTTTCTCCATCCCATCCCATCCCATCCCACCCCATCCCATCCCACCTCATGGATCCCATCCTATCCCACCTCATGGATCCCATCCTATCCCAGAGGTTTTTTTCCATCCCATCCCACACCATGGATCCCATCCCATGGATCCCATTGATCCCATCCCATGCCAGATGTTCCTCACCCATCCCAGAAGTTTTTCTCCATCCCCACCCCACCCCAAACCCACCCCTGGTCCCTCGCCCACCTCAGGCTCAGGACGTTGATCCCGCGGTAGCCAGGGACATTCCGGTAGATCCCGTCCATCTGGGGACAGAGGGACACTGGTCACCTGGGGGGGGTCTCAGGTGGTCCCTTGGGGTGGAACCTTGGGGTCCTTTGGGGTGGTCCCTCAGGATGGTCCTGGGTGCCACTTGGGATGGTCCCAAGGGTCCCTTGGGGTGGTCCTGGGGTCTTTTGGGATGGTCCTGGGGATCCCTTAGGGTGGTCCTGAGGGTCCCTAGGGGTGTCCGCTTGGGATGGTCCTGGGGGTCCTCGTGGTGGAATCTTGAGGTGATCCTGGGGGTCCCTTGGGGTGGAAACTTGGGATGGACACTTGGGATGGACACCTGGGCTGGTCCCTGGGGGTCCCTTGGGATGGACACTTGGGGTGGACACTTGGGATGGACACTTGGGGTGGACACTTGGGGTGGACACTTGGGATGGACACTTGGGGATGGACACTTGGGGATGGACACTCAGGATGGACACTTGGGACGGACTCTTGGGATGGAAACTTGGGGTGGTTCCTTGGGGTGATCCTGGAGGTCCCTTGGGATGGACATTTGGGGTGAACATTTGGGATGGTTCCTTGGGGTGATTTTGGGGTTCCTGGGGGTCCCTTGGGATGGAAACTTGGGATGGACACTTGAGATGGACCCTTGGGATGGACCCTTGGGATGGACCCTTGGGATGGTTCCTTGGGATGATCGTGGGGGTTCCTTGGGATGGACACTTGGGGTGATCCTGGTGGTCCCTCGAGGAGATCCCACCCCGGGGGTCTCACTGTCCGCCTGAACTCCTCGGTGAATCTCCGGTGCCCGGGGGACGAGGTGTCCCCCATGTCCTCCGAGAAGTCGCGGTTGGTGACACGTGCCATCATCGTCACGAAGGGACCCAGCTCTGCGGGGACAGAGGTGTCCGTGACACGGGGAAACCTCGGAGGGGACAGGGGGGTCACAGGTGGGCGTGTCCCACCCCTTACCTGCCGTCAGGTTGATGGTGGTGGCTCCGAACTCGCAGCGGGGACCGTCCATGTTGGGGGGGCACAGACACGCCGTGCCCATCCAGAGCCCCCCGTTCAGGCAGGGGTCTGGGGGGGACACGAGGGTTTGGGGACCTCAATGAGGTCACCAGGACCACCAGTCCCCCACTCACAGTTACACCCAGTTGGCCCCACCATCACCTCACCCCCAATTTTGGGGTGAAAACCACGAAAATCCCAATTCATGGTGCCACCACAACACCCATCCTTGGGGTCTCCTCCTGGGTGGGGCATCCCCCTCCCCAAAATCCCCATGGATTTGTGGGGAGGGTCTTCCCACTCCAGCCAAACTCACCATCCCAGTTCCATGGGACCACCATGCCAGTTCCACCCAGTTGTCTCCAACATCACCACACCTCCAATTTTGGGGTGAAAACCACAAAACCCCCAATTCCTGGTGCCGCCACCCCTCCTGCTGTGGTGGGGGGCAAATCCCCACAGATTTTGGGGTGGTCGAGGTGATGTCTCCCCACCCCACCCAAACCCACCAACCTCTGGTGGTGGCCACCGTGGTGGTCGTGGTTCTCCTGGTTCTTCTCGTCATCTCCCTCGTCCGTCGCGACGTCCTCGCCGTGGTGGCCGTGGTGGGTCTGGGGTCTTCACAGCGGGGTCCAGTGTACCCGGGTGGGCAGAAGCACTCGGTGCCCACGGCGGTGCCACCATGGCGACAGGCGGTGGCCGGGTCGGGGGTGGCACAGCGGGGTCCGGCGCGGCCGGGCGGGCACACGCAGCGGTCGCCCACGGCCGTGCTGCCCCCGGCGCAGCGGTCGGCGGGGTCGGGGGTCTCACAGCCGAGGCCGGAGAAACCGGGGGGACACAGGCAGCGGGTGCGGTTGGGCACGCCGCCGTTGTGGCACACGACTGGGGGAGACAAGGACATGGTGAGGGGATATTGTGGGTGGGTGGGTGGGGGTCTTTCCTTCATCCATATTGGAGGAGACCCCTGAGAAGGAGACCCCCACCCCAGGAGTTCCATGGAAAGGAGATCCCAACCCAGAAGATCCATGGGAAGGAGACCCACACCCCAGGAGACCCCAGAACCTCCATCCTCCTCTTCCTCCCCACCCCAGGAGAGCCGAGAATCTCCATTCTCCTCTTCCTCCCCAAGCCAGGAGACCCTTGGGAAGGAGACCCCACCCCAGGAGCTCCATCCTCCTCTTCCTCCCCACCCCAGGAGCTCCATGGGAAGAAGACCCCACTCCAGGAGACTCTTGGGAAGGAGACCCCCACCCCACTCCAGACCCCAAAGAGGAGACCCCATCCCACCCCAGCGACCCCCCAGTTCACGCACTGGTCGGGGGGCTGGCGCCGTGGGGCAGGTAGAGGCAGATGGTGGCCATGGTGGCCACGGTGGCCACGGTGGGGACAGTGGAGCTGGTGAGAAAGTCCCCGGTGGTCCCAGCAGAGATGTGGGACAGCGCCCTGGTGGCTTCGGTGGCATTGGGTGAGCTCTTGGTGACATTCAGGACAGTGCTGGTGGCATTGGGTGCGGCTGGCGTTGAGGTGACATCCACAGGGGTGACCAGGAGGGTGGACAGGGTGGTGGCCCTGGTGCCACTTTTCGGGGTCGTGGCCCTGGTGTTGTTCTCCATGGTCCTGCCGTGGCCTCCTGTGATGATCGTTGGCATGGTCGTGGTGTCACCTTCCAGGCTGGTGGCCGTGGTGTCACTTTCCAGGTTGGTGGCCGTGGTGTCACTCTCCGTGATGGTGGCCCTGGTGTTGTTCTCCATGGTCCTCCTGTGGCTCTCCACGGTGGTCACATTGGTGTCACCCTTCAAGGTGGTGGCCCTGGTGTTGTTCCTCATGGCCGTGGTGGTGTTCCTTGCCCTGGTGGTGGCCCTGCTGTGGCTTCCCAGGTGTCCTGGTGGCACCGTCACGGTGTCACTTTCCACGGTGGTGGCCACTGGTGTGGCCTCGGTGTCACCTTCCATGGGAGTGGCCTCAGTGTCACCTTCCATGGCTGTGGTCTCACCATCCATGGTCGTGGTCTCATCCTCCATGGCCGTGGTGTCACCATCCACGAGGTTTGGCCTAGTGACCGTGGTGTCACTGTCCATGGCCGTGGTCTCACCCTCCATGGTGGTGGCCCTGGCGTGACTCCTCACGTGCGAGGCCGTGACATTTCTCACCGGCAGCATTGGCGTGGTGGCCATGGGGACACTTCCCCTGACCCTGGTGACCCTCGCTGTGGTGGTCACCACGTCATGATCTGTGCTGCCGTTGACCACTGTGTCCCTTTTTGTGATGGTCACCACCCCAGGGTCTGTGCTGGCCACCCCGTGACTGACCGTGCTGGGGCTGACCACTGTGGTGGTCACCACGTCATGGTCTGTGCCACCGTTGACCACTGTGTCCTCTTCTGTGATGGTCACCACACCAGGGTCCGTGCTGGCCACCCCATGACTGACCGTGGTGGCACTGACCGCACCGGTGACAGTGACATTCCTTCCCATGACGCCACCGTGAGTGATGACCACTGTGCCACTTCCCACGGTGGTGGCATTGCCCTCCACAGACCTGGCTGTGACATTCCTGGCCCTCCTCACCGATGGCACATCCATGGTGTCACCTCCGTCTGTGGTGGCCGTCACCGTGCTGTTTGTCCCCGCCATGTCACCGACGTACAACGCCCTCCTGGCCACCGTGGTCGGTCCTGTCCCGGTGCACTCGCACCGAGGTCCCCAAGTCGTGGGGGGACACCGGCACGTCCCCTTCTCCTCCAAGGTGCCACCGTTGAGGCACGGTCCGAGCTCCTCCAGCTCCTGGCAGGTGTCCCCACGGAACCCAGGTGGGCACACGCACCTTGTCCCAAAGGCGGTGGCCCCGTTGTGGCAGGCGCTGGCGGGGTCCTGGCGCTGGCACCGGGGTCCCCCAAAACCCGGGGGACAGTAGCAGATTGTCCCCACGGCGGTGCCACCGTTGTGGCAGGAGCTGGAGGGGTCGGGGGTCTCGCAGAGGCGGCCGGAGTGGCCGGGGGGACAAACGCAGATGTCCCCAACCACGGTGCCACCGTTGGCACAGGGGGCTGCAAGGGACAGGAAGGAGTGGGGTGGGAATGGGGATGTCACCAATTGGGGAGGGGACTGGGGTTGTCCCCAAATTGGGGGAGGGGGCTGGGGGGTTGTCCCCAAACTGGAAAAGGGATCTGGAGGTCTGTCCCTAAACTGGAGAAGGGGGCAGGGGCTGTCCCCAAATTGGGGAGGGGGTTGGAGTTGTACCCAAATTGGGGAGGGGCTGGGGGTTGTCCCCAAATTGGGAGAGGGAACTGGAGGTCTGTCCCCAAACTGGAAAAGGCACCCAAGGGTCTGTCCCCAAACTGGGAAAGGGAACTGGGAGTCTGTCCCCAAACTGGGGGAGGGGACTGGGACTCTGTCCCCAAAGTGGGGAGGGAGCTGGGGGGCTGTCCCCAAACTGGAAAAGGGACACAAGGGTTTGTCCCCAAACTGGGGGTGCGAACTGGGGCTCTGTCCCCAAAGTGGGGGAGGGATCTGGAGGTTTGTCCCCAGACTGGAGAAGGGAACTGGGACCCTGTCCCCAAACTGGGGGAGGGAACTGGGACTCTGTCCCCAAACTGGGAAAGGGACACAAGGATTTGTCCCCAAACTGGAGAAGGGAACTGGGACTCTGTCCCCAAACTGGGAAGGGGACACAAGGATTTGTCCCCAAACTGGAGAAGGGACACTGAAGTCTGCCCCCAAACTGGGAAAGGGACCCAAGGGTCTGCCCCCAAACTGGAAAAGGGAGCCGGGATTCTGTCCCCAAACTGGAGAAGGGACACAAAAGTCTGGTGGCCCCCAAAAATATCCATTGGGTGCTCCAAGCTCATCACCGGAAATCCCCGAAAAGAGCCAAAACCCCCCAAAAATTCCCAAAAGAAAGAATCCTGGAGGCGGCAGCATGGAGTGGCCTCCACCTCACCCCCATCTCACCTGACAGAGCCCCCGAGGGGACGAAGAGGAGGAGGAAGATGAAGATGAAGACGCTGCCACCCAACTCCATCCTCGGCTGATCCTGGGGCAGCGACTGAGCTGGGTCCGGTGGCCACCGGGACTTTGTGGCCTGAACCCGTCCCGGTCATCAACCGCAAGGTTGGGCAGCGCCGGTAAATAATTCCCTGAGTCACCAATTTTTATCAGACCCCTGGAACCCGGAAAATTAAAAAAAAAAAAATTAATTAATTAAAAAAAAAAAAAAAAAGGGTGTGAGAAGAGCCGGGACATTCCCCAAGGAATTCCAAGTGGTCGGGTCACTCCGGAGCGGCCACGGCCGGCCCAGCCCTGGCGCCGGCGTTGCTGATAAGATAACGAGGGGGAGCCGGGGGTGGGCACTGCCTTCGGGGTGGGGCTGGCGTCCCGAAAGTCCTGGAGATGCTGGAGCCGGGACCGGGGGGAGCTTGGGTTGGGTTGGGTTGAGTTACATTGAGTTGGGTTGGGTTAGGTTGAATTATGTTGGGTTGCGTTGAGTTACGTTGAGTTGGGTTGGGTTGAGTTGCATTGGGTTGGGTTGGGTTGGACTGAGTTGAGTCATCGCGGGGTCATGGCCACGTGTCCCCTCCCAGCCAGGGGAGAGGGTTTCGGGGTGGGCAGGGGGTTTTGGGGTGTCCCCAGCGGGGTCCCTGGTGGGATTTGGGGTGGGTTGCGTTGAGTTGGGTTGGGTTGAGTTGAGTCATCGCAGGGTGACGACCACGCGTCTCCTCCCAGCCAGGGGAGGGGGTTTTGGGGTGGGGAGGGGGCTTTGGGGTGTCCCCAGGTGGCCCCTGGTGGGATTTGGGGGTGTTTGGGGTGGTCTTACCTTCCTGGGATGTCCCCAGTGTGTCCCAGTTCTTTCCAGTTTGTTCTGGGTGCCACCTGCTCATTGGGGTGTCCCAGTATGTCCCAGCACGTCCCAGCATGTCCCAGCATGTCCAAGCATGTCCCAGTTTGTTCTGGGTGCCACCTCCTCCCAGTCCCTCCCAGTATCTCCCAGTTCCTCCCAGTCACACGGTGCCCCCCCCACCCCCAAAAACGAGGGAATTCACACCAGTTAAACCAAGCAATCAATTATTTATTATCAACACATTGATTAATTACCATAAATAAATACGGGGGGAGGGGCAGGAAAAGGGGGCGGGGCTCCTCCCCCTCCCCCAAAGGGATTTCTGGGGGGGCTTCAACCCCCACTGGGGACCCTCCAGGCTCTGCCTGGGCGGGGTTGGGGCTTCATCACCCCAAATAAATAAATATTGAGAGGTTCCCTCCCCCAAACACAGAAAACCCCAAAATTCCCCCAAAATTCCCCCAAAATTCCCCAAAATCCCCCAAAACCCCCCAAAAACCCCAACCCCAAGGGTCCCGCCCGGCCCTTGGCGCGTCCCGCGCGCCGGAGCAAACTGGGAGACACTGGGAGATACTGGGAGCTGGTCCTGATTCTCACGTGGGTTTGGGGGTCTCTCTTGGGGTTTGGGGGTCTCCTGGTCCATGTTGGGGTCTCTGGGTTGGGGCTGGGGTCTCCTGGTCCATGTTGAGGTCCCCTTATTGGGGTCGGGGTCTCCTGGTCCATGTTGGGGTCTCCTGGTTGGGGCCAGGGTCTCCTCATTGGGGTTGGGGTCTCCTCATTGGGGTCGGGGTCCCCTCATTGGAGTTGGGGTCTTCTGGTTGGGGTCGGGGTCCCCTCATTAGGGTCGGGGTCTTCTGGTGAGGTTCAGGGTCCCCTCATTGGGGTTGGGGTCTCCTGGTCCATATTGGGGTCCCCTCATTGGGATCGGGGTCTCCTGGTCCAGGTCGATGTCCCCTCATTGGGGTCAAGGTCCCCTCACTTGGGTTGGGGTCTCCTGGTCCATGTCGGGGTCTCCTGGTCCAGGTCAATGTCCCCTCTTTGGAGTCAATGTCCCCTCTTTGGGGTCGGGGTCCCCTCAGTGGGGTCGATGTCCCCTCTTTGGAGTCGGGGTCCCCTCGTGGCGCTCCAGGAGGTCCCACAGGGGGGTCAAAGGTCAGGGGTGACCCTCGGCCTTGGGGTCCTCAGCTGGGGGGAGGAGACAGAGTGAGAGGGGGGTCCTGGAAGAGGTTTGGGGTCCCTTTTGGGTCCTGGAAGGGGAGTTAGGGTCTCTTTAGTGTCCTGAAAGGGGTTTAGGGTCCCTTTAGGATCCTGGAAGGGGACTTGGGGCTCCTTTAGGGTCCTGAAAGGCAGTTTGGGATCCCTTTAGGGTCCTGGAAGGGGTTTTGGGTCTCTTATGGGTCCTGGCAGGGGATTAAGGTTCCTTTAAGGTCCTAGAAGGGGTTTTAGGTTCTTTTAGGGTCTGGGAGGGGGTTTAGGGTCCCTTTAGGGTCCTGACAGGGGATTTAGGTTCCTTTAGGGTCCTGGAAGTGGATTTAGGGTCTCTTTTGGGTTCTGGAAGTGGATTTGGGGTCCCTTTAGGGTCCTGAAAGGGCTTTGGGATCTCTTTAGGGTCCTGGAAGGGGATTTAGGTCCCTTTAGGGTCCTGGCAGGGGATTTGAGATCCCTTTACTGTCCTGGAAGTTATTCAGGTTCCTTTAGGATCCTTGAAGGGGATTTAGGGTCTTTTTGGGTCCTGGAAAGGGATTTAGGGTCATTTTTGGGTCCTGGCAGGGGTGTACATACCTGTAGGAAGGGATCCACCCTCTCCAAGGACGGTCTGAAGGTGGCGGGACCCTCCTGACCCACCTGGGGGGGTCCCGGGGGTCTCCTCCAGGTCTCGGGGTCCTCAAATTGGGGTTGGGGGCGGCGAGGGGGGGGGGCGACCCCCGGGTTGGGGATGACGGAACCGCGCGGGGGGGGCCAGGAGAAATCGTCGAGCTCGTACCAAGAACCCCCAAAATAGGGGGGGAGGTCACTGGGGGAGGGGAAACGGGGTGAGAATTGGGAGACCCCTCCCCAAAATCCAAAGTGGGAATCCAAACTGGGAGATCCCCCCCCCAAACTGGGAAAACTGGAGTGGGAGATCCCCCCCACCCCAAAAGGGGAATTCAAACTGGGAGACCCCCCCCCTCAAAATGGGAAT
>JAWMRF010000101.1:6801352-6812293 GCA_035221435.1 Sphenopsis melanotis | reverse complement strand
ACTGGGGGGAACTGGGATGGACTGGGATAAACTGGGATGGGATTGGACAAACTGGGACGGACTGGGAGGAAACTGGAACTTACTGGGATGGACTGGGAGGGACTGGGATAAACTGGGACAAACTGGGATAAACTGGGATGGACTGGGAGGGGCTGGGATAAACTGGGACAAACTGGGATAAACTGGGATGGACTGGGAGGGGCTGGGATAAACTGGGAGGGACTGGGATGGGATTGGGACAAACTGGGATAAACTGGGATGGACTGGGAGGGACTGGGATGGGATTGGGACAAACTGGGATGGGATTGGGACAAATTGGGATAAACTGGGAGGGACTGGGATGGGGTTGGGACAAACTGGGATATACTGGGACAAACTGGGATAAACTGGGAGAGACTGGGATGGACTGAGGGGAACTGGGACAAACTGGGATGGACTGAGACGGACTGGGACAAACTGGGATGGACTGGGATAAACTGGGAGAGACTGGGATGGACTGAGGGGAACTGGGACAAACTGGGATAAACTGGGATGGGATTGGGACAAACTGGGAGGGACTGGGAGGAAACTGGAACTTACTGGGATTTACTGGGGCCGTTCCCAAGTGGATCCCGAATTCCGAAATCCCGAATTTTGGGGTCCCAAACCCATGCCGGGAAATCCCTGAGGGGATCCCAAATCCCCCAAATCCTGCCCGGGGCGGGGGGGTCCCGGGAATTCCCAAATCCAAAACCCCAAATCCCAACTCAGGGGATCCCAAATTCCCCCTCAGGAGATCCCAAATTCCACCTTGGAGGATCCCAAATCCCAAAATCCCATCCCAGGGAATTCCCAAATCCCAAACCCCAAATCCCATCCTGAGGGATCCCAAATCCCAACTCAGAGAATCCCAGATTTCTCCTCAGGGGATCCCAAATCCCAGAGATCCCTGGGAGGATCCCGAATCCCAAATTCCTGCCCAGGGGATCCCAAATCCCCAAATCCCAACCCAGGGAATTCCCAAATTCCGAATTCCCCCTCAGGGAGTTCCCAAACCCCTAAGTCCCACATTGGAGGATCCCAAATCCCAAAATTCCATCCTGAGGGATCCCAAATCCCCAAATCCCAACTCAGAGAATCCCAAATTTCCCCCTCAGGGGATCCCAAATCCCAGAGGTCCCTGAGAGGATCCCAAATCCCATCCCAGGGGATCCCAAATCCCAAACTGCACCTTGGAGGATCCCAAATCCCCAAATCCCAACCCAGGGAATTCCCAAATCCCATCCCTGAGGATCCCAAATTCCTGCCCAGGGGATCCCAAATCCCCAAATCCCAACCCAAGGAGTTCCCAAATCCCAAATTCCCCCTCAGGGAGTTCCCAAACCCCCAAGTCCCACCTCGGAGAATCCCAAATCCCAAAATTCCATCCGAGGGAGTTCCCAAACCCCAAACCCCATCCCGAGGGATCCCAAATCCCCAAATCCCAAATTTCCTCCTCAGGGGATCCCAAATCCCAGAGGTCCCTGAGAGGATCCCAAATCCCAACCCAGGGAATTCCCAAATCCCCAAACCCCAAATCCCATCCCAGGGGATCCCAAATCCCCAAATTCCAGCCCAGGGGATCCCAAATCCCCAAATTCCCCCTCAGGAGATCCCAAATTCCACCTCGGAGGATCCCAAATCCCAAAATCCCATCCTGAGGGATCCCAAATCTCAACTCAGGGGATCCCAAATCCCCAAATCTCACCTCAGGGAATTCCCAAATCCCAAATTCCAACTTTTTTTTCTTCCTCCTTTTTTTGGAGGATCCCAAATCCCAAATTTCCCCTCAGGGGATCCCAAATCCTTTCCTGGGGGATCCCAAATCCCGAATTTTGGGGATCCCAAATCCCATCCCAAAGATCCTCGGAGGATCCCAAATCCCAGAGCTGACCCAGAGAGTTCCCAAATCCCCAAATTCCAACCCAGAGGATCCCAAATTCCCCCTCAGAGGATCCCAAATCCATCCCGAGGGATCCCAAATCCCAAACTCCAGCTTGGAGGATCCCAAATCCCAATCCAGGGAAATCCCAAATCCCATCCCTGAGGATCCCAAATCCCCGAATTCCACCTCAGAGGATCCCAAATCCCAAATTTCCCCTCAGAGGATCCCAAATCCCCAAATCTCACCTCAGGGAATTCCCAAATCCCCAAACCCCAGAGGATCCCAAATCCCATCCAAGGAGATCCCAAATCCCCAAATTCCAGCCCGGGGAATTCCCAAATTCCCCCTCAGGGAATTTGGGGATTTAGGAACTCCCTGAGGGGGAATTTGGGATTTTGGAATTCCCTGGTTTGGGATTGGGGGATTTGGGATCCTCCAAGGTGGAGTCTGGGGATTTGGGATCCCCTGAGGGGGAATTTGGGATCCTCTGGGTTGGAATTTGGGATTTGGGAATTCCCTGGGCAGGAATTTGGGGATTTGGGATCCTCAGGGATGGGATTTGGGGTTTGGGAATTCCCTGGATTGGGATTTGGGGATTTGGGATCCTCCAAGGTGGAATTTGGGATCCCCTGAGGGAGAATTTGGGATTTGGGATCCCTCAGGATGGGATCTGGGGCTTTGGGAATTCTGGGATTTTGGGACCTTGGGGATTTTGGGATTTTAGGATTTTGGGGTTTTGGGATTTTGGGATCTTGGGAATTTTGGGATTTAGGATTTTGGGGGTTAGTGTTTTAGGATTTTGGAATTTTGGAGGATTTTGGGGTTTTGGAATTTTGGGGCCTCCTCAGAGCCATCAGAATTCCCAAAATTCCAATCCCAAATTTTGGGATTTTGGAGCCTGGCGATGGCATCGGAATTCCCAAAATTCCGATCCCGGATTATTTTGGGGTCCCGGATTATTTTGGGATCCTGGATCTTGGAATCCTGGATTTGGGGATCTGGGATTATTTTGGGATTCTGGATTTTGACATCCCAAATGATTTTGGGATCCCGGATTATTTTGGGATCCCAAAATCCACTCCAGGGAATTCCCAAGGGGCTCCCCAAATCCATCCCAGGGAATTCCTAAATTTGGGACCCCAAATTCCACCTTGGGGCGTTCCCAGGATTCCCCAGATCCATCCCAAGAAATTCCCAAGGGGATCCCCAAATCCTGCTCAGAATTCCCAAAGGGATCCCCAAATCCATCCCAAGGGGGATCCCCAAAATCCATCCCCTAGGATTCCCAAAGGGATCCCCAAATTCTCCTCAGGAGATTCCCAGGGTGGATCCCCAAATTCAACTCAAGGGATCCCCAAATCCATCCCAGGGAATTCCCAAAGGGATCCCCAAATCCCACTCGGGGAATTCCCAAATCCCGCTCAGGGAATTCCCAAAGGGATCCCCAAAATTCAACTCAAGGGATCCCCAAATCCATCCCCAGGGAATTCCCGGGGGGATCCCCAAATTCAGCTCCAGGGGATTCCCAGGTGGATCCCAAATCCATCCCCGGGAATTCCCAAATCCACCTTTAGGACCTTCCCAGGGTTCCCCAAATCCATCCCAGAGATTTCCCAAGGGAATCCCCCATCCCTCACCTGTCCCTCACCTGTCCCTCACCTGTCCCCATCCCCGCTTGTCCAGGTGTGGCCATGGAGGGCCATTCCCCCTTTGCCCAGGTGATCCCTCACCTGTCCGAGGAGGAGGAGGAGGAGGAAGGACCAGGTGAGGAGGAGGAAGGACCAGGTGAGGAAGAAGGGACAGGTGAGGAGGAAGAAGGACCAGGTGATGAGGAAGAATTACCAGGTGAGGAGGAGGAAGGAACAGGTGAAGAACCATCTGAGGAAGATCCAGGTGAGGAAGAACCAGGTGAGGAAGAAGATCCAGGTGAGGAAGATGCAGGTGATGATGAAGATGCAGGTGAAGAGGATCCAGATGATGATGACGATGAAGATCCAGGTGATGATGATGAAGATCCAGGTGATGACGAAGACCAAGGCCACCACCGCCACCACCCAGGTGCCTCCCTCCAGGTGCGCCCCTCTCCAGGTGCCCCCTCCACCTCCTCCCGCCGGCCCCGCCTTTACCTGAGGCCACGCCCACCCCCCGCCGAGCCCGGCCCCTCCCACCTGCAGCTCCCCTGGGCCCACCCAGGTGCTCCAGGCCTGGAGACCACCTCACCTGAGCCAGGTGAGGCCGCCACGCCCGGCTTCGTGCAGCTCATCGACGAGCGCGGCGTCTACTCCACCGCCAAGCTGGTGCTGGGCGGGCGCTCAGGTGCGCCAGGTGAGGCCGAAAACGACGACGACGACGACGACGCAGGTAAGGAGGAAGAGGAGCTACCTGCTCACCTGGAGATCCGCCAGGTGATCGTGGCCGACAAACCCTTCCAGTGCCCCGCCTGCCACAAGAGCTTCAAGCGCACCTGGGAGCTGCTGAGCCACCAGGTGGTGCACACGGAGGCGCGGCCCTTCACCTGCCACCTGTGCCGCGCCACCTTCAAGCGCCACTCGGACTTCAAAAGCCACGCCCTGGTGCACACGGAGGAGCGGCCGCACAGGTGCGACCTGTGCGGGAAACGCTTCAAGCGCTCCTCCAACCTGCAGGAGCACCGCCGCATCCACAGCGGCCAGCGCCCCTTCACCTGCCCCAGGTGCGCCAAGTCCTTCAAGACGCCTTACGAGCGCCAGCGCCACGCCCTGACCCACCTGGCGGCCGAGAAGAAGCCGTTCAGGTGCGGCGAGTGCGGCAAGGATTTCCCGGCGGCCAACGCGCTGCTGCTGCACCGGCGGCACAGGTGCGAGGACAAGCCGCACACCTGCGGCGTGTGCGGGAAGCGCTTCACCTACGGCCACTCGCTCAAGGTGCACGAGCGCGTGCACACGGGCGACCGCCCCTTCAGGTGCGCGCTCTGCGGCAAGGCCTTCAAGCAGAGCAACGCGCTGGCCTCGCACGAGCGCGTGCACACAGGTGAGCGCCCCTTCGCCTGCCGCACCTGCGGCAAGGCCTTCAAGCAGTCCTCCTACCTGGCCATCCACCAGCGGGCCCACACGGGCGAGCGGCCGTACAGGTGCGAGGCGTGCGGCAAGGCGTTCGCGCGGCCCTCGCTGCTGCTGCAGCACCGGCGCGTGCACAGCCAGGTGAGGCCGCACCAGTGCAGCCACTGCCACAAGTTCTTCAAGGACCTGGCGTACCTGGCCGTGCACGAGAAGGTGCACACAGGTGAGACGCCCTACAAGTGCGGGGTGTGCGCCAAGGGCTTCGCGCACCCCTCCAACCTGCTGCAGCACCAGCGCGTGCACCGCGACACCTGAGGCGCAGGTGAGGGCGGCCCAGACAGGTGAGCACCCTGGGAAAGGTGCGGTGGCATCACCTGTCTTCACCTGAGCCCCGTGGATGAAGCCCCAGGTGAAAGGACTCAGTACCTGTGAGCCCGGACAGGTGTGGACTCCAAAAATCTTCTGTGAACACCTGAAAGGTGCAGCAGCAACACCTGGACAGGTGTGGACCCATGTATCTCAGGAGAACCCTAAAAAGCTTCACCTGCAACACCTGTCCAGGTGTGGACCCCAGAAATCTCCTGTGGACCCTAAAAAGGTGTGGCAGAAGCACCTGGACTGCAATACCTGAACCTCAGGTGTGGGAACCCCAGATCTGCATCCCAGGACAGGTGTGGGGCTTGAGTGTGCTCACCTGGACAGGTGAGCGGCATAAAAAGTTGTGGTGGTGTCACCTGAGCCCCGTGGATGAAGCCCCAGGTGAAAGAACTCAGTACCTGTGAGCCCGGACAGGTGCGAACCCAAAAAAAGGGTTTTGGACCCCAAAAAGGTGTGGCAGAAACACCTGGACTGCGACACCTGAGCCCCAGGTGTGGGAACCCCAGAACTGCACACCTGGACAGGTGTGGACCCCAAAAAGCTGCACCTGCAACACCTGGACAGTGACACCTGAGCCCCAGGTGTGGGAACTCCAGATCTGTGACCCAGGACAGGTGTGGAACCTAGGACTGCACACCTGGACAGGTAAGCGCCCTGGAAAGGTGTGGCGACATCACCTGAGCCCCATGGATGAAGCCCCAGGTGAGAGGACTCGGTACCTGTGAGCCCGGACAGGTGTGGAACCCCAAAAATCTCCTGTGGACCCCAAAAAGGTGTGGCAGAAACACCTGGACTGCAACACCTGAGCCCCAGGTGAAGGGACTCCAGATCTGTGACCCTGGACAGGTGTGGAACCCAAAAATCTCCTGTGGACCCCAAAAAGGTGTGGCACGAACACCTGGACAGTGACACCTGAGCTTCAGGTGTGGAAACCCCAGATCTGCATCCCAGGACAGGTGTGAACATGAAACCGCACACCTGGACAGGTGTGAGAATCCCGGACCTGCACACCTGGACGGGTGTGGACCCTGAAATCTGCAACACCTGGACAGCAACACCTGAGTGACACCTGAGCCCCAGGTGTGGGAACCCTGGACCTGCACACCTGGACAGGTGTGGGAACCCTGGAGCTGTGACCCAGGACAGGTGTATGGGCCCAGAACTGCACACCTGGACAGGTGTGGACCCCCAAAACTGCAGCAGCAACACCTGGACAGCGACACCTGAGTGCCAGGATGGGACAGGGGCACACCTGGATGGGACAGGGGCACACCTGGATGGGACACGGGCACACCTGGATGGGGCGGGGCCTTCCCAGGACCTGGATTTTCCTGGACAATGGGACAAGGTGGCTCACCTGGACACACCTGGGGCTCACCTGAGCTCATCTGGGGTACACCTGAACACATCTGGAACACACCTGAGCTCATATGGAACACACCTGGAGCTCACCTGAACTTCCCTGGGCACACCTGACCACACCTGAGCTAATCTGGGGCACACCTGGGCACACCTGGCTTACCTGGGCACACCCGAACACACCTGGGCACACCTGAACACATCTGAGCTCACCTGGGGCACACCTGAGCTAATCTGGGACACATCTGATCTCACCTGGGGCACACCTGGGACACCCCTGACCATGCCTGGGCACACCTGGGACACACCTGAGCTCATCTGGCCATACCTGAACTCACCTGAGCACATCTGGGGCACACCTGGAGCTCACCTGAGCTCACCTGTCCCACCTTTCCGGGCGGTACCTGTAGCGCTGGGGGTGGGCGGGGCACACCTGGCTCGTTCATTAAAGGATTGTTAATTGATGACGTCATCGCCAGTCTCACCTGAGTCTCACCTGGCGCTTTGGGGGCGGAGTCAGCGGACAGGTGTGGGGGGGGGGACCCCCAAAATTCACACCTGGGGGGTGGGAACACCTGAGGTTCACACCTCAGGGGGTTGGGGCCTCCCAAAATTCACACCTGTCACACCTGGGGGGTTTAGGAGCACCTGGCATTCACACCTGTCACACCTGGAGGTGAGGAACACCTCCAAATTCACACCTGTGGGGGTTGGGATTCCCAAAATTTGCACCTGGGGGGTGGGGGGACCCCAAAATTCACACCTGGAGGGCTCAGAAGCACCTGAGATTCACACCTGGAGGGGCTGGGACCTCCCAAAATTCACACCTGGAGGGTTTGGGGACACCTGAGGTTCACACCTGTCCCACTTGGAGGGGGTTGGGATTCCCAAAATTTACACCTGGGGGTTGGGAACCTCCAAAATTTCACACCTGTCACACCTGGAGGTTTTGGGGACACCTGAGATTCACACCTGGGGGTGAAAATCTCCCAAAATTCACACCTGGAGGGGTGGGGACACCTGAAATTCACACCTGGGGGGTTTAGGAGCACCTGAGATTCACACCTATCACACCTGGAGGTGAGGAACACCTCCAAATTCACACCTGGGGGGGTTGGGAACACCTGAGATTCACACCTGGAGGGGTTTGGACCTCCCAAAACTCACACCTGTCACACCTGGAGGGATGGGACACCTGAAATTCACACCTGGAGGGGATGGGAGACCCCAAAATTCACACCTGGAGAACAAGAACCTCCCAAAATTCACACCTGGGGAGGTGGGAACACCTGAGATTCACACCTGTCACACCTGTGGGGTTTGGGATTCCCAAAATTTGCACCTGGAGAGCGAGATCCACCCAAATTCACACCTGGGGGTATGGGGGGACCCCAAAATTCACACCTGGAGGGTGGGGCACCACTCGGGTTCTCACCTGGAGGACACAGGAACACCTGAGATTGACACCTGTGGGGTTTGGGATTCCCAAAATTCACACCTGGGGGGGTTGGGGACACCTGAGATTCACACCTGGAGGCTCCAGACGCCATTTTTAATTTATTCACCTGCCCAGGTGTGCGGGGACACCTGAGCTGCCAAAGAGGGGGGAGGGGCCAGGTGAGAGCTGCCAGGGGAGGACTCCAGGTGAGGTTCAGGTGAGATTCAGGTGAGGATTCCAGGTGAGGATTCCAGGTGAGGGTTTGCAGGTGAGGTTCAGGTGAGAAATTCCAGGTGAGAGGTTCAGGTGAGAAGTTCAGGTGAGGATTCCAGGTGAGAGGAGCCAGGTGAGAGTTCCACATGAGGTTCAAGTGAGAGGTTCCAGGTGAGAGTGGCCAGGTGAGGTTCAAGGTGAGGATTTCAGGTGAGAGAATCCAGGTGAAGATTCCAGGTGAGGACTCCAGGTGAGAGGTTCAGATGAGGAGTCCAGGTGAGAGATTGCAGGTGAGATGTTCAGGTGGGAGCAGCCAGGTGAGGATTCCAGGTGAGATGCTCAGGTGAGAGCAGCCAGGTGAGGTTCAGGTGAGAAGTTCAGGTAAGAGATTCCAGGTGATGATTCCAGGTCAGAGCAGCCAGGTGAGATGTTCAGGTGGGAGTAGCCAGATGAGCAATTCCAGGTGAGAGATTCCAGGTGAGAAATTCCAGGTGAGGTTCAAGGTGAGAGATTCAGCTGAGAGATTCCAGGTGAGGTTCAAGGTGAGGATTCCAGGTGAGAATTCCAGGTGAGATGCTCAGGTGAGAGCAGCCAGGTGAGGTTCAGGTGAGAAATTCCAGGTGAGAAATTTCAGGTGAGGATTCCAGTCCCCAGGTGAGCTCCACCAGGTGAGCTCCAGGTGAGTTCCAGGCTCCAGGTGAGGGATTTCAGGTGAGTTCCACCAGGTGAGTTCCAGGTGAATTCCAGTCCCCAGGTGAGCCCCGCCAGGTGAGCTCAGGGGGCGTCGTCCATCAGCTGCAGCTCCTCCCCCTCGCCAGGTGAGGCCCTCCTGGGCAGGTAAATGGTGCCGGGGGCCCTCAGGGCGTCCAGGTGAGCTGGGGATACACCTGGGGTCACCTGGGGTCACCTGGGACACACCTGGGACACACCTGGGGAAATCTGGGAGACACCTGGGGTCACCTGGGGTGGCCTGGGGGGCGGGCCAGGGGCGGGACTCACCTGGGACACACCTGGGGACACCTGAGGTCACCTGGGGTCACATGGGGACACCCGGGACACACCTGGGGACACCTGGGACTCACCTGGGACACACCTGGGGACACCTGAGACACACCTGGGGACACCTGAGACACACGTGGGACTCACCTGGGACACACCTGGCCCGCAAGGTGAGCCAGAGCAGGGCCCCGCCCAGTGACATCAGCAGCACCAGCAGCGCCACCAGGTACGAGCAGGTGGGGGCTGCACCTGGGGACAGGTGAGGGGTCGGGGGAGATGTCACACCTGGAATCACCTGTCCCAGCCTTCTCACCTGTCCCTACCTGTCTCACCTGTTCTGGCTCTTCTCACCTGCCCTGGCTCCTCCCTTCTCACCTGTACTCACCTGTCCCACCTTTCTCACCTGTCCCACCTGTCCCACCTGTCCTGGGCCCTTCTCACCTGTCCTTACCTGTTCCTCACCCTTCTCACCTGTCTTCATCTGTCGCTACCTGTCCTTACCTGTCTCAATCTTTCTCACCTGTCCCACCTGTTCTGGCTGCACCCTTCTCACCTGTCCTTACCTATCTTTACCTGTCCTTACCTGTCCCCCATCCTTCTCACCTGTTCTCACCTGTCCCACTCTTCTCACCTGTCCCACCTTCACCTGTCCCACCTGTCCTGGCTCTTCTCACCTGTCCTTACCTGTCCTCACCTGTCTCACCTGTCCTCACCTGTCTCACCTGTCCTCACCTGTCTTACCTGTCCTTACCTGTCCCACTCCTCTCACCTGTTCTCAGCTGCCCCACCCGTCACACCTGTCTCAGTCTTTCTCACCTGTCCCAACCTTCACCTGTCCCACCTGTCCTGGCTCCACCCTTCCCACCTGTCTTTACCTGTTCCCCACCTTTCTCACCTGTCCTTACCTGCCCCAGCCTTCTCACCTGGACTCACCTGTTCCTACCTGTCCTTACCTGTCCTCATCTGCCCCACCCTTCACACCTGTCCCATCTTTCTCACCTGTCCCATCCTTCTCACCTGCCCTGGGGCCTCCTCACCTGTCCTTACCTGTGTCTACCTGCCCCACCCATCTCCCCTGTTCTCACCTGCCCCACCCTTCACACCTGTCTCAATCTTTCTCACCTGTCCAACCTTCACCTGTCCTAAATCTTCACACCTGTCCTGGCTCTTTCCTTCTCACCTGTCCCACCTTTACCTCCCACACCCGTCCTGGCTCCTCCCTTCTCACCTGGCCCACTTGCACCTGTCCCACCTGTCCAGGTTTAACCCTGCACACCTGGCCTGGCTGGTCTCACCTGTCCTGGTTTCCGCTTCTCACCTGCCCCAGCTCTTCCCCTCACCTGACCTTCACTAGGATCCCTTCTCCACACCTGGCCCTCACCTTTGGCCCCTCCCCCCACACCTGGAGCCCCTCCCCCACACCGGAGGTTCACCTGTAGCCCCTCCCCCTCACCTCTCCCCTACCTTTAGCCCCTCACCTTTATCCCCTCCCCCACACCTTTGGCCCCGCCCCCCTCACCTTTATCCCCTCCCCCGTAGCCCCTCCCCCACACCTGGGGTTCACCTTTAGCCCCTCCCCCACACCCGTCCCTCACCTGAAGCCCCTCCCCCTC
>JAWMRF010000101.1:6691466-6702377 GCA_035221435.1 Sphenopsis melanotis | reverse complement strand
AGTTCAGAGGGATTTGGGGTCGGTCTGGGGAGATCCAAAGGGATCTGAGAGAATCTGGGGTCGGTTTGAGGGGATTTGGGGTCAGTTTGGGGGATTTGGAGTCAGTTTGGGAAGTTTCGGGTCAGTTTGAGGGGTTTGGGGGGATTTTGGGTCAATTTGGGGGAATTTGGGGTCACTTTGGGGATCCCAGAGAAATCTGGGAGACTCAGGGGAGGGAATTGCAGCGAGAAATGAGAATTTTGGGGCATTTTGGGGGGATTTGGATGATTTTGGGGTGATTTGGGTGATTTTGGGGGATTTGGGGCATTTTGTGGTGCCCGTGGAAGCTCCGGCTCCCTCAGACGAAAATTTGGGGCAATTTGTGACGATTTCAGGGAACTCCACAACCTCTGAGGCAATTCTGAAGGAATTTTGGCGAAATTTGGGAATTCCAAAGAGTTTTAAGGGATTTTAAAGGAATTTTGGGAATTCCAAAGAGTTTTGAAGGGTTTTAAAGGAATTTTGGGGAACTTTGGAAATTGCAAAGAGTTTTAAAGTATTTTAAAGGAATTTTAGTGAATTTTGGGAATTTCAAAGAGTTTTTAAGGGATTTTAAATGAATTTTGGTGAATTTTGGGGCATTTTGGGAATTTCAAAGAGTTTTAAAGTATTTTAAAGGAATTTTGGGGCATTTTTGGGGCATTTTGGGGCCTTTTTTGGGTATTTTTGGGGCATTTTTGGGGAGATTTTTGGGGCATTTTGGGTTGGATTTGGGGCAAATTTTGGGACCATTTTTGGAGGAATTTTGGGGCCAATTTTGGGGCCATTTTTGGGTGGATTTGGGGAATTTTTGGGGCCATTTTGGGGGAATTCTGAGGGAATTTTGGGGCCATTTTAGGAGAATTTTTTGGGCATTTTGGGGCCATTTTTGGGGATTTTTGGGGGAATTTTGGGGCATTTTTGGGTGGATTTGGGATCAAATTTTGGGGGATTTTGGTGTTAATTACCCCCAGGGCTCTTTAATTACCCCTCCAGGAGGGGCCGCATTAATTAATGAGGGGGTTAATTAATTAATGGGGAGGTTAATTAATTAATGAGGGGGTTAATTAATTAATGAGGGGGTTAATTAACCCCAAAATTGCCATTTTTAACCCTTTCCAATCCCTTTCCCCTCATTAATTAAACATTTTAGTTAATTACTCCTCCAAAAGGCGATTAATGAATTAATTAATATCCTAATTAATTAATTAAGGGGTTAATTAACCCCAAAATCGCCATTTTTAACCCTTTCCAAGCCCCTTTCCCCTCATTAATTAAACATTTTAGTTAATTACTCCTCCAAAAGGAGACTGATTAATTAATTAACATCCTAATTAATTAATTAGAGATTACTTAACCCCAAAATTGCCATTTTTAACCCTTTCCAATCCCCTTTCCCCCCCCATTAATTAAAAATTATAATTAATTACCCCTCCAAAAGGGCAATAATGAACTAATCAATTTCTTAATTAATTAATTAGGTGTTAATTGGCCATGGGGGAGCTGAGTGACCTGGACCGGCAAATCGAGCAACTGCGGCGCTGCGAGCTCATTAAGGAGAGCGAGGTCAAAGCCCTGTGCGCCAAAGCCCGGTAATTAACGCTAATTAGCGCTAATTAATACTAATTAATGTTAATTCATTGGTTATTAGTGGTTATTGAGGGGTTTAAACCTTCATTAGTGCTAATTAATGCTCATTAATGGTCATGAAGGAGAGCGAGGTCAAAGCCCTGTGCGCCAAAGCCCGGTAATTAACGCTAATTAGCGCTAATTAATATTCATTGGTCATTATTGAGGGGTTTTAAGGCTCCTTATAGCTAATTAATGGTAATTAATGGTTGGTAAACCTCGTTAATGGTCATGAAGGAGAGCGAGGTCAAGGCTCTGTGTGCCAAAGCCCGTTAATTAATGCTAATTAACACTAATTAGTACTAATTAATGTTAATTCATTGGTTATTAGTGGTTATTGAGGGGCTTAAACCTTCATTAGTGCTAATTAATGGTGATTAATGGTCATTAATGCCCATCAAGGTCAAAGCTCCGTGTGACAAACCTGCTAATTAACGCTAATTAACGCTAATTAATATTCATATAATGGTTATTAACGGGTTCATACCTTTATTGTTACTAATTAACGTTAATTAATGGTCATTAATGGTCATTAAGGAGAGCCGGGTCAAAGCTCTGTGCGCCAAACCCGGTAATTAACGCTAATTAACGCTAATTAATATTCATTAATATTCATTTAGTGGTTATTGATGGGTTTTGACCTTAATTAGTGGTAATTAATGCTCATTAATGCTCATTAAGGAGAGCGAGGTTAAAACCCTGTGTGCAAAGCCCGGTAATTAACGCTAATTAATATTAATTAACACTAATTAATATTCATTTGTTGGTTATTAGTGGCTATTGAGTGGTTTAAACCTTAATTAATGGTCATTAATGGCAATCAGCGCTCATCAAGGTGCACCAAATCCGGTAATTAGCGCTAATTAATAGTCATTAATATTCATTTAGAGGTCATTGAGGCATTTAAACGTTAATTAGTGGTAATTAACGGTAATTAATGGTCATTAAAGAGAGCCGGGTCAAAGATCTGTGTGCCAAAACCCGCTAATTAACGGTAATTAGCGCTAATTAATATTCATTAGTTCTCATTTAGTGGTTATTGAGGCATTTAGGTGTTAATTAATGGTAATTAATGGTAATTAATGCTCATTAATGGTGATTAATACTAATTGCTGTCAATCGAGGCTAATTAATTGCCGTTAATTGCCGTTAATTGGGATTAATAGACACTAATTAATTTCCTTTTATTGGGGTTAATCGAGGCTCATTAATTGCCGTTAATTGCCGTTAATTAGGATTAATAGACGCTAATTAATTTCCGTTGATTAGGGTTAATCGAGGCTCATTAATTGCCGTTAATTGCTGTTAATTCCAGTTCGTTGGGGTTCATTAATTCCGGTTATTAATTGCCGATAATTGAGGCTAATTGAAGCGAATTAATAGCCGTTAATTTAGGTTAATTGGGGCTCATTAATTGCTGTTAATTTTGGTTGATTGTCATTAATCAGTTGCTGGTAATTGGCGTTAATTGCGGCTCATTAATTGTCATTAATTGCCGTTGATTTGGGTTAATTTGAGCTAATTAATTTCTGTTAATTGGGGTTCATTGCAGTTCATGAGCGTTAATTGGGGTTAATTGCTGTTAACTCCCGTTAATTGATGCTAATTAATTACTATGAATTCGATTAATTGAAGCTCATTAATTGCCATTAATCGCTGTTAATTGGGGTTAATTAATGCTGGTTCTGAATTGCTGCTGAATGGGGTTAATGATTGTTAATGAATGGCCACGAATCGGGGTTAATTAATGAGTTAATGAATGAGTTAATGAGTTAATGAGTTAACTAATGAGCTAATTAATCAGTTAATGAGTAATTAGTCAATTAATGAGTTGATGAGCAAATTGATGAGTTAATGAGCTAATTTATGAGTTAATGAATTATTGAGCTAACTAATGAGCTGATTAATGAGTTAATGAGTAAATTAATGAGTTAATGTGGAAATTAATGAGTTAATAAGTGAATTAATGAGTTAATGAGCTAATTTATGAGCTAATCAATGAGTTAATGCGCTAATTAATTAGCTAATTAGTGAGCTAATTAATAAGCTAAGTAACGAGCTAATTAATGAGTTAATGAGTTAATGAGCTAACTAATGAGCTAATTAGTGAGCTAATTAACAAGCTAATGAACATGCTAATTAATGAGTTAATGAATTAGTTAATGAGGTAGTTAATGAGGTAGTTAATGAGGTAATTAATGAGTTAATGAGCTAATTAATGAGTTAATGAGCTAATTAGCTAATTAGTGAGCTAGTTAACAAGCTAATTAACAACCTAATTAATGAGTTAATGAATTATTTAATGAGCTAATTATTGAGGTAATTAATGAGTTAATGAGCTAATTAATGAGTTAATTAGTGAGCTAATTAACAAGCTACTTAATGAGTTAATCAATGAGTTAATGAGCTAATTTATGAGCTAATTAATGAGTTAATGAGTTAATGAGCTAATTAATGAGTTAATCAATGAGTTAATGAGCTAATTAATGAGCTAATTAGTGAGCTAATTAACGAGCTAATTAATAAGCTAATTAATGAGTTAATGAGTTAGTGAGCTACGTACTGCGTTAATTAGTGAGTGAATGAGGTAATTAGTGAGCTAATTAGTGAGCTAATTAACAAGCTAATTAACAACTTAATGAGTTAATGAATTAGTTAATGAGCAAATTAATGACGTAATTAATGAGTTAATGAGCTAACTAATGGGTTAATTAGTGAGCTAATGAACAAGCTAATTAGCGAGTTAATCAATGAGTTAATGAGCTAAGTAATGAGGTAATTATTGAGTTAATGACATAATGAGTTAATTAGTGAGCTAATTAACAAGCTAATTAGTGAGTTAATGAGTTTATGAGCTAATTAATGAGCTAATTAATGAGCTAATTAATGAGCTAATGGGCTAAGTAATGAGTTAATGAATTCATTAATGAGCTAATGAATGAGTTAATTAGTGAGCTAATTAACCAGCTAATTAAGGAGTTAATGAGTTAATGAGCTAATTTATGAGCTAATTAATGAGCTAATTAGTTAATGAGTTAACAAGCTAATTAATGAGTTAATCAATGTGTTAATCTGCTAATTAATGAATTAATTAATAAGTTAATGAACTAATTAATGAGCTAATTAGTGAGCTAATTAACAAGCTTATGAACAAGCTAATTAATGAGTTAATGAATTAGTTAATGAGCTAATTAATGACATAATTAATGAGTTAATGAGGTAATTAACGAGTTAATTAGTGAGCTAATTAACAAGCTAATTAAGGAGTTAATCAATGAGTTAATAAGCTAATTAACGAGCTAATTAAGGAGTTAATTAATGAATTGGTTGGCAGGGAGATCCTGGTTGAGGAGAGCAACGTGCAGCGCGTCGACTCGCCCGTCACCGTGAGCCACCGAGCGTGCCGGAACCTTCCGGGGAATTCCCCGAAATTCCCCAAAATTCCCCAAAATTCCCCAAAATTCCCCAAAATTTGGGAATTTCGTGAGAATTTCAGGGATTCCGGGGGGGGAATTTGGGAATTTTGGGCGGGATTTTGGGCCAAATTCGGGAAATTTTGGGGAATTTTTTTGATTTTTGGGAGGAATTTTTAGGGGATTTTTTGGCAAAAATCGGGAATTTTGGGGGAAATTTGGGAATTTTGGGAGAATTTCCGGAATTTTGAGGAGTTTTGGTCGGAATTTCGGGACAAATTTGGGAAATTTTGGGGAATTTTCTGAATATTTTCGGGGGAAATTTTGGGGAAAATTTGGGAAAATTCAAGACTTTGGGGGGGAGATTTGGGAATTTGGGGAAAATTCAGGAATTTTGGGACAAATTTGAGATATTGGGGAGAATTTTTAAGCAAAAAATTCAGAATTTTCTGGGAATTTTGGGGAGGATTTTTGGGAATTTTGGGAAAATTCAGGGATTTTTGGGGAAGTTTTGGGAAAATTTTGGGAAAATTCAGGAATTTTTGGGAAAATTTTGGGACAAATTTGGGAAATTTTGGGGAATTTTTGCCAAAAAAAATCAGAGTTTTTTGGGAATTTTGGGAAAATTCAGGAATTTTTGGGGCAATTTTGGGACAAATTTGGGAGAATTTTTAAGCAAAAAAATCAGAATTTTCTGGGAATTTTGGGGGGAGCTTTGGGAAGTTTTGTGGGGAATTTGGGAATTGCTGGAAAATTTGGGAAACTTTGGGAATTGGGAATTTTGGGGCGAATTTTGGAGAAATTTCAGGGAAATTTTGGAAATTTTGGGAATTTTTTTTATTTTTGGGAGGAATTTTTAGGGAATTTTTTGGCAAAAATGGGGAATTTTGGGGAAATTTTGAGGGGAATTTTTGGGCGGAATTTTGGGACAAAATTGGGAAATTTGGGGAAAATTTTACAAAAAAAAAATCAGAATTTTCTGGGAAATTTGGGAAAATTCTGGAATTTTTGGGGGGAAATTTGGGAATTTCTGGGAGAATTCACCCATCACCGTGAGCAACCAAATGGGGAAAATTCCAGAAAATTTGGGAAAATTCCCCAAAATTCCCCACAATTCGGGAATTTTGGGGAGAATTTCGGGAATTCCGGGCGGGAAATTTGGTGAAATTTTGGAGAATTTCCGGGATTTTGCGGGGAAAACCGAAGCAGAAATTTGGGGATGCTCGGGGAATTTTTCCCCCCCCAAAAAAATCTGAATTTTCTGGGAATTTCGCAGAGGTGCCGGGAGAATTTTGGGAATTTTGGGGAAAATTTGGGATTTTTGGGGGAAATTTTGGGAATTTTTAGGGAATTTGGGAGAATTTCTAGGAATTTTTGGGAATTTTGTGTGGAGTTTTTGGACGAATTTGGGGATTTTTTACCCAAAAAAAAATCGGAGTTTTCTGAGAATTTTGGTGAAATTTGGGGATTTTTTTGAATTTTGGAGAAATTTTGGGGAAAATTTGGGGAAGTTTGGGAAAGTTTGGGAAAATTCAGGAATTTTTGGGGGGAATTTGAGTGAATTTGGGGGAAATTTGGGATTTTTTGGGGGGAAAATTGGGGAGTTTTGGGGGAATTTTGAAGTTTTGTGGGAATTTGGGGAAAATTCCGGAATATTTGGGAATTTGGGAGAATTTCCAGGAAATCTGGGGCGAAATTTGGGAAATTTTGGGCGGAATTTTGGGCCAATTTTGGAAAATTTTGGGAATTTTCTGAATATCTTGGGGGGAATTTTGGGGAAAATTTGGGAATTTTTGGGAAAAATTCAAGAATATTTTGGGGCGAGATTTGGGGAATTTGGGAAAATTCAGGAATTTTTGGGGCAATTTGGGGACAAATTTGGGGAATTTTGGGGGAAATTTGAAAAATTTTGGGGAATTTTTGGCAAAAAAATCGGAATTTTGTGGGAATTTTGGGGAAAATTTGGAAAATTTTGGGAATTTCAGGGATTTTTGGGGAGAAATTGAGGAAATTTTGGGCGGAATTTGGGGACAAAATTGGGAAATTTTGGGGAAAACTTACCAAAAAAAATTAGAATTTTTTGGGAAATTTGGGGAAATTCCAGAATTTTTGGGGGGAAATTTGGGAGTTTTGGGAAAAATTTGGGAAATTTTAGGGAATTTTTGCCAAGAAACTCAGAATTTTCTGAGAGTTTTGGGGAGGATTTTTAGGAATTTTGGGAAAATTCAGGAATTTTTGGTGGTGAGATTTGGGAATTTTGGGAAAAATTCAGGAATTTTTGGGGCAATTTTGGGACAAATTCGGGAAATTTTGGGGAATTTTTGGCAAAAAAATCAATTTTCTGGGAATTTTGGGGGGAGCTTTGGGAAGTTTTGGGAATTTCTGGAAAATTCAGGAATTTTTGGGGCAATTTTCGGACAAATTTGGGAAATTTTGGGGAGTTTTGGGTGAAATTTTGGGACAAATTTGGGAAATTTGGGCGAATTTTTGGCAAAAAATCAGAATTTTGTGGGAATTTTGGGGGAAATTTGGGAAATTTTGGGAATTTCAGGAATTTTTGGGGAGAAATTGAGGAATTTTTGGGCGGAATTTTGGGACAAAATTGGGAAATTTTGGGGAAATTTTACCAAAAAAATTAGAATTTTCTGGGAAATTTGGGAAAATTCCGGAATTTTTGGGGGAAAAATTTGGGAATTTCTGGGAGAATTTGCCTGTCACTGTGAGCAACCAAATGGGGAAAATTCCAGAAAATTCCAGAAAATTCCAGAAAATTCTGGAAAATTTGGGAACTTCCGGAATTCTGGGGGGAAATTTGGGAAATTTTGGGGAATTTTGGCCAAAAAAAATCAGAATTTTCTGAGAATTTTGGGGAGGGTTTTTGGGAATTTTGGGAAAATTCAGGAATTTTTGGGGCAATTTTGGGACAAATTTGAGAAATTTGGGAGAATTTTTAAGCAAAAAATTCAGAATTTTCTGGGAATTTTAGGGGAAAATTCAGGAAATTTTGGGGAATTTTTCGTGGAGAATTTGGGAATTTTAGGGAAAATTTAGGAGTTTTTGGGGGAGAATTTGAGGAAATTTTGGGGAAAATTTGGGAATTTTGGGGGGATTTTGAAATTTTGTGGGAATTTGGGGGAAATTCCGGAATATTTGGGAGAATTTCCAGGAATTCTGGGGGGAAATTTGGGAATTTTGAGGAGTTTTGGGTGGAATTTTGGGACAAATTCGGGAAATTTTGGGGGGAATTTTTGGGAAAATTTTGGGTGATTTTGGGGTGAATTTTGGATGATTTTTTTGGGTGAATTTGGGGTGAATTTTGGGTGATTTTGGATGATTTTTTGTGAATCTTGGGTGATTTTTTGGGGTTATTTTGGGTGAATTTTGGGTGATTTTTTTGGGTGAATTTGGGTGAATTTTGGGTGATTTTTTGGGTGAATTTTGGGGTGAATTTTGGGTGATTTTTGGGGTGAATTTTGGGTGATTTTTTGGGTGATTTTGGGATAATTTGGACATTTTGGGTGATTTTTTTGGGTGAATTTTGGGTGATTTTTTGGGTGAATTTTGGGTGATTTTTTTGGGTGAATTTTGGGTGATATTTTGGGGTGATTTTTTGGGAGAATTTTGGGTGATTTTTTGGATGATTTTTTGGGGTGAATTTTGGGTGATTTTTTGGGGTGAATTTTGGGTGATTTTTTTGGGGTGATTTTGGGTGATTTTTTGGGTAAATTTTGGGTGAATTTTTTGGGTGAATTTTGGGTGATTTTTTGGGGTGATTTTTTGGAGTGATTTTTGGGTGATTTTGGGTGGTTTTGGGTGAATTTTGGGTGATTTTGGGTGATTTTTTTGGGTGATTTTGGGTGATTTTTCGGGTGATTTTTGGGGTGAATTTTGGGTGAATTTTTTGGGTGAATTTTGGGTGATTTTGGGTCCCGTTTCCCCCCAGGTGTGCGGGGACATCCACGGGCAGTTCTACGACCTCAAGGAGCTCTTCCGGGTGAGTGACCCCGAGTGACCCCTGGGTGACCCCTGAGTGACCCCTGAGTGACCCCAGAGTGACCACTGACCCAAAATGGCCAAAAAACCACCCAAAAATGGCCCAAAATGGCCAAAAATGACCCCAGAGTGACCAATGAGTGACCAATGAGTGACCAATGAGTGACCACTGACCAATGAGTGACCAATGAGTGACCAATGAGTGACCACTGACCAATGAGTGACCCCAGAGTGACCACTGACCCAAAATGACCAAAAAACGGCCCAAAAATGCCCCAAAATGGCCGAGAAATGGGTCAAAAATGGCCCAAAAATGACTCCTGAGTGACCACTGAGTGACCACTGACCACTGACCACTGAGTGACCAATGAGTGACCACTGACCCAAAATGGCCAAAAAATGGCCGAGAAATGGCCCCAAATGGCCCAAAAATGGGCAAAAAACAACCCAAAAATGTCCCAAAATGACCCGAGTGACCACTGAGTGACCAATGAGTGACCAATGAGTGACCACTGACCCAAAATGGCCGAAAAACGGCCCAAAAATGCCCCAAAATGGCCGAAAAATGGCCGAGAAATGACCCCAAATGGCCCAAAAATGATCCCAGAGTGACTCTTGAGTGACCAGTGAGTGACCAATGAGTGACCACAGAGTGACCACAGAGTGACCATTGAGTGACCATTGAGTGACCACTGACTGCAGAGTGACCACTGACCCAAAATGGACAAAAATGGCCAAAAAATGGCCAAGAAATGGCTCCAAGTGGCCCAAAAATGCCTCAAAAATGGCCCAAAAATGGGCAAAAAACAACCCAAAAATGGCGCAAAATGACCCCAGAGTGACCACTGAGTGACCACTGAGTGACCACTGACTACTGACTGACCACTGAGTGACCACTGACCCAAAATGGCCAAAAAATGGACAAAAAATGCCCCAAAATGGCCCAAAAATGGCCGAGAAATGGCCCCAAATGGCCCAAAAATGCCCCAAAAATGGCCCAAAAAACAACCCAAAAATGGCCCAAAATGACCCCAGAGTGACCCCAGAGCGACCACTGAGTGACCACTGACCCCAGAGTGACTGCTGACCCAAAATGCCCCAAAATGGGCCAAAAATGCCCCAGAAATGCGCCACATGGCCTCAAAATGCCCCAAAAAAGCCTCCAAAATGGCCCAAAATGGCCCAAAAATGATCCCAGAGGGACTCCTGAGTGACCCCTGAGTGACCACTGACCACTGAGTGACCAATGAGTGACCACTGACCCAAAATGACCAAAAAACGGCCCAAAAATGCTGAAAAATGGCCGAGAAATGGCCCCAAATGGCCCAAAAATGTCCCAAAATGGCCCAAAAATGGGCAAAAAACAACCCAAAAATGACCCCTGAGTGACCCCTGAGTGACCCCTGAGTGACCTCACCTGTCCCTCACCTGTCCCTCGCTGTGACCAGTGAATTTTTAAGTGAATTTCGCTGATTTTTGGGGTCAATTTAAAGAATTTTGGGTAAAATCTTCGGGATTTTTGGGGGATTTTTTGGGATTTTTGGTGTCCCTCACCTGTCCGTGTCTCACCTGCACAGGTGGGCGGGGATGTCCCGGAGACCAATTACCTGTTCATGGGCGACTTCGTCGACCGCGGCTTCTACAGCGTGGAGACCTTCCTGCTGCTGCTGGCGCTGAAGGTGAGACAGGTGTGACACACCTGGGACAGGTACAGACAGGTGGGACACACCTGGGACAGGTGAGAGAGGTGTGACACACCTGGGACAGGTACAGACAGGTACAGACAGGTGTGACACACCTGGGACAGGTACAGACAGGTGGGACACACCTGGGACAGGTGAGAGAGGTGTGACACACC
>JAWMRF010000101.1:6614478-6629246 GCA_035221435.1 Sphenopsis melanotis | reverse complement strand
AGTTCAACGAGTGACCCCTCCCAGTATATCCCAGTATATCCCAGTCCCCCCCAGTCCATCCCAGTATATCCCAGTTCACCCATTAACCCCTCCCAGTCCCTCCCAGTTTACCCAGTGACCCCTCCCAGTCCTGCCCAGTCCCTCCCAGTCCCTCCCAGTCCCTCCCAGTCTATCCCAGTCTATCCCAGTCTATCCCAGTCTATCCCAGTCCCTCCCAGTCTATCCCAGTCTATCCCAGTCTATCCCAGTATATCCCAGTCCATCCCAGTCCGTCCCAGTCTGACCCAGCACGTTGGCCCTGGCCACGCTCTCGGCGCTGCAGCGCCCCCACACGTCCACCAGGGCGGCGCTGTGGAAAACGACGTCGGCGCCCCCGAGCGCGGCCCCGAGCGCCCCAAAATCACCGACATCGCCCCGGAACAGACGGACCCGAGAGCCTGGAGGGGGGCAAAGAACCCAAAATCGGCAAAATTGAACCCAAAATTCAAAAAAATCGCCCCAAAATTACCCAAAACCACCGGATTTTACCCCAAAAATGACCCCGAATTGACACAAAATCCTCCCCAAAATCGCCCCGGAACAGCCGGACCTGAGAGTCTGGGGGGGAAGAACCCAAAATGGGCAAAATTGAACCCAAAATCATCGAAATTCAACCCAAAATCAGCAAAATTGGACCCAAAACTTACAAAAAAGTAACAAAAATCACCCCAAAAAATCTCCCCAAATTTACACAAAATCCCCCCAAAATCTGCGACATCGCCCCAGAACAGCCGGACCCGAGAGCCTGGAGGAGCAAAATTTACAAAATTTTCCTAAAATCAACAAAATTTAACCCAAAATTTTAAAAAGTAACAAAAATGTACCCAAAAATTAACATAAATCACCCCAAAATTGACACAAAATCCCCCCCAAAATCGCCCTGGAACAGCCAGACCTGAGAGCCTGGGAAGGCAAAATCGGCAAAATTTACCCAAAAATCGCCCAAATTTAACCCAAAATCAGCAAAATTGAACCCAAAATCATCAAAATTGAACCCAAAATTAAAAAAAAAACAAAAATCACCCCAAAAATCGTGAAAAAATCGCCCCAAATCGGCCAAAATCAGCCAAAAATCAACAAAAAAATCACCCCAAAAATCAGCCAAAATCGACCCAAAATTTCCCCAAATTCATCAAAATTTCCCCTAAAAATCAGTCAAAATCAGCCCAAAATGAACAAAGATCACCCCAAAAATCACCCCAAAACTGACACAAAATTACCCCAAATCAGCCAAAATCAACAAAAATCAACCAAAATCAGCCCAAAATCACCAAAATTTACCCCAAAATCTGTCAAAATCATCCCAGATTCATCAACATTTACCCCAAATTTAACAAAATTTACAGAAATTTACCCCAAATTACTTCAAAGTTACCCAAAAATGAACAAAAATTAGTCAAATTCACCCCAAAATCAGCCAAAATCACATAAAATCATCCTAAAATCCACAGAAATCCCCCCAAAATCTGCAGAAATCACCCCAAAATCAGACCCAAATCCACCAACACTGCCCCGGAACAGACGGACCCGAGAGCCTGGGAAGGCAAAATTTACCCAAAATGAACAAAATTTAACCCAAAATTTGAAAAAATCACCAGAAAATTTTGAAAAAGCAACAAAAATCACCCCAAAATCAGCCAAAATGGCCTCAAAATCATCAAAAATTACCCCCAAATCAGCCAAAATTTACACAAAATTACCCCAAAATTCACCCCCAAATCAGCCAAAATCAACAAAAATTAACAAAAATTACCCCCAAATCAGCCCCAAATCAGCCAAAATCACCCGAATTCACCCCAAATTCCCCCCAAAATCTGCCAAAACCAACCCCAAATTTACCCAAATTCACCCCAAAATCCATAAAAATCACTTAAAATTTAAAAAATTTACACAAAATTACCCTAAAAATCCACCCAAAACCAGCCAAAATCCCGCCAAATTAATCCAAATTTACCCAAATCAACAAAAATCACCCCCAAAAACCCAGAATTAACAAAATTTACCCCAAATTTGAAAAAAGTAACAAAAATTGCCCCCAAATCAGCAAAAATCACCCCAAAATCAGCACAAAAATCATCAAAATTTACCCCAAAATCACCCCCAAAAATCCCCCTGAAATGCTCCAAATTCTCCAAAATTCACCCCAAAAATCCATCCCGGGAGTTTGGGGGAATTTTTGAGGTGAATTTCGTAAATTTGGTAGGAATTTTTTGGGGTTAAATTCGGAAATTTTGGGGGTGAATTTGGGAGATTTTGGGGTTCAATTTGGGGATTTCAGTGGAATTTTGGGGCGGATTTTTGGGGTGAATTTGGGGAATTTTGGGGCAAATTTTGGGGTGAATTTTGGGGCAAATTTTTGGAGGGAATTTGGGGGATTTTGGGGTCGATTTTTGGGCTGAATTCAGGGGATTTGGGGGGGAAATTTGGATAATTTTTAGGTCATTTTTGGGGTTAAAGTTGTGAATTTTTGGGGGGATTTTTGGGCTGAATTTGGATGAATTTTTGGGGTGAAATTTGGGGATTTGGGAGAATTTTTTGGGAATTTTTGGGGTGAATTTGGGAGCTTTTTGGAACGAATTTGAAGAATTTTGGGGCAAAGTTTTGGGGTGAATTTCTGGCATTTTGGGGTGGATTTTTGGGGTGAATTTTGTGGAGTTTTTGGTGTTAAATTCATGAATTTTGGGAGGATTTTTGGGCTAAATTCAGGGGATTTGGGGGGGCATTTTTGGGTTGAATTTTGGGAATTCTTCAGGAATTTTGGGGGGATTTTTGGGGTGAATTTTGGGGCATTTTGGGATGAATTTTTGGGCTGAATTTTGGGATTTTTTGGGGGGATTTGGGGGAATTTCAGGGGGAATTTTTGGGGTTAAATTTGAGGATTTTGGGGGGATTTCTGGGTTGAATTTTTGGCATTTGGAGGTGGATTTTTGGGGTGAATTTGGGGCATTTTGGGGCTCACGGTGCCGCTCAGGGACCATTCAGAGGTCGAGGATTCTTGAAGTTAAAATTGGGAATTTTTGGGGCGAATTTTGGGGCGAATTTTGGGAATTTTGGGGAAGATTTTGGGGTGAATTTTGGGTATTTTTAGGCCACTTTTGGGGTTAAATTTGTGAATTTTTGGGGAATTTTTGGGTTGAATTCAGAGGATTTGGGAGGGGGATTTTGGGGTGAATTTGGGTGAATTATTGGGGTGAATTGTTGACATTTTGGGGGGAATTTTTGGGGTAAATTCAGGGAATTTTGGGGTGAATTTTTAGGGTGAATTTGGGAATTTTAGGGTGAATTTTTGGGGTTAAATTTGGGATTTTTGGGGAGATTTTTTGGGGTGGATTTTGCAGATTTTTGGGTTGAATTTTTGGCATTTTGGGGGGAATTTTTGGGGGGATTTTTGGGGCTAAATTCAGGGGATTTCTGGGGTGAATTCGGGGGATTTTGGGGCTCACGGTGCCGCTCGGGGACCATTTGGATGTCGGGGTCGAGGTCGAGGATTCGCAGCTCCCGAAGCTCCGGCTCCGCCTCCAGCAGCACCTGGGCCAGGTGAGAGCCCAGGAACCCCGAGCCCCCCGTGACCACCATCACCAGGCCCTGGGAATGAGCAAAATCAAACTGGGATTGAACTGGGAATACTGGGAATGGTCAAAATCCCCAAAAAACCCCAAAAAAATCCGCCCAGAAATGACCAAAATCCAAAAAAATCCCCCAAAAAATCCCAAAAAATCCCCCAAAAATGCACCTGGGAATGGTCAAAATCTCACTGGGAATACTGGGAGGGAACTGGGATTGAACTGGGATTGAACTGGGAATACTGGGAATGGTCAAAATCCCAAAAAACCCCAAAAAAATCCACCCAGAAATGACCAAAATCCAAAAAAAAATCCCAAAAAATCCCAAAAAATTCACCTGGGAATGGTCAAAACCCCAAGAGAAACCCCAAAAAATCCAACTGGGAATACCGGGATTGAACTGGGATTGAACTGGGATTGAACTGGGATTGAACTGGGAATGGTCAAAATCCCAAAAAATCCCAAAAAAATCCATCCAGGAATGACCAAAATCCCAAAAAAAAACCCCAAAAATCCCCCAAAAATCCCAAATAATTCACCTGGGAATGGTCAAAATCCAACTGGGAACCCAAAACTAAACTGGGATTGAACTGGGAATACTGGGAATCACAAAATCCCCAAAAAACCCAAAAAATCCCCAAAAATCCACCCAGGAATGGCCAAAATCCCCAAAAAAAACCCCCAAAAATGAAAACAATCCCAAAATTTCCTCCAAATTTCACTTTGTGATCCCCAAAATCTCCAAAATTCCCCCAAATCTGCCCCAAAATTCACTTTGGGATCCCAAACTCCCCCCAAAAATCCAAAATAACCCCCCCAAAAAATCCTAAAAAATCCCAAAATTCCCCCAAAATTTCGCTTTGAAGTCCCAAAAAATCCCAAAAAAATTTGAAAAAAAAGTTTGAAAATATCAAAAAATTCCCCCCAAAATTCACTTTTGAACCCCAAAATTCCCCAAAATCCGCCCCAATTTCCCCTCTCCAACCCGGAAGTGGCTCCGAACTTCCCCCAAATCTCCCGAAATTGCCCAAAATCGCCGAAAATTCCCCCAAAATTCCCCCAAATTCCCCTCCCCCCGCTACCTGCGCCATGGTCCCGCTGCTGCCCCTCCCCCCCCCGATTTTGGGGGACTTTCCCGGGAATTTGGGGAGGCCCCGCCCCCCCGGGGGTGGGGGAGGGGGAGGGGCGGGAGCCGGAATAGGAGGAGCGAAAAAAATCGGGAATTTTTGGGGTGAAAAATCGGGAATTTGAGGGGTTAGAAAAAAAGGGATTTTGAGAGGGAAAATTGGGAATTTTGGGGGAAAATTGGGGATTTTGGAGGGAAATGGGGGGTGGGGAACGAAAAAATGGGAATTTTTCCCGAAATTCCGGGGTTTTGGTGGGAAAATCGGGAATTTTGGGGAAAATCTGGGGGAAAATTGGGGATTTTTTTGGGGAAAAAATCGAGATTTTGGGGAAAATCAACGAGAGGAATTGGAGTCCTCCGAGCGGGCCAGAGCGGCTCCAACCGGAAGTGACCACAAAGAGGAAGAGGTAATGGCGGCTCGGACCGGAAGTTACCTAAGGAGGGTTCGTTAAGGGTAACGGAAGTCGCGGCTCGGAGCCGGAAAAAACCGTGAAGAGGAAAAAAGAGGACCCAAAACGCGGCGGTTTAGCCCCAAAAAGGAGAAATCTTGACGCAATCGTGACATCAAACCGGATCTTGACGCGGTTTTGGGTCTAAATTCGCCTTTTTCGGGACAATTCCCCGGCCGATCCCGGTTTCACCGCCCACTTCCGGGTGGTGTTGCCTCCTTTCCGTTCCCCCCGCGCTCACTTCCGGTGGCGCCCGCTCCGTTCCGCCCGCGGTGAGTCCCGAAATCGACGAATTTTGACCCGAAATCGGCGAATTTTGACCCCAAATCGGCGAATTTCGCCCCAAAACCCCGCGGGGATCAGTGGAGGGGGGACGGGGAGCTTCCCCTGGGCCGTGAATGGACGCGGATCGATGCATCGATGGATTTGCCCAAAAATCGCCGTTTTCGCCCCAAAATCCCCCCCCGATTTTCTGGATTTTCCCGATTTTTCTGTTTTTTACCCCAAAGGATCCTCCGAGCTCGGTTTGGGTCATTTTGAGGTCAATTTGTGCAGACTTGGCTCAATTTGGGTCATTTTGGTCAATTCTGCTCAATTTGGGTCAATTTGGGTCGATTTTGGTCAGTTTGGGTCAATTTTGGTAAATTTTGCTCAATTTGGTTCAATTTGGGTCAATTTCATTCAATTTCGGTCGATTTAGGTCCAATTTGGGCTGATTTGGGTCAATTTTGGTCAATTTAGGTAAATCTAAGACCAATTTGGGTCAATTTTGGTCCAATTTGTTCCAATTTTGGTCAATTTAGTCCAATTTAGTCCAATTTGGGTCAATTTCACCCAATTTTGGTCAATTTTTGTCACTTTGGCTCAACCCAACGTTGACTTGGGACCAATTTTGGGTCAATTTTGCTCCAATTTGTTCTGATTTTGGCCAATTTTCATAATTTTTGGTCAATTTCACACAATTTCACTCAATTTAGGTCGATTTTGGTCCATTTTGGTCAATTTGAGTCAATTTGTTTCATTTGGGTCAACCCAACATTGACTTGGGTCAATCCAAGATCAATTTTGGGTCAATTTTGGTCCAATTTGTGCCAATTTGGGTCAATTTGCATCATTTTTAGTCAATTTGTGCCAATTTTGGTCAATTTGTGCCACTTTGGGACAATTTTGGTCAATTTTGTCAACTTGGCTCAACTTGACTCAACTCAACGTTGACTTGGGTCAACCCAATGCCAACTTTGGTCAATTTTGGTCCAACTTGGGTCGATTTTTGTCAAATTTTCACCGATTTTCGTCGAATTTTCACCGATTTTGACCGATTTTTCCCTGTTTTCCTCCCGCAGCGTCCACCACTCGCGGCCGGACGATGCCCCAGCCGGCGCGGCCGCGTCCGGCCGAGCGCGTCCGGCAGCGTTTCCGGCGGCTGCGGCGCGCGGCGCGGGCGCTGGTGCTGGAGAACGCGGCGCTCTGCGACGAGCTGGCGCGGCTCGAGGCCAAGTGGGCGCTGGCCAGGGGTCAGCGGCGCTTCCTGCTCGGACGCCTGCTCGGACACCGCGCCGGACACTCGGCCGCGGCCGGAGAGGCCAAACGGGCGCGGAGGGCGCGGCCGGCCGCGGGGCGGGGCCGGGGAGGGAGGGGCGGCGGGAGAGATGACCAATGGTCGGCGGGCTCAAAGAGTGACCAGTGGTCAGCGGGGCCCAAGGATGAGCGGTGGTCAGTTGGAGCCAAAGGAGGGGGGTCCAGGGATGAGCAGTGGTCAGCGGGGCCCAAGAGTGACCAGTGGTCAGCGGCGGTGAAGAAGGAGCAGTGGTCACCCGGATCGAAGAGTGACCAGTGGTCAGCGGGCTCAAAGAGTGACCAGTGGTCAGCGGGGCCGAAGGATGACCAGTGGTCAGCTGGAGGAGGAGCTGGGGTGAAGGACGAGCAGTGGTCAGCGGGCTCGAAGAGTGACCAGTGGTCAGCAAACGCCAAGAGTGACCAGTGGTCAGCGGGGCCAAAGGATGAGCAGTGGTCAGCGGAGGTCAAGCAGGAGCAGTGGTCACCAAGCTCCAAGAGTGACCAGTGGTCAGCGGCGGTGAAGATCGAGCAGTGGTCACCCAGCTCCAAGAATGACCAGTGGTCAGCGGGGCCCAAAGATGACCAGTGGTCATCGGGGCTGAAGAATGACCAGTGGTCAGCGGAGGTGAAGCAGGAGCAGTGGTCACCCAGCTCCAAGAGTGACCAGTGGTCAGCGGGGCCCAAGGATGACCAGTGGTCAGCGGAGGTGAAGATCGAGCAGTGGTCACCGAGCTCCAAGAATGACCAGTGGTCAGTCGGCTCAAGAGATGACCAATGGCCGAGCGGCCGCCCTCGGCCGATGGCCGGAGATGACCGCGGGCCCAACGCTGACCGCTCGCTGCGGCCGGAGGAGGAGGAGGACGAGGATGACCCCGATGACCACGATGACCACGAGGAGGACGAGGACGAGGAGGATGAGGAGGAGGAGGAGGAGGAGGAGGACGAAGGCTCCGCTCCGGCCTTTGGCTACTCCGGCCTCTTCCTGGGCAGCCCGGCCGGCTCGGACGAGTGACCACCAATAAATGACCCCTGGCCGGAGCGGCCGGAGGGGTTTGGTCACTTCACGAGGGGGTTTGGGTGTGATTGGGGGCACTGGGGTGACCGAGTGACCACCACGATGACCAATGGGCGCTGACCACCCCCACTGACCACCCTGATGACCACTCCAGTGACCACCCCAATGACCACCATGATGACCAATGGCCACTGACCACTCCACTGACCCCTTGACCACCCTGAATGACCCCTTGACCACTCTTTGTCCACCCTGAATGACCACTGACCCCTCCCACTGACCCTTGGTCACTCCTTGACCACTCCCACTGACCCCTTGGCCACCTTGAATGACCACTGACCACTGACCACTCCCAATGACCACTGACTACACGAAATGACCGCTTGACCACCCTGAATGACCACTGACCAGTTTTCCACTCCCACTGACCCCTTGACCACCCTTTGTCCACCCCGATGACCACTGACCCCTCCCACTGACCCTTGGTCACTCCTTGACCACTCCAATGACCACTGACCACCCTGAGTGACCACTGACTGCCCTGAGTGACCACCCTGAGTGACCACTGACCACTCCAGTGATCATTTGCCCATCCCTTGACCACTCCAAATGACCAAATGACCAAATGACCACATCTCACACCTTTATTGTCCGTCCTTCGTTGTGTCCGGAGCCGTGTCCGGAGCCCGAGTGACCGCGGGGAGGTCCTGGACGTTGTGGACGATGCGGACGGCGTCCGGCCACTCGGCCAGAGCCCGCAGCAGCCGCTCGGCCGCCGCCCTGGGCCCGTCCGGCAGCGCCAGCGCCGCCCGCGGCCGGAACTCCAGGGCGGCCGAAATCGGCCGGAGCCCCGCGGCCGCCAGGCGCTGCCGGACACTGCCCAGGGCCTCGGGGGCGCACAGGAACTGCGGGGGCAAAGGTCAGGCAGAGATCAAGGGTCAGGGAGGGGTCAAGGAGTGACCAAGGGGTCGGTGGGAGTGGTCAGTGGTCATTCAGGGTGGTCAGTGGTCAGTGAGGGGGGGGTCATTGAGGGGGTCAAAGGGTCAGTGGAGGGGGTCAAGGGGTCAGTGGTCATTCGGGGTGGTCAGTGGTCAGTGAGGGGTCACTGGGGTGGTCAGTGGTCATCAGGGTAGTCAGTGGTCAGGGAGGGGGTCATCGAGGGGGTCAAGGGGTCAGTGGGGTGGTCAAGGGGTCAGTGGTCATCAGGAGTGGTCAGTGGTCATTGAGGGGGGTCAAGGGGTCACTGGAGCGGTCAACGGTCATTTGGGGTGGTCAAGGGGTCATTGGGGTGGTCAAGGGGTCAAGGGGTGGTCACCGGTCACTGTCCACTCCCAGAAGTGACCAATGACCACCAGGGGGACACTCAAGCAGTGACCGCAGAGTGACCACAGAGTGACCACAGAGTGACCCCAGAGTGACCAGGGCAGCGGTCAGCCGCCGGCCGGACCCACCTTGAGCTCGGCCTCGTCCTCGGCCACGTCCTGGGCTCCGGCCGCCGCGGCCGCGTCCAGCGCGGCCTCCAGGCCCAGCGTCCGGCCGGACACTCGCACCACGCCCACGGCCTCGAAGGCGTGCCGGACGTCAGCGGTCAGCGCGGCCCTGGGTGACCAGAGTGGACAATGGTCAGTGATGGTCAGTGAGGGTCTGAGTGACCAGAGTGGACAATGGTCAGTGAGGTCAGTGAGGGGTCATTCAGGAGTCAGTGGGGTCATTCAGGGGTCATCCAGGGGTCATTCAGGGGTCAGTGACCTCTCCTGAGTGACCAAGAGTGGGCAATGGTCAGTGGGGTCATTCAGGGGTCAGTGACCTCTCCTGAGTGACCAGAGATGGACAATGGTCATCAGGAGTCAGTGAGGGTCACTCAGGGGTCACTCAGTGGTCACTCACTGGTCACCCATTGGTCACCCGTTGGTCACTCAGGGTCACCCAGCGGTCACCCATTGGTCACTCATGGGTCACTCAGGGTCACTCACTGGTCACCCATTGGTCACTCAGGGTCACCCATTGGTCACCCATTGGTCACTCAGTGGTCACTCACTGGTCACCTGTTGGTCACCCATTGGTCACCCGTTGGTCACTCAGTGGTCACTCATTGGTCACCCATTGGTCACCCATTGGTCACCCATTGGTCACTCAGTGGTCACCCGTTGGTCACTCAGTGGTCACTCAGTGGTCACTCATTGGTCACTCAGGGGTCACCCATTGGTCACCCAGTGGTCACTCAGTGATCACTCAGTGGTCACCCCGTTGGTCACTCAGTGGTCACTCATTGGTCACCCGTTGGTCACCCATTGGTCACTCAGTGGTCACCCATTGGTCACTCAGTGGTCACTCAGTGGTCACTCAGTGGTCACTCAGTGGTCACCCGTTGGTCACCCGTTGCCCAGCACTGACCCGTGCCGTTGCAGCAGTGTCCGCAGCTCGGCCTGGCTGCGCCGGACGTTGTCGGTTCGCACGTCCAGCAGCACGAGTGACCCGCCCGGGCCCCGAGCGGTCAGCAGCAGCTGCGACCCCCCGGCCGGACGCTCCTGTGGCCGGAGAGAGGGGTCAGGGGTCAGTGAGAGGGGTCAGGGGTCAGTATGCCCCGGCCGGACACTCCTGTGGCCGGAGAGAGGGGTCAGGGGTCACTCAGTGGTCACTCAGTGGTCACTCATTGGTCACTCAGTGGTCACTCAGGGGTCACTCAATGGTCACTCATTGGTCACTCAGGGGTCACTCAGGGGTCACTCAGTGGTCACTCGGGGTCACTCAGGGGTCACTCGGGGTCACTCAGGGGTCACTCGGGGTCACTGACCCTCACTGACCGCAGCGCCCCCTCGATGGTGGCCTTGGGCACGTTCAGGCTCCGGCACTGCGCCACCACCGCCGCCAGCCCGGCGTTCAGCGACGGATCCGGGCCCCCCTCTGTCGCGATAGGTCGCGATAGATCGCGATAGGCCAGGGTCACCATAGCCCCGTATCGCGATATGTCACCATGTATTGTGATACATCGCCATGTGTTGTGATATTGCGAGAGCCCAACGTCCCAACAGCCCCATATCGCGATAGCCCCATGTCCCAATACTGCGATAGCCCAATGTCCCAATATCGCGATAGCCCAATGTTCCGATAGCCCCATATCGCGATATATCATGGCATATTGCGATATATCGTGATATGGCCACAGCCCAACACCCTGATAGCCCCATATCGCAATAGCTCAGTGTCCCGATAGCCCCATATCGCGATAGCCCCGTAGCCCAATGTCCAAATATCACGATATTCCAATATCCAGACAGCCCCATATTGTGATAGTCCAATGTCCTGATAGCCTAATATCACAATAGCCCCATATTGCGATAGCCCAGTGTTCCCATGTCCCCATATCGCGATATCCCAATAGCCCAATGTCCCAATAGCCCAGTGTCCTGATAACCCCATATCGCGATAGCCCAATGTCGTGACACCCCCATATTGCGATAGCCCAGTGTCCCCATATAGTGATAACCCAATATCCCGATAGCCCCGTATCCCAATAGCCCCATATCGCCATAGTCCAATGTCCCAATAGCCCAATATCGCGATAGCCCAATGTCCCAATGTCCCCATATCGCGATAGCCCGGTAACCCAATGTCCCCATATCCCAATATCGCGACATCCCAGTGTCCCATCGACCCCTCCTCCCCCTCTATCGCGACACTCTCATCTCCCCGCCCACCCCCGTCCTCCCCAACACCTCCCTCGATCCCCCCACCCCCTCTATCGCGACACCCCCGAGTTCCCGCAGCCCTCCTCGCCTTCTATCGCGACCCCCCACCCCCCCTATCGCGACACTATCGCGCCACCTCTGGCGGCCGCCCGCAGCATCCGCGCCATTTTCTCCCAGAGGCGGCTCCGCTCCGCGTCCCGCGGCCCCTTCACGTTGCGCACCTTGGACCAGCGGTTGTGCCCGGCCATGGCCCGCACCGGCACCGGAACCGGAACCGGGACCGGAACCGGGACCGACACCGGGACAGCCCCGGGGCTCCCCGGGAGCCGGCGCGGGCCCAGGCAGCCCCGCAGAGGCGCCCGGAGCGGCGGGAGCAGCCCCGGCACCCGCAGAACCGGAGCCGCCATTTTGCGGCTTCTTCTTCCCCCTCACGGGGGTTCTGCTTCCGGGGTGCAGCGCAAGGGAGTGTGGGTAAGGAAGTGATTTGCATAGCCACGCCCCTCGAGCTGGGAACATTGATGGTAGCGGTACTGGCGTAATATGCATAGCCACGCCCCCTCAGGAACGCTTAATTAAAACCAACGGCGCTGTTTTGCATAGCCACGCCTTCTAAAAGAACTGTACTTTAATGGTAATAGGGCTGATTTTCATAGCCACGCCTCCCTTTAGAAACAATATATATTGTGTTGAAAGAGCAGATTTGCATAGCCACGCCTCCCTTTAGAAACTATATATTGGTGTTAAATGAGCTGATTTGCATAGCCACGCCTCTATTTAGAAATGATGTTTTATAAGAGCTGATTTGCATAGCCACACCTTCTTTAAATATGTAAGCAGTGTAGATTGCACTGATTTGCATAGCCGCGCCCTCACTTAGCAGTATGTTGGTGTTAAGGGTGCTCATTTGCATAACCACACCTCCTCTTTAAAAAGAGCATGTTAGATTTGTTGGTGCTTTATTTGCATAGCCACGCCCTCCGGCTGGGAACATGGATGGTGGTGGTCACAATGGGGTTGATTTGCATAGCCACGCCTCCCATATAAACAGTGTTGTGGTAATGGTGCTTATTTGCATAGCCACGCCCCTTTTAAAACCATATCCCATCCATTACCCTTCAAACCCCGCCCATTCCCTTAAGCCACACCCATTCCCCTTAAGCCCTGCCCATCCCTCCTAAATCCCGCCCATTCTTCCTGAAACAACCCCTAAACCACGCCCCAATTTAAGACACACCCACATTAAACCACACCCAGCATCAAGCCACACCCCTCAACAAGACCACACCCATTCAGTAAACCCCACCCACTTTAAATAACCTCAAAGCCACGCCCACTTCATTTAAGCCACACCCAATTCCTACCAAGCCACGCTCATTCCACTCTAACCCCGCCCATTTCCCCAAACCACGCCCCTTTATTAAACCACACCCACCACCTTGGAAGCCCCGCCCACTTTCTTTAAGCCACGCCCCCAGCCGTGAACCTTTAACCCCTTTCCATTTCCTAGTAAGCCACGCCCCTTCAAAACTAAAAATTGGCCACGCCCCTTTTTACACTTAACCCCGCCCATTTTAAGCCCCACCCATTTCTCAATAAGCCACGCCCCCTCCTATTGAAACAACCCACAATGACGCAAATTATTAAAAATAAAATTAAAAATAAAACTTTAATTTTCAATATTTTACAGGGGGCGGGGCCAGGGGTGTTCGCCGGTGTGGTCAGAGCGGTAAGCCCCGCCCCTTTGGCCCCGCCCCCTTCTGAAGCCCCTCCCACTGGGGGCGGTTCCTCAGGAACAGTTCCAGGCTCAGCCTCCGGGCGGCGCCGCGGCCGAGGGGGTCCCGCAGCAGCTGGGGCAGGTGAGGGGCTGGAAATGGGGGAAAAAATGGGAAATTTGGGTAAAAGGACCCAAAAAATCAGCCCTGGAACGAGCACAAAAATCCCCTTGGGAATGGGAACAAAATAAACCAAAATAACCCCAAAAATCTCCTTTGAAATCCCCCAAAATCAACCCAAAAATTCCCTTTAAAACCCACATGAAATAGAGCAAAAAAATCCAAAAATCCACCCAAAATAAACCAAAATAACCCCAAAAATCTCCTTTGAAATCCCCCCAAATCACCCCAAAAATTCCCTTTAAAACCCACACAAAATAAAGAAAAAAATCCAAAAGCTCCAAAAATCCACCCAAAATAAACCAAAATAATCCCCAAAATCCCCTTTGAAATCTGCAGAAAATAACCCCAAAAATCCCCCCAAAAATCACCCAAAAACCCCTTTAAAATCCACACAAAATAATGCAAAATAACCCCAAAAATTCTCTTCAAAATTCCCCAAAATCACCCAAAATAACCCCAAAAATACTCCTTAAAATGCACCAAAAATAACCAAAATTAAGCACAGAAATTTCCTTTGAAATCTGCACAAAATAACCCAAAATAACCCCAAAAATGTCCTTTAAAACCCATCAAAAATAACCCAAAATAACCCCAAAAATCCCTTTTAAAATCCACCCAAAACAGGCCAGAATTGCCCCAAAATAATCCCAAAATTAGGGGAAAATAACCCAAAAATTACTTTAAAAATCCCCTTTAAAATCCCCGAAATTAACCCAAAAATCACTCCTAAAATCTCCTTTAAAAAACACCTAAAACACTCAAAACTGCCCCAAAATAATCCCAAAATTAGGAGAAAATAACCCAAAAATCCCCCTTAAAATCCCATTAAAAACCCCACAAAATCCCCTTTAAAACCCACCCGAAATTGCCCAAAATCCCCCAAAATCACCCCAAAATGACCCAAAAAATCCCATTTCAAATCCACCCAAAATCGATCAGAATTGCCTGAAAATAATCCCAAAATTAGGAGAAAATAACCCAAAAAATCCCCTTAAAATCCCCCAAAAAATCCCATTTAAATTGCCCAAAATGCCCCAAATTCCACCCAAATTTTCCCAAATTCCCCCAAATTTGCCCCAAAACGATTCTGTAGCCCCCAGACCCAATTCTGAGGCCATCTGGACCCTCTGGGGCAGGGGGCTGCAGGCCCAGGACCCCCAAACCCCCCACAAAAACCCCTAAAAATATCATTAAAAATGCCCCAAAAATGCCCCAAATTCCACTCAAATTTCACCCAAATTTTCCCAAAATGCCCCGAATTCTCCCCAAAACGATTCTGTAGCCCCCAGACCCAATTCCGAGGCGATCTGGACCCTCTGTTTTTGGGAGCTGCAGGCCCAGGCCGTGTCCAGCACTCGGCTCCCGCTCCGGTCCTTGGCCAGCGCTGCCCAGTGCCCCTGCCACGGGAAAATTCATTCAAATTCATTCAAATTCA
>JAWMRF010000101.1:6547756-6557877 GCA_035221435.1 Sphenopsis melanotis | reverse complement strand
GACCAGGTTGTCATTGTCAAGGTGCTCATGGTCCAGGTGGTCACAGGTGCAGATGGTCACTCTCAAGGTGCTCATGGTCAAGGCGGTTACAGGTCAAGGTGGTCACAAAGTTCAGGTGGTCACTCTCAAGGTGGTCAAGGTGGTCAGGGTCAAGGTGGTCCCAAGGTCCAAGTGGTCACAGGTCCAGGTGGTCCCAAGGCTCAGGTGGTCACTCTCAGGGAGGTCAAGGTGGCCCCAATGTCCAGGTGGTCATTTGGGTCCAGGTGGTCACTCTCAAGGTGGTCACTGTCAAGGTGATCACAAGGTCAAGGTGGCCCCAAGGTGCAGGTGGTCACATGGTCAAGAGGTCACTGTCAAGGTGGTCACAGGTCCAGGTGACCGTGGTCAAGGTGGTCACAAAGACCAAATTGTGGTCCAGGTGGCCACAGGGTCCAGGTGGCCACAGGTCCAGATGGTCATGGCCAAGGTGGTCACAGCCCAGGTGATCACGAAGCTCAGGTGGTCACTCTCAAGGTGCTCATGGTCAAGGCGATCACAAGGTTCAGGTGATCACGATCCAGGTGGTCACAGGGTCCAGGTGGTTCCAAGGTCCCAGATGGTCGCGGGGCTCAGGTGGCTCCAAGGTTCAGGTGGTCCCAAGGTCCAGGTGATCACAAAGTTCAGGTGGTCACTCTCAAGGTGGTCCCAGGGCTCAGGTGACCCCAAGGTTCAGGTGGTCACTCTCAGGGTGGTCATGGGTCCAGGTGAGCACAAGGTCCAGGTGGCCACAGGTCCAGGTAGTCATGGTCAAGGTGGCCACAAAGTCCAGGTGGTCATGGGGTCCAGGTGGTCACAGGTTCAAGGAGATCCCAAGGACCAGGTGATCATGATCCAGGTGATCACAGGTCCGGGTGGTCCAGGTGATCATGGTCAAGGTGGTCACAGGTCCAGGTGGTCACAGGTCCAGGTGGTCACTCTCAGGGTGGTCAAGGTGGTCCCAAGGTCCAGGTGGTCCCAGGGTCCAGGTGGTCATGAAGTCCAGGTGATCACAGGGTCCAGGTGGTCACTCTCAAGGTGGTCACAGGGTTCAGGTGGCCTAAAGGACCAGGTGACCATGGCTGAGGTGATCATGGTCAAGGTGGCCACAAAGTCCAGGTGCTCATGGTCCAGGTGGTCACAGGTTGGTCAAGGAGCCCCTTTCCCAGGTAACCCCAGGTGGCCCCAGGTGGCCCCAGGTTCTTTGGTGGCCCCAAACTCGTTCTTGGCCCATCTGGGTGTGGTTGGAATGTCCTGGGCAGGTGAGACCTGACCCCACCCAGACAGGTGAGATCTGACCCCACCCAGGTGAGATCCTGACCACACCCAGCTCACCTGGGCAGGTGAGACCTGACCACACCCACCCAGGTGACCTCCATGACCTCTCGATGACATCACACCTTCCAGACCCTCTGATTGGCCGTTCAGGCATCACGTGACCACACCTGGCCCCACCCAAACCCCCCAGGAGCTCCCAGAATCAAAATTTTGGGGACTTTCTGGGATTTTCTGGCCCCAAAATGCAAATTTTCGCTTTTTTGGTCGATTTTTTCCATTTTCTCCCCCGATTTTCCTCCTTTTTTTGCCCCAAATTCCCTAAAAATTCCCCATTTTCAGGTCAATTCCTCATTTTCTCCCTTTCTCGCTTTTTTTTTCCTTTTTCCATCCATCTTCCTGCCAATTTTTCCATTTTTCTCCATTTTCCCCTTTTTTAACCTTCTTCCCCCCATTTTCCCCCATTTTTTCCCATTTTCCCCCCGTTTTTACCCATTTTTTCATGTTTTTGCCCCATTTTGGCAGTTCCTGAGGAGGACGAGTCGCTGATCACTTCCCCATTTTCCCCCCATTTTTTCCCGTATTTTCCCCATTTTTTCATCATTTTTTTCTATTTTCTCACCATTTTTTCACCGTTTTTTCCCATTTTTTCACGCTTTTGCCCCATTTTGGCAGTTCCCAAGGAGGATAAGTCACTGATAATTTCCCCAATTTTCTCCCCATTTTTTCCGATATTTTCCTCATTTTTGTCCCATTTTCACTGTTTTTTCACATTTTTTCCCCGTTTTTTCCCATTTTCTCATGTTTTTGCCCCATTTTTGCCCCAGTTCCTGAGGAGGATGAACCACGGATCTTTTCCCCATTTTTCCCCCATTTTCCCCTGTATTTTCCCCCATTTTTCCCATTTTCCCCAATTTCCCCCCATTTTCCCCTTTTTTTCACCGTTTTCTCCCGTTTTTTCACATTTTCCCCATTTTCCCCGTTTTTTGCCCAAGTTCTCAAGGGGGACAAGTCACTGATCATTTCCCCATTTTCCCCATTTTTCCCCTATTTTCCCCATTTTTTCCCCATTTTTTCCCCATTTTTTCACCTTTTTTCACCTTTTTTCAATTTTTTCCCATTTTCTCACGTTTTTGCCCCATTTTTGCAGTTCCCGAGGAGGACAAGTCACCGATCATTTCCCTAACTTTCCCCCCATTTTTCCCGTATTTTCCCCATTTTTTTCTTTTTTTTTTCTATTTTCCCCGTTTTTTCACTGTTTTTCCCCATTTTTTCACTATTTTTCCCGTTTTTTCACATTTTTCCCATTTTCCCCGTTTTTCACCCCAGTTCCCGAGAAGGACAAGTTGTGGATCATTTCCCTAACTTTTCCCCCCATTTTTCCCGTATTTTCCCATTTTTTCCCATTTTTTCTTTATTTTTTTCCATATTTTCCCCATTTTTTCACCGTTTTTCCCATTTTTTCACATTTTTCCCGTTTTCCCCGTTTTTCACCCCAGTTCCCAAGGGGTACAAGTCACTGATCATTTCTGTAATTTCCCCCCCCTTTTCCCCATATTTCCCTATTTTTTCCATTTTTGTCTTAATTTTTTTCCATATTTTCCCCATTTTTTCACTGTTTTTCCCCATTTTTTCACCGTTTTTTCCCATTTTTTCACTGTTTTTTCCCGTTTTCCCCGTTTTTCACCCCAGTTCCCAAGGGGGACAAGTCACCGATCATTTCTGTAATTTTCCCCCCATTTTCCCATATTTTCCCCATTTTTTCTATTTTTTTCTTTATTTTTTTCCATATTTTCCCCATTTTTTCACCGTTTTTTCCCGTTTTTTCACCGTTTTTCCCGTTTTCCCCATTTTTCGCCCCAGTTCCCAAGGAGGACGAGCGCATCATCGGGGGCCAGCCCTGCTCCCAGGACCAGCGCCCGTTCCAGGTGGCGCTGATCAAGCGGGGGCAGATCCTGTGCGGGGGGAGCCTCGTGGCGGCGCGCTGGGTGCTGACGGCCGCGCACTGCAAACAGCCAATCAGGTGAGGGCACACCTGGGCACACCTGGGCACACCTGGGATAGGTTACACACACACCTGGGCACACCTGGGGGCACCTGGGACACACCTGGGACAGGTTACACACACACCTGGGGGCGCGCTGGGAGCTAATGGCCGCACACTGCAAACAGCCAATCAGGTGAGGGCACACCTGAGATACACCTGGGCACACCTAGGGGCACCTGGGATAGGTTACACACACACCTGGGCACACCTGGGCACACCTGGGTACAGCTGGGGGCACCTGGGCACACCTGGGATAGGCTACACACACCCCTGGGCACACCTGGGATACACCTGAGATACACCTGGGGACACCTGGGCACACCTGGGTACAGCTGGGGGCACCTGGGATACACCTGGGATACACCTGGGCACACCTGGGTACAGCTGGGGGCACCTGGGATACACCTGGGACAGGTTACACACACACCTGGGATGGGTTACACACACACCTGGGGGTGCAATGGGTGCTGACGGCCGCGCACTGCAAACAGCCAATCAGGTGAGGGCACACCTGGGACAGGTAATGCACACCTGGGGGCACCTGGGCACACCTGGGCACACCTGGGCACACCTGGGATAGGTTACACACACACCTGGGCACACCTGGGATACACCTGAGATACACCTGGGGACACCTGGGCACACCTGGGTACAACTGGGGGCACCTGGGCACACCTGGGCACACCTGGGTACAGATGGGGGCACCTGGGATACACCTGGGATGGGTTACACATACACCTGGGGGCACCTGGGCACACCTGGGATACACCTGGGCACACCTGGGGGCACCTGGGCACACCTGGGACAGGTTACACACACACCTGGGGGTGCAATGGGTGCTCATGGCCACGCACTGCAAACAGCCAATCAGGTGAGGGCACACCTGGGACAGGTAATGCACACCTGGGGGCACCTGGGATACACCTGGGCACACCTGGGATAGGTTACACACACACCTGGGTACACCTGGGCACACCTGGGATACACCTGAGGTACCTGAGATACACCTGGGACAGGTAACACACACCTGGGATAGGTTACACACACACCTGGGCACACCTGGGGGCACCTGGGATGCATCTGGGGACAGCTGGGGACCCTTGGGCACACTTGGGATACACCTGGACACACCTGGACACACCTGGGACAAGTAACACACACCTGGGCACACCTGGGGACAGTTGGGATACACTTGAGATACACCTGGGATACACCTGGGCACACCTGGAGTAGGTTACATACACACCTGGGCACACCTGGGTACACCTGGGCACACCTGGGATAGGTTACATACACATCTGGGCACACCTGGGCACACCTGGTGGGTGGTGACACATGTGCCAGCTCACCTGTGCTGGAGCCACCTCACCTGTCCCACGATTTCCTTCTCACCAGCCCCACCCCACCTGTCCCATGGAGCTCCATCTCACCTGTCCCATTATTCCCATCTCACCTGTCCCATCTCACATGAGCTCACCTGTGCTCACCTGTCTCACCTGTCTTGTGCCACCTTTGCAGGGACCTGCAGGTGCTGATCGCCACCAACACCCTGCGGGCAGGTACGGGCCAGGTGCGCTCACCTGTCCCATCTCACTTGGCCCATGGAGCTCCATCTCACCTGTCTTACCTGTCCCATCTCACCTGTCCCATCTCACCTGTCCTTTCAGGGATCTCAAGGTGCTGATCGGCACCAACACGCTGCGGGCAGGTACGGGCCAGGTGCGCCGCGTCTCGCGCCTCCAGGTGCACCCCGGCTACAACCCCCGGCGCAACGACAACGACTTCATGCTGCTGCACCTGGACGCACCTGTGCGCTTCGGGCCCCGCGTCAAGAAAATCCGCCCGGCCACCACCTGTCCCCGGGCGGGGCAGAACTGCAGCGTCAGCGGGTGGGGCACCACCAAATCACCTGGAGGTACCTGGGCACAGGTGTGGGAGGGTCACAGGTGTGTCCCAGGTGAGCCCCAGGTGTGTCCCAGGTGTGTCCCAGGTGTCCCCGGGCGGGGCAGAACTGCAGCGTGTCAGGATGGGGAACCACCAAATCACCTGGAGGTACCTGGGCACACCTGGGCACAGATGTGGGGGACTGGGGGTACCTGGGAGGGCTCAGGCACGGTCTCAGGTGAGGTTTCCGGAGCTCTTTATGGTGACCAAGTGAGAGCTCAGGTGTGCTCTCAGGTGAGCCCCAGGTGTGTCCCAGGTGTGTCACAGGTGGGTTCCTAGGTGAGGTCTCAGGTGAGGTTCCAGGTGAGGTTTCTGGAGTTCTTTATGGGACCAGGTGGGAGCTCAGGTGAGGTCTCAGGTGGGTTCCCAGGTGTGTCCCAGGTGTCCCCGGGCGGGGCAGAACTGCAGCGTGTCCGGGTGGGGCACCACCAAATCACCTGCGCACACCTGGGGAGGGTCAGGGAGGGTCACAGGTGAGGACACAGGTGAGGTTTCTGGAGCTCTTTATGGAGACCAGGTGAGGCCTCAGATGGGGTCTCAGGTGAGCCTCAGGTGGGGTGTCAGGTGTGTCCCAGGTGAGCCCCAGGGGAAGGCCAGGGAAGGCACAGGTGAGGGCACAGGTGAAGTTTCTGGAGCTCCTTACAGAGACCAGGTGAGAGCTCAGGTGGGTTTTCAGGTGAACCTCAGGTGAGGTGTCAGATGAGCCCCAGGTGTGTCCCAGGTGGGGTCTCCGGTGAGGTTTCTGGAGCGCTTTATGAGACCAGGTGAGAGCTCAGGTGAGGTCCCAGGTGTGTCCCAGATGTGTCCCAGGTGTGTCCCAGGTGTGTCCCAGGTGTCCCCGGGCGGGGCAGAACTGCAGCGTGTCAGGATGGGGAACCACCAAATCACCTGGAGGTACCTGGGCACACCTGGGCACACCTGGATGGGTCCAGAAAGGTTTTGGGTCCCAGAATGGGGCAGATCCGGGGGATTTTGGGTTCAGCTGACCAAAAATGGGGATTTTTAAAAGATTTCTCTTACCTGTCTCACCTGTCCCTCACCTGTGCTCACCTGTGCAGGTGTTTCAGGGTCCCACCATCACCTTTGGGGCTGGGAACGGTCCCAGAATGGGGCAAATCCAGGGGATTTTGGGTTCCAAGTAACCAAAAATGAGGATTTTTTTGTTTTTTCTGTCTCACCTGTCCCACCTGTGCTCACCTGGACGGGTCCAGGAAGGTTTTGGGTCCCAGAATGGGGCAAATCCAGGGAATTTTGGGTTCAGATGACCCAAAACCAGGGATTTTTTTTGTTTGTTTTTTCTCTCTCCCCTGTCCCTTATCTGTCTCACCTGTCTCACCTGAGCTCACCTGGACGGGTCCATGAATGTTTTCGGTCCCAGAATGGGGCAAATCCAGGGAATTTTGGGTTCCTCTGGCCAAAAATGGGGATTTTGGGGGGATTTTTGGGTTCTGCTGACCAAAAATTGAGATTTTTTTTTTGTTTTTCTCTCCTACCTGTGCTCACCTGTGCAGGTATTTTTGGGGTCCCACCATCACCTTTGGGGCTGGGAACGGTCCCAGAATGGGGCAAATCCGGGGGATTTTGGATTCTGCTGACCCAAAAATGGAGATTTGTTTTTGTTTTTCTCTCTCTCCTGTCCCTCACCTGGGCACACCTGGATGGGTCCAGGAAGGTTTTGGGTTCCAGAATGGGGCAAATCCGGGGGATTTTGGGTTCAGATGACCCAAAAATGGGGAAATTTGGGGGTTTTTTGGGTTTTTTTGCTTTACCTGTCCCTCACCTGTGTTCACCTGTACTCACCTGGACGGGTCTGGGAAGGTTTTGGGTTCCACCAAGGCTGGGAATGGTCCCAAAATGGGGCAAATCCGGGGAATTTTGGGTTCTGCTGACCCAAAAATGGGGAAATTTGGGGTTTTTTGGTTTTTTTTTGCTTTACCTGTCCCTCACCTGTCCCTCCCGTGTCTCACCTGTGCAGCCAAGCTGCCGCGGGACCTGCAGTGCGCGCAGGTGCAGACCTTCGGGCCGGAGCAGTGCGCCCGCGCCTACGGCAACGCCGTCACCCGCAACATGTTCTGCGCAGGTGTGCCCCAGGGCGGCGTCGACTCCTGCCAGGTGAGTGCCCAGGTGGGCCCAGGTGTGTGCCAGGTGTGTCTGTAGCTGTCCCAGGTGTGTCCCAGGTGTGTCCCAGGGCAGTGTCGACTCCTGCCAGGTGAGTGCCCAGGTGTGTCTGTATCTGTCCCAGGTGTGAGTGCCCAGGTGTGCCCAGGTGAGTCTGTACCTGTCCCAGGTGTGCCCCAGGTGTGCCCCAGGGTGGGGCCGACTCCTGCCAGGTGAGTCACAGGTGTGCCAGGTGTGTGTGCCAGGTGTGTGTGCCAGGTGTGCCCAGGTGTGCCCAAGTGTGTGCCCAGGTGTGCCCCAGGGTGGTGTTGACTCCTGCCAGGTGAGTGCTCAGGTGTGTCTGTACCTGCCCCCGGTGTGCCCAGGTGTGTGCAGGTGTGCTCAGGTGTGTATCAGCCATGCCAGGTGTATCTCAGGTGTATCTCAGGTGTATCCCAGGTGTATCTCACCTGTCTCACCTGTCTCTCTCACCTGTTGCAGGGTGACTCAGGTGGGCCGCTGGTGTGCGGGGGGTACCTGCAGGGCGTGGTCTCCTGGGGCCTGGCCGTGTGCGGTCAGCGCGGGAACCCCGGCGTGTACAGCAACGTCTGCCGGGCCACGCCCTGGATACGGCGCGTCATCGGGAACGGCCAGTGGTGACCAATGAGTGACCGCGAGTGACCAATGAGTGACCAACAGCGACCAATGAGTGACCAGCAGTGACCAACAGTGACCAATGAGTGACCACGAGTGACCAAGGAGTGACCAACAGTGACCATCGGGGACCAGGAGTGACCAACAGTGACCGTGAGTGACCAACAGTGACCAGCAGTGACCACTGAGTGACCACGAGTGACCACTGAGTGACCAACAGTGACCATCGGGGACCAACAGCGACCACGAGTGACCAACAATGACCAACAGTGACCAGGAGTGACCAACAGTGACCAGGAGTGACCAACAGTGACCAACAGTGACCACGAGTGACCACCGGGGACCAGGAGTGACCAGGAGTGACCAGGAGTGACCAGTGACCACGTGTGACCAACAGCGACCGTGAGTGACCAGTAGTGACCGCTGAGTGACCGCGAGTGACCAACAGTGACCAGGAGTGACCACTGAGCGACCGCCAGTGATCACCACGGACCAGGAATGACCAGGAGTGACCACTGGGGACCAGTGACCATGAGTGACCAGCAGCAACTAGCAACCAGTGACCAACAGTGACCAGCAGTGACCACGGGTGACCAGCAGTGACCAGCAGTGACCAAGAGTGACCACCAAGGACCAGGAGTGACCAACAGTGACCACGGGTGACCAGCAGTGACCAAGAGTGGCCACCAAGGACCAGGAGTGACCAACGGTGACCAGCAATGACCACGAGTGACCAACAGTGACCAACGGTGACCAGCAGTGACCAGCAGTGACCACGAGTGACCAAGAGTGACGAACAGCGACCAAGAGTGACCAAGAGTGACCACAAGTGACCAACAGCGACCAACAGTGACCGTGACCACCAAGGACCGGGAGTGACCGCCGGCAACCAGCGAACAATGACCAACAGTGACCATGAGTGACCACGAGTGACCAACAGCAACCAGCGACCACCAGTGACCAACAGTGACCAGTGGCCATCAGTGACCGGGGATTTGGGGGGAAATAAAGAAAAATGGAAAAAAACCGTGAGATGTGAACTGGGATGGACTGGGAGGGACTGGGAGGGACTGGGGTCACTTTAAGGAGCGCGGGAAAGCCGCCGCGGGGCCTGACGGGAATTGTAGTCCCGGAAGTAACCGGGCTCTATGGGGCGCGGGGCACGATGGGAGTTGTAGTGCCGGAAGTAACCGGGCTCTGTGGGGCGCGGGGCACGATGGGAGTTGTGGTCCCGGAAGTAACCGGGCTCTGTGGGGCGCGGGGCACGATGGGAACTGTAGTCCCGGAAGTAACCGCGTTCTATGGGGCGCGGGGCACGATGGGAGCTGTAGTCCCGGAAGTGGCTGCTTAGCGCCCCCTCTCGGTCACCGCAGGTCAGCCAACATTCAGGGCACTGGTTTGAACTGGGATGGACTGGGAGGGACTGGGATGGACTGGGAGGGACTGGGGGGAAACTGGGAGCACTGGGCTGTACTGGGAAGGGCACTATGAGGCACTGGGATAAACTGGGCGGAACTGGGAGGGACTGGGAGAGACTGGGATGGACTGGGCACACCTGGGCACAGCTGGGATACACCTGGGAGGGGATAAATGGAAAAAACCGGGTGAAATTTGGGTGAAAAATGGGGATTTTGGGGGGTCTGGAGTTACCTGGGCACACCTGGGACCCTCCCTGAACACCTGGGGCTCACCTGGGACCCCCCTTGGACACCTGGAACCTCCCTGGGGCTCACCTGAAACCCACCTGGGACCCTCCATGAATACCTGGGCACACCTGGGGCACCTGAAACCCACCTGGAACTCACCTGGGACCCACCTGGGCACACCTGGAACTCACCTCGGACCCATCTGGGCACACCTGGGGCACACCTGGGACCCTCCCTGAACACCTGGGCACACCTGGGGCTCACCTTGAATACCTGAAGCCCACCTGGGACCCAGCTGGATCTCACCTGGAGCCCACCTGCGACCCCCCTTGGACACCTGGACTCGATCCCCTCCCTTCCCCACCCCCCCCAAATAAAGGCACAGGTGACTCAGCCAGGTGTGTTCAGGTGCGTTTATTGTTCCGGGAAAGACCCCAAAAAAA
>JAWMRF010000101.1:6526367-6539971 GCA_035221435.1 Sphenopsis melanotis | reverse complement strand
ACCTTGAGGACCTCCAGGTCACCTCGAGGACCTCCAGGGCACCTTGGAGACCCTCAGGTGACCTCCAGGTGACTTTGAGGCCCCTCAGGTCACCTTGAGGACCTCCAGGGTACCTTGAGGCCCCTCAGGTGATCTCCAAGGCACCTTGAGGACCTCCAGGTCACCTCGAGGACCTCCAGGGCACCTTGGAGACCCTCAGGTGACCTCCAGGTGACTTTGGGGCCCCTCAGGTCACCTTGAGGACCTCCAGGGTACCTTGAGGCCCCTCAGGTGATCTCCAAGGCACCTTGAGGATCTCCAGGGCACCTTGGGGCCCCTCAGGTGCCCCTGAGGAGCTCAGGTGTGCCCAGGTGTCCTGACGCGCGTCCTCTCCTGGCGCAGATCGGCATTGACCCCCCGCGCGGCGTGCTCATGTACGGCCCCCCCGGCTGCGGGAAGACCATGCTGGCCAAGGCCGTGGCCCACCACACCACAGGTGAGCTCCTGGGGACACCTGGGGGCGGTTTGGGGACACCTGGGGGGGGTTTGGGGACATCTCGAGAAGTTTGGGGACATCTCAAGAAGTTTGGTGATACCTGGGTGGGGTTTGAGGAGGTTCTGGGTGGTTTTTGGGGGTGAGGAACTTTCTGGAGAACTTTGGGATGAAGGTCAAGAACACCTGGGTGGGGTTTGGGGTCACCTGGGTGGGGTTTAAGGTAGTTTTGGGGGTGAGGAACCTTCTGGAGAACTTCAGGATGAAGGTCAAGAACACCTGGATGAGGTTTGGGATGACTTTGGTGGGGTTTGGGGACATCTCAAGAGGTTTGGGGACATCTCGAGAAGTTTGGTGACACCTGGGTGGGGTTTGAGGAGGTTTTGGGTGGTTTTTGGGGTGAGGAACCTTCTGGAGAATTTCAGGATGAAGGTCAGGAACACCTGGGTGGACTTTGGGGTCACCTGGAGAGGTTTGGTGACACCTGGGTGGGGTTTGGGGACAACTGGGTGGGGTTTGAGGTGGTTTTTTGGAGGTGAGGAACCTTCTGGAGAACTTTGAGATGAAGGTCAAGAACACCTGGGTGGGGTTTGGGGTCACCTGGATGGAGTTTGGAGGAGGTTTTGGGTGGTTTTTTGGAGGTGAGGAACCTTCTGGAGAACTTCGGGATGAAGCTCAGGAACACCTGGGTGGGATTTAGGGACACCTGGGTGGGGTTTGGGGGCACCTGGGAGGAGTTTGAGGAAGTTCTGGGTGGTTTTTGGGGATGAGGAACGTTCTGGAGAACTTCGGGATGAAGCTCAGGAACACGTGGATGGGATTTGGTGACACCTGGATGGGATTTGGGGTCATCTCAAGAGGTTTGGGGTCACCTGGGTGGGGTTTGAGGAGGTTTTGGGTGGTTTTGGGAGTGCGGAAGGTTCTGGAGAACTTTGGGATGAAGCTCAGGAGCACCTGGGTGGGGTTTGGGGTCACCTGGAGGGGTTTGGGGTCATCTCGAGAGGTTTGGTGATACCTGCGAGGAGTTTGAGAAGGTTCCGGGTGGTTTTTTGGGGTGAGGAACCTTCTGGAGAACTTTAGGATGAAGCTCAGGAACACCTGGGGTAGGATTTGGGGTCACCTGGATTTCTGGAGGTGTTTTGGGTTCCTGGTGGTCTCCATGAGGTTTTGGGGTTGGTTTTGGGGTCCTGGTGGTCTCCATGGATTCCTGGTGAGATTTTTGGGGTTTCTGGTGGTCTCCATGGGGTTTTGGAGTAGTTTTTTGGTTCCTGGTGGTCTCCATAGATTCCTGGTGGTCTCCATGAATTCCCAGTGGGAGTTTTGGGGTTCCTGGTGGTCTCCATGGTGTTCTGGAGGTGTTTTGGGTTCCTGGTGGTCTCCATGGATTCCTGGTTGGAGTTTTGGGGTTTCTGGAGGTGTTTTGGATTCCTGGTGATCTCCATGAGGTTTTGGGGTTTTTTTGGGAGTTCCTGGTGGTCTCCATGGGGTTTTGGAGTTGATTTTGAGTTCCTGGTGGTCTCCATGGATTCCTGGTGGCCTCCATGAATTCCCAGTGGGAGTTTTGGGGTTCCTGGTGGTCTTCATGGGGTTTTGGAGGTGTTTTGGGTTTCTGATGGTCTCCGTGGGATTTTGGAGTTGGTTTTGGGTTCCTGGTGATCTCCATGGGGTTTCTGGAGGTGTTTTGGATTCCTGGTGGTCTCCATGGATTCCCGGTGGGATTTTGGGGGTTTTGGAGTTATTTTTGGGTTGCTGGTGGTCCCTATGGATTCCCAGTGGGAGTTTTGGGGATTTCTGGAGCTGTTTTGGGTTCCTGGTCGTCTCTGTGGGTTCTTGGTGGTATTTTTAGGATTTCTGGAGATGTTTGGGTTCCTGGTCGTCTCCATGGGTTCCCGGTGGGATTTTTGGGGTTTCTGGAGATGTTTTGGGTTCCTGGTGATCTCCATGGGGTTCTAGAGTTGGTTTTGGGTTCCTGGTGGTCTCCATGGATTCTAGAGTTGGTTTTGGGTTCCTGGTGGTCTCCATGGGTTCCTGGTGGTCTCCATGGATTCCTGGTGGGATTTTTTTTGGATTTTTGTGATTTCAGGCATCCCAAATTCAGGGTTGTTTTTTTTTTGGGGGGGTTCCTTTTCCAGCCGCCTTCATCCGCGTGGTGGGCTCGGAGTTCGTGCAGAAGTACCTGGGCGAGGGCCCGCGCATGGTGCGCGACGTCTTCCGCCTGGCCAAGGAGAACGCGCCGGCCATCATCTTCATCGACGAGATCGACGCCATCGCCACCAAGCGCTTCGACGCCCAGACCGGCGGTGAGGACCCCAGACCCCCAAACTGGGCAGGGGTCTCCGGTGGGGTGGGGTCTGAGGGGTCCTGGTGGAGTTTGGGGGGTCCTGGGTGGAGTTTGGGTGGTTTTGGTGGAATTTGGGCTTGAGGAACCTTCTGGAGAACTTCTGGATGAAGGTCTGGAGAACATCAAGGTGGAGTTTGAGGAGCTCCGAATAAGGGAGAGGGGTTGGGACTCCCAAACTGGGGAGGGGTCTCCGTTGGGGTGAGGTTTGGTGGGTTTTTGGTGGAATTTGGGCTTGAGAAACCTCCTGGAGAACATCAAGGTGAGGTCTGGGGACACCTGGGTGGCGTTTGAGGGCCCCAGACCCCAAATTGGGGAGGGGTCTCCATTGGGGTGGAGTTTGGGAGGTCCCAGGTGGATTTGGGAGGTCCTGGTGGAGCTTGGGTGGTTTTTGGTGGAAGTTCATGGTGAGGAACCTTCTGGATGAAGGTCAGGAGAACATCAAGGTGGGGTTTGAAGACCCCAGACCCGGAAATTGGGGAGGGGTCTCCATTGGGGTGGAGTTTGGGGGGTCCTGGGTGGAGTTTTGGGTGGCTTTTGGGTGGATTTGGGGTGGTTTCTGGGGGTGAGGAACCTTCTGGAGAACATCGGGATGGAGACCATGGTGCGCTTTGGGGGTGAGGAACCTTCTGGAGAACATCGGTACGAAACTCAGCGGCACGTGGGTGAAATTTGGGGTCACCTGGATGGAATTTGGGATTTTGGGTGGAAATTCGGGGGTTTCGGGTGGTCGCTGCAATCCAGAGGTCCCAAAATCGCCGTTTTTCACCCCAAGCCGACCGCGAGGTCCAGCGGATCCTCCTGGAGCTCCTGAACCAGATGGACGGCTTCGACCAGAATGTCAACGTCAAGGTGCGCCCAGGTGGGACCGGGTGTGGCCCAGGTGTGTCCAGGTGTGCCCTGACCCCTCACCTGTGCCCAGGAGATCATGGCCACCAACCATGGGCACACCTGGGTCAGCAGTTCCAGGGTTTTATGGAGTTTTATGGATTTTTTATGGATTTTTACGGGGTTTGGAAGATCTCAGGTGTGCCCTCACCTGTCACCTGTGCCCAGGAGATCATGGCCACCAGCCGTGAGGACACCTGGGCACACCTGGATCAGGAACTATGGGGGTTTTATGGATTTTTATGAGGTTTTATGGGGTTTTTATGGAGTTTTTATGGGGTTTGGAGGATCTCAGGTGTGTCCTGACCCCTCACCTGTCCCCAGGTGATCATGGCCACCAACCATGGGCACACCTGAATCAACAATTTTGGGGTTTTACAGATTTTTATGAGGTTTTATAGAATTTGTATGGGATTTTATGGATTTTTATGAGGTTTTGAGGATCTCAGGTGTGCCCTCACCTGTCACCTGTCCCCAGGTGATCATGGCCACCAACCATGGGCACACCTGGATGAGCAATTATGGGGTTTTATGGATTTTTATGAGGTTTAATGGAGTTTTATGGATTTTTACGGGGTTTTGAGGATCTCAGGTGTGCCCTCACCCCTCACCTGTCACCTGTGCCCAGGTGATCATGGCCACCAACCGTGAGAACACCTGGATCAGAAATTATGAGGTTTTATGAGGCTTTATGGAGTTTCTATGGTGTTTTATGAGGTTCTGTGGGGGTTTGAGGATCTCAGGTGTGCTCAGGTGTGCCCTCACCTGTTACCTGTGCCCAGGTGATCATGGCCACCAACCATGGGCACACCTGGATCAGAGATTATGAGGTTTTATGAGGCTTTATGGAGTTTCTATGGGGTTTTATGAGGTTCTATGGGGGTTTGAGGATCTCAGGTGTGCTCAGGTGTGCCCTGACCCCTCACCTGTCCCCAGGTGATCATGGCCACCAACCGTGCAGACACCTGGATCAGAAATTATGGGGTTTTATGAGGTTTTATGGAGTTTCTATGGGGTTTTATGAGGTTCTGTGGGGGTTTGAGGATCTCAGGTGTGCTCAGGTGTGCCCTGACCCCTCACCTGTGCCCAGGTGATCATGGCCACCAACCGCGCGGACACGCTGGACCCGGCGCTGCTCCGGCCCGGCCGCCTGGACCGTAAGATCGAGTTCCCGCTGCCCGACCGGCGGCAGAAGCGCCTCATCTTCTCCACCATCACCGGCAAGATGAACCTGTCCGAGGAGGTGGACCTGGAGGATTGTATCCGCACACCTGGGGGCACCTGGGCACACACCTGGGCGCACACCTGGGGGGGTTAGAAACACACCTGGGCACACCTCTCCAAGGAGGTGGATCTGGAGGATTGTATCCACACCTGGGGGCACCTGGGCATCCCAAGGACACACCTGGGCACACCTGAGTGTCCCAAGGACACACCTGGGCACACCTGCACCGTTTCCTTGACCCCTGACCCAGATGTGGCGCGGCCGGACAAGATCTCGGGGGCCGACATCAACTCCATCTGCCAGGAGGTGAGGGCGCACCTGGGCACACCTGGGACACACCTGAGATACACCTGGGATACACCTGGGACACACCTGGGACACACCTGGGACACACCTGAGATACACCTGAGATACACCTGAGATACACCTGGGATACACCTGAGATACACCTGGGCGCACCTGAGATACACCTGGGCACACCTGGATACATACCTGAGATACACCTGGGATACACCTGGGATACACCTGGGCACACCTGGGCACACCTGGGACAGGTGATACAGGAGATAGCAGACACCTGGGGACACCTGGGGACGAGTGTGACACCTGTGTGTGGGTGGCACAGGTGACACAGGTGTGGCTGTAGCTCAGTGCAGGTGACGCTGTGGTTGGCTGCGGGTGGCTGTAGGTGACACAGGTGACACTGAGGTGACATTGTCCCCAGGGCGGCATGCTGGCGGTCAGGGAGAACAGGTACATCGTGCTGGCACAGGTGTGGCTGTAGCTCAGTGCAGGTGACACAGGTGTGGCTGTGGGTGACACAGGTGACACAGGGGTGGCTGTAGGTGACACTGAGGTGACATTCCCGGGGCGGCATGCTGGCGGTCAGGGAGAACAGGTACGTGGTGCTGGCACAGGTGTGGCTGTAGGTGACACAGGGTTGGCTGTAGCTCACTGCAGGTGACACAGGTGTGGCTGTAGGTCAGTGTAGGTGGCACAGGTGGCACTCAGGTGACACTCAGGTGACACTGTCCCTGTCCCCAGGGCGGCATGCTGGCGGTCAGGGAGAACAGGTACATCGTGCTGGCACAGGTGTGGCTGTAGGTGACACAGGTGTGGCTGTAGCTCACTGTAGGTGACACAGGTGACACAGATGACACTGAGGTGACATTCCCAGGGCGGCATGCTGGCGGTCAGGGAGCACAGGTACACGGTGCTGGCACAGGTGTGGCTGTAGCTCACTGTAGTTGACACAGGTGACACAGGTGTGGCTGTAGCTCAGTGTAGGTGGCACAGGTGACACTGAGGTGACACTGTCCCTGTCCCCAGGGCGGCATGCTGGCGGTCAGGGAGAACAGGTACATCGTGCTGGCCAAGGACTTTGAGAAGGCGTACAAAACCGTCATCAAGAAGGACGAGCAGGAGCACGAGTTCTACAAGTGACACCTGGGGACACCTGGGGACACCGTGGGGACACCCCTGGGGACATCTGGGGACGTTCAAATAAAGCTGAGACCTGAGCGAGAGCGTTGGAGCCTTTTTGGGGACACCGGGAGGGACACGGGGACACTTTGGGGACACTTGGGAGGGACCTGGGGACACCAGGAGGGACACTGGGACAACCTTGGGGACACCGTGAGGGACTTGGGGACACCCCTGGGGACGCTGGGATGGCCTTGGGGACACCAGGAGGGACACGGGGACACCGGGAGGGCCCTGGGGACAGCACTGGGGACATTGGGATGGCCTTGGGGGCACAGGGACGTGGCTGGGGACACCAGGAGGGACACTGGGACACCCCTGGGGACACTGGGAAGGACTTGGGGACACTGGGACATGGCTGGGGACACTCTTGGGGACACTGGGACAACCTTGGGGACACTGGGACGGACTTGGGGACACCGGGAGGGACCTGGGGACACTTTGGGGACACTGGGATGGCCTTGGGGACATTGGGACATGGCTGGGGACACTCTTGGGGACACTGGGAGGGACCTGGGGACACCAGGAGGGACATTGGGGACAACCCTGGGGACACCGGGACATGGCTAGGGACACCAGGAGGGACCCTGGGGACAATTTGGGGACACCGGGAGGGACACGGGGACACCCCTGGGGACACCGGAAGGGACTTGGGGACATTCCTGGGGACACCGGGAGGGACACAGGGAAACCCTTGGGGACACTGGGACATTGCTGGGGACACTGGGAAGGACCTGGGGACACCCTTGGGGACATTCCTGGGGACCTGGGGACGCTTTGGAGACACTGGGACATTTTGGGGGCACTGGGAGGGACACCTTGGGGACACCGGGACGCTCCTTGAGGCCCCCAGGACTCGGCGCCACCCTCGGCGACACCTCGGGGTGGCCTTGGGGACATCGCGACGCGTTCGGGGACATCAGGGAAGGCGGGGCCTAGAGCCACGCCCACTTTGATGACGTCAATCCCTCGGTTCCGCCCCCCCCCCGGGCGCCGCAGTGCGCCGGGACCGAGCGGAGCCGAAAAGAGCCGGAAAGAGCCGAAGCGCAGCCGAAGGCCGGAGAACCGGGAGGCGGAAAGAGCCGAAGGCCGGGGAGCGGAAAAAGCCGAAGCGGAGCCGAACCGGACCCGCCTGAGGGTCCGGCCATGCCTTGAAGCGGCTCCTCCGAGCCGTCCCGGGCTCTTCCTCCTCATCCTCCTCCTCCTCATCCTCCTCCTGCGGCAGGGGGAGGGGCCCATGGGCCGGGCAGGGGGCTGAGGGGGACCGGAGACGCTGAACTGGGCCCAAACTGGGCCGAACTGGGCTCAACTGGGCCGAGCTAGGCCGGAGAAATCAGAACCGGGCCGGAAAGAAGCGAAGTTGTCCGGAAAGAGCCGAAGAGGGAGCGGGATAAGCGAAGTGCGGACGGAGCTGTACGGAAAGAACCGAACCGGGCCGGAAAGAAGCGAAGTAGGACGGAAAGAACCGAACTGGGCCGGAAGTAAGCGAAGCGGGCCGGAAGTAGACGAAGGGAGTGCGGGGAGGGTCGGAAAGAGCCGAACCGAGGACGAAGGGGGTCGGAAAGAGCCGAAGGTGTCCGGAAATTGCCGAAGTGCCGCCATGTTGTTGCCGCTGCTCCTCGGGCTCCTCGAGGGTGAGTTCGGGACCCCCCGAATGTCACCGGGACCCCAAAATGTCACCAAATGTCCCCAAAATGTGCCCGAAGTGCCCCCAAATGTGCCCAAAATGTCACCTGGGACCCCCAAAATGTCACCTGGGACCCCCAAAATGTCACCTGGGACCCCAAAATGTCCCCAAATGTCACTTGGGACCCCCCCAAAATGTCCCCAGAATGTCCCCAGATTGTCTCCAAAATGTCAACTGCGACCCCCAAATGTCACCTGGGACCCCAAAATGTCCCCAAATATCCCCAAAATGTCACCTAGGACCCTCAAATGCCCCAAATGCCCCCAAAATGTTATCTGGGACCCCAAAAATGTCACCTGGGACCCCAGAAATGTCCCCAAGCGTCACCTGAGACTTCCAAAATGTCCCCAAAATGTCCCAAAAATGTCCCCAAAATGTCACCTGGGACCCCAAAAATCTCCCCAAATTTTTGGGTGTATTTTTGGACCAAATTTTAAGGGAATTTCACAGGATTTTTTGGGAATTTGGGAAAAATTTGGGAATTCCTTCCTGACCTCCCCTTCTCCCGCTCTCCATAATTTTGGGGTCCTGGGGGTGGATTTGGGGTCCACTTTGGGTCAGTGTTAACAATTTTGGGGTGGACTTTTAAGGTTTTTGGACCAAATTTCTGTCAAATTTCAATGGAAATTTCTGGGAATTTCGGGAAAATTTGGGAATTCCTTCCTGACCCCCCCCCCCCCGCCCCTTCTCCCCCTCTCCATTTTTGGAATTTTGGATCTGGATTTTGGGTCCATTTTAGGTCAATTTTAATGGTTTTGGGGTGGATTTTAAAGGTTTTTTTGACCGAATTTAGGTCGAATTTCAACCAAATTTTGCGGGAATTTTTGGGAAAATTCGGGAATTCTCTCCCCACAGTTTCGGGGGCCCTGGGTGGGTGCGTGGAGGTGGCCTCGGGCACCGAGGCCGTGCTGGGGGCGCCGTTCCGGCTGCTCTGCATCGCCTGCAAGCGCCGCAGCGAGACCCCGGCTGAGGCCGAGAGCGAGTGGTTCTTCCGGCCCGAGGGGGCCCCCCAGTTCGAGAAGGTCACTGGGAGCGACTGGGAGGGACAGGGAATGGGTTGGGATGGACTGGGAGGGACTGGGATGAACTGGGAGGGACTGGGAGGGCGCTGCAGTTCCCAAAGCGGCCACCAGGGGGAGCTGGGGAGACACCGGGAGTTCATTGAGGGGAACTGGGAGGGACTGGGATAAACTGGGAGGGGATTGAGGGGGACTGGGATGAACTGGGATGGGACTGGGATGGACTGGGGGGGACTGGGAGGGGGTTGGGACAAACTGGGAGGGACTGGGAGTTACTGGGAGGACGCTGCAGTTCCCAAAGCGGCCACCAGGTGGAGCTGCGAGTTCATTGAAAGGGACTGGGAGGGAATTGAGGGGGACTGGGGTGAACTGGGAGGGGATTGGGACAAACTGGGAGGGACTGGGATGAACTGGGAGGGACTGGGAGGATGTTGCAGTTCTCAAAGCTGCCACCAGGGGGAGCTGGGGAGACGCTGGGAGTTCATTGATGGGGAATGAGTTGGAATGGACCGGGATTGGATTGGAATGGGACTTGGGGGGACAGGGAGGGGATTGGCAGGGACTGGGACAAACTGGGAGGGACTGGGAGGGGAACTGGGAGTTGCTGGGAGGGCGCTGCAGTTCCCAAAGTGGCCACCAGGGGGAGCTGGGGAGATGCTGGGAGTTTATTGAGGGGAACTGGGAGGGACTGGGATAAACTGGGAGGGATTGGGATGAACTGGGAGGGGATTGGGAGGGGCTGGGAAGGACTGGGAGTTACTGGGAGGACGCTGAAGTTCCCAAATCTGCCACCAGGGGGAGCTGGGAGTTCGTTGAGAGGAACTGGGAGGGAATTGAGGGGGACTGGGATGGACTGGGAAGGGATTGGGAGGGACTGGGAAGGACTGGGAGGGCACTGGGAGGACGCTGCAGTTCCCAAAGCGACCACCAGGGGGAGCTGGGAGTTCATTGAGAGGGACTGGGAGGAAGTTGAGGGGGACTGGGAGGAAATTGGGAGGGACTGGGACAAACTGGGAGGGACTGGGAGTTACTGGGAGGACGCTGCAGTTCCCAAAGCCGCCACCAGGGAGAGTTGGGGAAACACTGGGAGTTCATTCAGGGGGACTGGGAGGGACTGAGATGAACTGGGGGGGACTGGGAGGGAATTGAGGGGACCTGGAAGGACTGGGAGGGAATTGAGAAGGACTGGGATGAACTGGGAGGGGATTGGGATGAACTGGGAGGGATTGGGAGGGGATTGGGAGAGACTGGGATGAACTGGGAGGGGATTGTGAGGGACTGGGATGAACTGGGAGGGGATTGGGACCTACTGGAACCTACTAGGGAGATACCTGGGATATATTGGGAGGAACTGGGAGCTACTGGGAGGCACTGGGAAGGCCCTAGAGAACCCCTGGGCCATACTGGGAGTCACTGGGCTGAACTGGGCTGAACTGGGAGCCACTGGGAATTACTTGCACGGCAACTAGGCACAATTACCATACCAAACTCAGCCACCAGACGGCGCCACTGAGCCAACCCCATTTCCAATCCCTTCCCATTAACCTTCACTGGTTCTTACTGGTTCTAACTGGTTTTTACTGGTTCTTACTGGTGCAGATCCTGCACTACAGCCCCGAGGAGGGCGAGTGGGTGGCTCCTGGGCCGTTTTGGGGGCTGATAGCCTGGAACGGCTCGCGGGGCACGCGGGACCTGCAGGACCTGTCGGTGTGGCTGACGGAGGTGAAGCGCGCGCACGCCGGGCAGTACGTGTGCCGGCTGAAACGCAACCTGACCTTCGAGGGCTACACCTACAGCCTGGCCAGGAACCAGACCCTGAAACTGGCCGTGGTGGAGAAAGGTGCTGGGATAAACTGGGATAAACTGGGATAAACTGGGAGGGGATTGGGAGTTACTGGGAGGGACTTGGATGGACTGGGAGGGATTGGGAGGGGATTGGGCTACACCTCCCCTGGAACCAGACCCTGCGGCTGGCCGTGGTGGAGAAAGGTGCTGGGAGGGACTGGGAGGCACTGGGATAAACTGGGAGTTGGTTGGAAGGGATTGGGAAGGACTGGAATGGAGCTGGAGAGACTGGGATGGAGTTGGAGGGAAGGAAAACGGAGGTAGGAGGGATTAAAGGGGAACTGGGATGGACTGGGAGGGACTGGGATGGGATTGGGATGGACTGGGAGGGATTTGGGAGGGACTGGGAATTACTGGGAGAGACTGGGAATTAGTGAGAGTTACTGGGAGGAGGCTGCAGTTCCCAAAGGCGCCACCAGGCGGAGCTAGTGAGACACTGAGAGTTCATTGAGAGGGACAGGGAGGAAATTGAGAGGGACTGGGATGAACTGGGATGGGACTGGGATGGACTGGGAGGGACTGGGAGTGGACTTGGATGTACTGGGAATTACTGGGAGGGGACTGGGATGAACTGGGAGGGGATTGGGAGGACGCTGCAGTTCCCAAAGGCGCCACCAGGGGGAGCTGGGAGACGCTGAGAGTTCATTGAGAGGGACTGGGAGGGGACTGGGAGTTACTGGGATGAACTGGGAGGGGACTGGGATACACCAACAGCCTGGAACCAGACCCTGCGGCTGGCCGTGGTGGAGAAAGGTGCTGGGAGGCACTGGGAGGAGATTGGGAGTTACTGGGAGGGACTGGGATGGAGTTGGAGGGAAGTAAAGGGGAGTTAGGAGGGATTAAAGGGGAACTGGGATGGACTGGGAGGGACTGGGATGAACTGGGAATTACTGGGAGTTGCTGGGAGGACGCTGCTGTTCCCAAAGCCGCCACCAGGGGGAACTGGGGAGACGCCGGGAGTTCATTGAGGGGAACTGGGATAAACTGGGAGGGGATTGGGAGTTACTGGGATGGACTGGGATGGACTGGAGTCACATTTGGATCATACTGGGACCACTGGGATTTACTGGGAGGGCACTGGGAGATCAGTGGGATCACTGGGAGGGGACTGGGATCAAACTGGGATTGCTCTGGGAGGGCATTGGGATCAAACTGGGACTCACTGGGAGCCACTGGCAAGCACTGGGAAGGCTCCGTGCCCATATAAGGCAGAAAGTGGGCGTGGCTTAGGCTAAAAGGGGCGTGGCTTAACCCCAAATGGACAAATTTGACCCCAAAATAGTGGAATTTCCCTGGATTTTTTTCTGGAATTTCGGGAATTTTGGGGGAGGGGCGACTCCAGACCGCCTCCCCTCCCCCATCCCAAAATTCTCAGGGTAGGCGTGGCCTGAAAGAAAATGGGCGTGGCTTCATCCAATCCTGCTGTAACTCCGCCCTAAAATTGCAAATTTTGGGGGAATTTTTAAAGGGATTTTTTTAGGATTTTTTTTTTTTATTTTGGGAATTTTTTGTGGGAGGGGTGTGTCCAGGTAACCAACCAATCCCCTCAGGGTGGGCGTGGCCTATGGTGGGCGTGGTTTCACCCAAACCCGCCATAACTCCACCCTAAAATTGCTGAGTTTTAAAGGAATTTTTTAGGGGGATTTTTTTGGGAAATTTTTTTCAGATTTTGGGAATTTTTTTAGGAGGGGGGAGGGGCATGTCCAGGTGACCAACCAATCCCTTCAGGGTGGGCGTGGCTTCACCCAACATCCCCCCCCCCACCCCATAACTCCGCCCTAAAATCGCTGATTTTTCCCGGGTTTTTTCAGGGATTTTTTTGGGGAATTTTTTCGGGGATTTTTTGGGGACATTTCTGAGGATTTGGTGATTTTTTTGTCCCCTCCAGCGCGGCGGGACCTGGCGTCCATCGTGTCCGAGATCCTGATGTACGTGCTGATCGTGGTGCTGACGCTCTGGCTCGCCGCCGAGATGCTCTACTGCTACCGCAAGGTGGCGGCCGCGTCCCCGCCCCCCGACAGCGCGTGAGTGGGCGTGGCCTCCATGGGCGTGGCCGGAAGGGGGCGGGGCTTAACCACCAGGCGAAGTTTGGGGGGAAAAATGCAAAAAACTGGGTGAAAAAAGGGCAAAAATAGTGGAAATTAGGAGAAAAATAGGGGGTTAAGATGGCCGGGGGGCGTGGCTTAAAGCGTGGGGGCGTGGCTTGGGAGTGGGTGTGGTCTCAAGGGGGCGTGGTTTAATTTTGGCGTGGTTGGCGGTGGAATTTTGGGAGGGATTTTCGGGTGGATTTTTTTGTTTTGGTTTCGGGGCATTTTTGGGGTGGAAATTTTGGAATTTTGAGGGGGAAATTTGGGGGATTTTTGGGGCTTTTGGGGGGGAATTTTGGGGCATTTTTGGGTGGATTTTTTTTGTTGTTTGTTTTGTTTCGGGGCATTTTTGGGGTGGAATTTTTGGATTTTTGAGGGGGAAATTTTGGGATTTTTTGGGGTTTTGGGGTGGAATTTTCAGGTGAATTTTTTTTTTTGTTTCCGGGCATTTTTGGGGTGGAATTTTTGGAACTTTGAGGGGGAAATTTTGGGATTTTTGGGGCTTTTGGGGGGGAATTTTGGGGCATTTTTGGGTGGATTTTTTTTTGTTTGTTTTGGTTT
>JAWMRF010000101.1:6486324-6496409 GCA_035221435.1 Sphenopsis melanotis | reverse complement strand
AAAATGGGGAGGGGGGACAACTGGAGATGGTGACAGAATGGGGAGGGGGCGAGAGAACGGGGAGGGGACAACGAGAGGTGCGAGGGTAACAAAGGAAGGGGTGACAGCATTGGGGAGGAGGTGACAAAATGGAGGAGGGGGTGACGAATGGGGAGGAGGTGACAAAATTGTGGGTGATTGACAGGAAAGGAGGTGACAGCACCCAAGGGGGAGGTGACAGCAGCCAGGGGGAGGTGACAGTGACCCTGGGGGGGTGACAGCAGCCCGGTGACCCCCCTGTCCCCCCCCCAGCTCCCCAATTTCTTCCTGAAGATCCCGGATTACGCCCTGTACGCCCCCGACGTGGAGTTCCAGTGCCAGCACCTGCACCTGCACACGCGGTGGGTGACACTGGGGACACAGGGGGACACTGGGGGGGCACTGGGGACACCGGGTGACACTGGGGACAGCCATGGGGACAGCCCTGTCCCTGCAGGGTGGCCCTGGGAAGGTGACAGTGGTGTGGGGTGTGTCAGGGTGTCACAGGGAGGTGACAGCGGGTAACAATGGGTGACACTGGCAGTGGGTGACAGCAGCAGTGTCAGGGTGTCACAGGGAGGTGACAGCGGGTGACAATGACACTGTCCCGTGTCCCCATGTCCCCAGGGGCCGCCCCATGTACGCCGTGGCCGTGGCGCTGTGCCGGGCCCTGGCCTGGGGTTACTTTGCCAGCCTGAGGCTGGAGGTGCTGGCGCTGACGCGGCACCCGGAGGATTGGAGCGTGCGGGCGCGGTGGCGCCTGACGGGGCTGCCCCTGCACCTGCTGCTGCTGCGCTGGTACCGCCGGGACAAACGGACCCTGCTCAGGTACGGACACACCTGTGTCACACCTGTGTCATCCCCCATTGTCACTGTGCCACCCCTGTGTCACCCCCTGTCATCCCCATGCCACCCCCTGTGTCACCCCCTGGTACCACCGGGACAAATGGCACCTGCTGCGCTCAGTGACACACCTGTGTCACACCTGTGCCACCCCCTGTGTCACCCCCGTGCCACCCCGATGTCCCCCCAGGTCCTACGACGCCCTCTCCACCTTCTTCCTCAACTCCCAGGGGCTCATCCGCTGCCACCGCGTGGACAAGGTGAGTCTGGGGACACCTGGGGACACTTTGGTGCCACCCCCGGTGTCCCCTGACCCCGCGTGTCCCCCCCAGCTGATGCCAGCCCCCACGGCCGTCCCCGAGCCCAAGAAGCTGCTGGTGGCCGCGGCGCTGGCGGTGGCGCTGGCCCGGCCCTGAGGCCACCGCCGAGGTGACAGCGACACCTGAGCGCCCCTCCCCCCCCTTTGTCACCTGTGTCCCCTCCCCCCGTGTCCCCCTCCCCCCCTTAAATTAATGTACAGAATAAAGGAGCAGCGGTGACACGGGGACAGCGGCGTCCCCGATCGTGGGGGGGCTCTATTGGGCTGTCCCCTGATGTCCCCAAGTGTCCCCAAATGTCCCCGGGGGGGTCAGCCCAGCTCCTCCCGCGATTTTCCGGCTTTTTTGGGCATTTTGCGGCCGCTGCCGTCCTCGAGCTCCTTGGCCTGGTAATAGTGAGGGGCCACCTCCAGCAGCCAGGAGCTGTCGATCTCGATCACCTGGAGACAAGGACACACCTGTCACACACCTGGGATACACCTGGGACACACCTGTCACACCTGGGGACACCCCTACGGACAGCCAGGGCCACCTCCAGCAGCCTGGAGCTGTCGATCTCGATCACCTGGGGACAAGGACACACCTGTCACACACCTGAAACACACCTGGGGACACCTGTCACACCTGGGGACATCCGTAGGGACAGCTGGGATACCTGCCACACCCCTAGGGACAGCCAGGTGCTGTCCATCTCAGTCACCTGGGGACAAGGCCATACCTGTGATACCTGGGACACTTGGGGATATCCCTAGGGACAACCAAGGACACCTGGGGATAGGGATGATGGCTTGGGGTCCCTGCTTTGTCACCTTGGAGGTGTGTCCCTGTGTCCCCATGTCCCTGCCACGACTCCAAAGTGTCCCCAAGGTGTCCCCATGTCCCCAAGGTGTCCCCATGTCCCCGTAGTGTCCCCACCTGTCTCATGAACTCCTTGGAGCTGCACACAGCTCGTGGTAGAGCACCCAGCGTGTCCCCGTACCCACACTGCCCCATGTCCCTGCCATGACCCCAGAGTGTCCCCAGCTGTCCCCAAAGTGTCCCCAAGGTGTCCCCACCTGTCTCATGAACTCCTTGGAGGTGCACACCAGCTCGTGGTAGAGCACCCAGCGGGGCTGCAGCGAGAACAGGGCGCTGTTGGGGTGGATGAACACGGGCTGCTGGTGCTTCACCGTGCGGTACCCGCCCCGCGCCAGCCGCGCCGTGTGGTAAAAGAACCCGGCTGTGATGGCCTGGGGGGGACAGAAACAGGGACATTGTCACTGGGATGGACTGGGATGGGACTGGGATGGACTGGGACGGGACTGGGATGGACTGGGATACACTGGGATGGGACTGGGATGGACTGGGATTGGTACCCGCCCCGTGCCAGGCGCGTCGTGTGGTAAAAAAACCCAGCTGTGATGGCCTGGGGGGACAGGAGAGGGGACATTGTCACTGGGAGGGACTGGGATACACTGGGAGGGACTGGGAGGGCACTGGGATGGACTGGGATACACTGGGAGGGCACTGGAATCAGTGGATATTTTTTGGGGTGTTTTGGGGATATTTTGTGAATGTTTTGGGGGATATTTGGGGCTGCTTTGGGGGATATTTTGTGAATATTTTGGGATATTTTGGCAGGGGTTTTTGGGCTGTTTTGGGGATATTTTGGGGGATATTTTAAGGCTCTTTTGGGGATATTTTGGGCTGTATTTGGGGTTTACCTTCCTGACGAGGTCCAGGTTGCCCCCGCAGGAGGACAGGGCTGAGGTGGATTTGGGCGATACTTCGTGGGATATTTTGTGAATATTTTGGGATATTTTGGCAGGGGTTTTGGGGGATATTTTGGGATGTTTTGGGCTGTATTTGGGGTTTACCTTGCGGACGAGGTCCAGGTTGCCCCCGCAGGAGGACGGGGCGATCTCCACGCGCTCCATCAGCCCCTGCAGCTGCTCGCGCACGTCGCGGGCGCGGCGCAGGGAGCGCGCCTGCACAAAGTGCTCGTAGCACCACTGCAGCGAGTGCCCGCTGGCCACCCACTGCAGGGACACGGGGGACACACGGGGGACACACGGGCACAGGCACACGGTGACATTGGCACGGGGGGGACAAGGACACAGAAAGGGACACGGTCAGTGCTGCTGCTGGACGTATCCCCAGCCCCCTGATGTCCCCAAGGTCCCCGGTGTCCCCAATCCCCCAATGTCCCTGGTGTCCCTGATGTCCTCCACGCCCCCAAGGTCCCCACTCCCCCCCACTGTCCCTGCTGTCCCCACACCCACCATTGTCCCCAATGTCGCTGATGTCCCTGGTGTCCCCAGTGTCCCCCATGTCCCCAAGGTCCCCACTCCCCACAGTGTCCCCAGTCCCCCAATGTCCCCAGCCCCCGATGTCCCCAATGTCCACAACGTCCCTGATGTCCCCACACTCCACAGCGTCCCCAATGTCCCCAGCCGCCCACTGTCCCTGCTCTCCCCAATGTCCCTGCTGTCCCTGTGCCCCTAATGTCCCTGTTGTCCCCCATGTCCCCATTGTCCCTGCTATCCCCAATGTTCCCAGTGTCCCCATTGTCCCCAGTGTCCCCATACCTGGTTGTAGACGTTGAGCAGCACCAGGTGGTCGCCCCCGGGCACGCTGAAGGCCACGCGGGCGCTGTCGGCGTGGAGCACCTTGTCCTTGGGCCGGTAGAACACGGCGTTGTTCACCGAGAGCATGGCGGCCACCGTGAGCACCTCCTCTGTGCAGCCGTACCTGTGACAATGGGGACATTGGGGACACCATCAGCACCTCCTCCGTGCAGCCTTAACTGAGACACTGGGGACATTGGGGACACTGGGGACACGGCGTTGTTCACCGAGAGCATGGCGGCCACCGTGAGCACCTCCTCTGTGCAGCCGTACCTGGGAGGGGACACTGGGGACACTGAGGGGACATTGGGGACACTGAGGGGACATTGGGGACACGGCGTTGTTCACAGACAGCATGGCCGCCACTGTGAGCACCTCCTCGGTACAGCCGTACCTGGGACACTCAGGGGAGATGGCACATTGGGAACACCCAGGTGACACTCTGGGGACACTTGGGGACACGTGTGTCACTCACTGCTCGCTCGCCAGGATCATCTTGGCCAACATGGGCTCCACCGGCAGCTCCGCCATGCGCCGGCCCAGCTGGGACAGGACAGAGGGGACAGAGGGACAGAGTGACCACCGGGGACACCCCCAGGGACACCCCCAGTCCCTCCCAGTGCTCCCAGTACCGTGGGGAGCTCTCCCAGGTGCTTCAGGTGGTTCATTCCCCATTCCCAGCCCCATCCCCAGTCCCATTCCCAGTCCATCCCAGTGCTCCCAGTACCGTGGTGAGCTCGCCCAGGTGGTTCAGCTCCCCCAGGTGGTTCATTCCCCATTCCCAGCCCCATTCCCAGCCCCTCCCAGTATTCCCAGTGCTCCCAGTACCGTGGTGAGCTCCCCCAGGTGGTTCAGGGCCCCCAGCGCGTAGAGCTGCTCCAGCGCCAGCACCAGCGTCTCGTGGGGCGGAGGGTCCAGGAAGTCAAAGTGGATCAGGTCGTTGATACCTGGGGACACCCTGGTGTCACCTCTGCGTCACCTGGTCTCACCTGGTGTCACCTGGTGTCACCTGGCTGTCCCCAACCTCCCCACACCACCCAGTGTCACCCTGTGTCACCTTGGTGTGTCCCCCAAGCCCCCCATGTCACCTTGGTGTCCTCAACCCCTCTGGGTCACCCCGGTGTCCCCAGTCCCTCCCAGTCCCTCTTAATCCCCTCCCAATCCCCTCCCAGTGCCCATAACTCCATCCCCAGGCCCTCCCAGTCTGTCCCAGTGCCCCCCAGGCCCTCCCAGTGCCCACCCAGGCTCTTGAGCAGCAGCACCAGTACCCCCAATCCCCTCCCAGACCCTCCCAGTGCCCCCCAGGCCCTCCGGGTCCATCCCAGTGCCCACCCAGGCTCTTGAGCAGCAGCACCAGCGCCCCCAGGTCTGTCCTGTTAACCTCTCCCAGTCTGTCCCAGTCCCTCCCAGTGCCCCCCAGTCCGTCCCAGTGCCCACCGAGGCTCTTGAGCAGCAGCACCAGCGCCCCCAGGTCGGCTCTCTGGATCTCGGGCACCGCCGTCTCCTCCAGCTCGTGCTGGAACGCCCAGGCCGTGTAGAGCCGGAAACATTTCCCGGGCGCCACGCGGCCGGCGCGGCCCGCGCGCTGATTGGCTGAGGCCTGGGGACAGCAGGGACACACCTGTGACACCTGGGACACACCTGTGACACCTGGGACACACCTGGGACACACCTGTGACACACCTGGGACACCTGTCATCTCACTGGGATACACTGGGACAGCAGTGACATGCGGCCAGCATGGCCCGCGTGCTGATTGGCTGAGGCCTGGGGACAGGAGGGACACACCTGTGACACCTGGGACACACCTGTGAACACGGCACCTGACTGGGATACACTGGGACACCAGTGACATGCGGCCGGCGTGGCCTGCGCGCTGATTGGCTGAGGCCTGGGGACACCAAAGGGACACCTGTGACACACCTGGGACACACCTGTGACACACCTGGGACACACCTGTGACACCTGTCATCTCACTGGGATACACTGGGACAGCAGTGACACGCGGCCGGCGCGGCCTGCGCACTGATTGGCTGAGGCCTGGGGACACCAAAGGGACACCTGTGACATCTGGGACACAACCTGTGACACCTGTGACACCTATAACCCACTGGGACACCAGTGACACGCAGCTGGCACAGCCTGCGTGCTGATTGGCTGAGGCCTGGGGACACCAAAGGGACACCAGAGTGACACCTGGCACCCAACCGGGGACATCAAAGTGACACCTGTGACCCAGGTGACAATAAGGTGACACAGGTGACACCCAGGTGAGCTCACCTTGGAGCAGGGCGTCACCACCAGGGACTCCATGCCCGTGCGGGCGCTGTAGCTTTTCTGCTTGCAGAACCCCGGGTCCAGCACGTAGACGATGCCGTCGATGGTCACCGAGGTCTCGGCGATGTTGGTGGCCACCACCACCTGCCACAGGTGCAGGGGACACGCTGGGACACGCCCTCGCAGGCCACGCCCCTCCCGGACACACCCGGCTAAGCCACGCCCCATTTAAAGCACGTGCTGTTAACCCCTGCCCACTTGCAGCTCCAACCAATCACAGGATACACTGAGGGCCACGCCCAATGACGTCTCACCTATAAGCTCCACCCATTCTGACCACACCCAATCGAGCCACACCCTGTTTAGACCACACCCATTCTAACCACACCCGATTAAGCCACACCTACTCTGACCACACCCAATAAAGCCACACCCACTCTCAGGCTCCACCCCCTCTCTTGAAGGGCCAGCGCACCTTCCTGGCTGTGTAAATGAAACCCCACCCCATTTCCCTTAAACCCCACCCCATTTCCCTTAAGCCCCACCCCTCTCCCATTACACCACGCCCCCTCCCGAGGCCACGCCCCCTCCCTTAAAGGGCCAGCGCACCTTCCTGGCTGTGTAAATGAAACCCCACCCATTTCCCTTAAGCCCCACCCCCTCCCATTGTGCCACGCCCCCTCCCGAGGCCACGCCCCCTCCCTTAAAGGGCCAGCGCACCTTCCTGGCGCCGGGGGGCGTGGGCTGGAAGATGCGGGCCTGCAGCTCCGAGGGCAGGTTGGCGTAGATGGGCAGCACCAGCAGCTCGGGCAGGCGCGAGCCCAGGCGGCGACAGCGCTCCTGCAGCAGCTCCACGCAGGCCTCGATCTCCTCCTGACATTGGGGACATCGTTGGGGACATTGGGGACAGCCAGGGGATTGGGGACACTGGGGACACTGGGGAGATTGGGGTTATCAGGGACATCAGGGATGATGGGGACAGGGGCAGCAGCAGCAGCGCTCCTGCAGCAGCTCCACACAGGCCTCAATGTCCTCCTGACACCCAGGGGACATCGCTGGGGACACTGGGGACATCGTTGGGGACATTGGGGACATCAGGGGACACAGAGGAACAAAGACTGGTGGCAGGAAATTGGGGCTGGGGACGGGGGAGAACTGGGACAGCTGCAGGGATGGGGACAGCACAGGGACACCCAGGGGACACTCAGGGACACCGAGGTGACACCCAGGGGACACTGAGGTGACACTGACCTGCCCGGTGAGGAAGACCAGGATGTCCCCGGGGGGTTGGGTGACGTGGATCTGCAGCACCGACACCACGCAGGCCTCCAGGTAATCGGCCTCGGGCGCCTGCGGGGACACAGGGGACACAGGGGACACAGGGGACACAGGGGACAGCAGGGGACAGCAGGGGACACAGGGGACAGCAGGGGACATGGGGACACACAGGGACATCAGCACCAGCTGTCCCCAAAGGTCCCCAGCCATCCCTCCCTTCTCCTGTGTCCCCTCGTGTCCCCAAACGCTCCCAACAGCCCCAGGTACCCCTGAACACCCCCAGTGTCCCGAATGTCCCCATTAATGTCCCCAATAATGTCCCCAAGTCCTCAATGCCCTGAACATCCCCAATGTCCCCAGTGTCCCCCAATGTCCCCAACACCCTGAACACCCCCAATGTCCCCAGTGTCCCCATTCATGTCCCCATTCATGTCCCCAAATCCTCAATGCCCCCAATGCCCTGAACACTCCCAATGTCCCCAGTGTCCCCCAATGTCCCCAATGTCACCTTGGTGTAGTAGATGTCCACGGGGAAGCGCCGCCCCGGGATGACTGGGTGTCCCAATGCTCTCAGTGTCCCCAATACCCCTGATGTCCCCAACACCCCCAATATCCCCAAATGTCACCTTGGTGTAGTAGATGTCCATGGAAAAGCGGCACCATGGGATGACTGGGTGTCCCCATGTCCCCGATACCCCCAATGTCCCCAATGTCCCCAATGCCCTGAACACCCTGAACGCCCCCAATGTCCCCAGTGTCCCCAGTGTCCCCAGTGTCACCTTGGTGTAGTAGATGTCCACGGGGAAGCGGCGCCCCGGGATGACCGGGTGTCCCCATGTCCCTGATAACCCTGATGTCCCCAATGTCCCCAGTGCCCCGAACACCCTGAACAACCCCAATGTCCCCGATGTCCCCGTGTCCCCAGTGTCACCTTGGTGTAGTAGATGTCGAAGGGGAAGCGCCACCCTGGGATGACCCCAATGCCCCCAATGTCCCCAGTGTCCTGAACACCCTGAATGACCCCAATGTCCCCATTAATGTCCCCAGTGTCCTTTACACCGTGAACACCCCCAATGTCCCCGTGTCCCCAGTGTCACCTTGGTGTAGTAGATGTCCACGGGGAAGCGGCGCCCTGGGATGACCCCCAATACCCCCAGTGTCCCCAATGTCCCCAATGCCCTGAACGCCCCCAATGTCCCCAGTGTCCCCATGTCCCCATGTCCCCAGTGTCACCTTGGTGTAGTAGATGTCGACGGGGAAGCGCCGCCCCGGGATGACCGGGTGTCCCCATGTCCCCGATACCCCCAATGTCCCCAATGTCCCCAATGCCCTGAACACCCTGAACGCCCCCAGTGTCCCCATGTCCCCATGTCCCCAGTGTCACCTTGGTGTAGTAGATGTCGACGGGGAAGCGGCGCCCCGGGATGCGGAAGACGGGCGCGTGGTCGAAGAAGGCCGAGAAGCGCTCGGTGTCCAGCGTGGCCGAGGCCACCAGCACCTTGAGCTGCGGCCGGAAGCGAGCGATGTCCTTGATGAGGCCGAAGAGCACGTCCGTGTGCAGCGTGCGCTCGTGGGCCTCGTCCACCATGATCACGCTGGGGACACACGGACACGGGGATGGACACGGGGACATGGGGATGGACATGGGGACATGGGGACATGGGGACATGGGGACAGGGAGCATGTCTGGGTGCAGGGTGCGCTCGTGGGCCTCGTCCACCATGATCACGCTGGGGACACACAGGGACACGGGGACATGGAGATGGACACGGGGACATGGGGACATGGGGATGGACACGAGGACACACGGACATGGGGATGGACATGGGGACACGGGGATGGACACGGGGACACGGACATGGGGATGGATACAGGGACACACGGACATGGGGATGGACATGAGGACACATGGACATGGGGATGGACACGGGGACATGGGGATGGACATGGGGACAGGGACACAGGAACAGAGACACAAAGAAGGACACATCCCCAATGTCCTCTGGGTGTCCCCAATGTCCCCTGGCTGTCCCTGTTCTCCCCCAGCATCCCCAACATCCCCAATGTCCCCAGTGTCCCCATGTCACCTGTAGGAGGCCAGGTCGGGCTCTGTCAGGAACTCCCTCAGCAGCATCCCGTCCGTCATGTACTTGAGCACCGTGCGCTCCGACGTGCAGTCCTCGAAGCGGATGCTGTACCCAACCTTGGGGACAAGGGACACGGCCCTGTCACCCCCCTGGGGCTGATGGCACCTCCCTGGGGTCACTGTCACCTCCCTGGGCTCGCTGCCACCCCCCTGGGGCTGATGGCACCCCCCAAATCCCCGGTGTCCCCCCCATGTTCCTGCTGTCCCCAGTGCCCCCATTCTCCCCAGTGTCCCCAGTGTCCCCATGTCCCCGTTGTCACCTCGTTGCCCAGCTTTGTCCCCATCTCCACGGCCACCCTGGCTGCCACGCTCATGGCCGCCACGCGTCGCGGCTGCGTCACGCCGATCTTCAGCCCCCCCCGCGTGTAGCCCTGGGGACATTGGGGACAGGGGGGGTCACAGGGGGGGTGACAGAGACCCCCGAGCCCCGAGCGACCCCCCCAGAACTGAACTGACCCCAAAAACGTGACCTGAGCGACCCCAAATCCAACCAAGACCCCAAACACCTCAAATCTCCCACAAATCCCCTTCAGGACCCCAAATGCTCTCAAATCACCCCCAGTGTCCCCAACCACTTCCCAGTTCAATCCCAGTCCCCCC
>JAWMRF010000101.1:6268292-6278356 GCA_035221435.1 Sphenopsis melanotis | reverse complement strand
GAGAGAAAGGTCAGAGACCCCCCCCCAAAACAACTGAGGAACCCCCCCCAACACCCACAGGACCCCTCAGAACCCCCCCAGTTCCTCCCCTGCCCCCCCAGCACCCATGGGTGACACCCGCAGACCCCCCAGGCTGTCCCCAACACCCACTGGGGACCTTCTGGGGACCCCCACACCCACAGGACCCCCCCCCAAGGGACCCCAGCCCCCCCCTCACCGTCACCCCCCCCCTGCTGGGGGTCGGGGTCCTCGGGGTCCCCCTCTGTTCCAGGCACCTCCTCAAAGTGGGGGCGTCCTTCTGGGTCCTGCCTGGGGGTGACACAGTGGGGACAGTGTCACCACCATGGCCACCACAGGGACATCCCAGCGCCCCCCAGTCACCCCCACACTGGGGACATCAATGTCACCTTCCCAAACTGGAGACATCCATTTGTGTTCCCCACAGTGTGTCCCCAATGTCCCAGTGTCCCTGCCACCCACCACTGAATGTCCCCAATGTCCTCATGTCCCTCCCTGTGTCCCTGTCCCCTCCCTGAGTGTCCCCAATGTCCTCATGTCCCTCCCTGTGTCCCTGCCACCCCTCCCTGAGTGTCCCCAATGTCCCAGTGTCCCCCCCAGTGTCCCTGTCCCCACCTGTGGCACACACGGACCCGGGGCACCATGGTGGCCCCGTACTGCAGGGACGAGACGCGGTGACAGCCCAGGGAGTAACGGGCCTGAGCCAGGGAGAGCCACCCCTGTGGGGACATCGGGGACATTGGGGACACAGCACAGGGACAGCCACCCCTGCAGGGACAGGGACAGCCACCCCTACACAGACACAGGGGGACATTGAAGGGGACAGAGGAACAGCCAGCTCTGGGGACACAGGGACATGGCGTTAGGGACAGTCACCTGTAGGGATGTTGTGGTGTGTCCCTTTGTGTCCCCACAGTGGGTGACACATTCTCCCCAGTACGTCCCAGAACAGGTGGTGTGTCCCCAGCCACGTCCCTACAGCAGGGGACAGTCCCCAGCTGTGTCCCCATGGGATTGGCACATCCCTGTAGCGGGTGACACCCGCCAGGTGTGTCTCCCTGTGGCACGTGGCACCTCCTCAGATGTGACCCCACGAGGGGTGGCGTGTCCCCGCTGTGTCCCCATTGTGTCCCCTCACCTGCCGCAGGTGCTGCTCCAGCTGCTCCCGCCGCTGCTGCAGCAGCTCCAGCGCCTCCATCACCTCCAGCGCGGCCGCGTCCAGGGACAGCGACAGCGACCCTGGGGAGGGGGGACACGGCTCAGGACCCCAAACAACACCGGGGGGACCCCAGGGGCTTCCCCAGACCCACCCGCACCGCCGCCCCCGCCCAAGGACCGGCCCGGTGTCCCCACGGTGTCACCCGTGTCTCCGGGGACCCCCCAGGCCCTCAGAGACCTCATCAAAGCACCCCCGGGCCCCTGGAATTCCCCTCAAAAAACCCTCAGGATCCCTGAGACCTCCAAAACCACCCCAAAATGTTCCCGGTCTTCTGGAGACCCCCAAAATCCCCCCGAGACCCCTCCCTGAGCATCCCCGGGACCCTCCGAGACCCCGGAGCCCCGGATCTCCCTCACCGTCCATCGCCGCCCTCACCGCGGCCTCAGGCCCGGCCCCGCCTCGTCCAATCGCAGCCTGCCCCGGCACCTCTCAACCAATCAGCAGGCGGAACCCCCGGGGGGCGGGGCCTGCATGAGGGCCGGCAACTCAGGGGGTGACGCCGACCCGGCCGCCATCTTGAGTGAGGGCGCAGCGTTTCCTCCCCTTTCCGGCAGCACCGCGCGCTCCCATTGGTCCGCCGGCGCTCGGCCAACGGGAGGCGGCGGTGCTGGGAGGTTCCGGCGTGTGAGGAGCAGCGCGGAGCGGAGCGACCGCGACCATGGTGAGGGGCCGGGGGTTGGGTCGGTGGTCCCGTGTCCCCACCGTGTCCCTCTTGTGTCCCCACCGTGTCTCCCTGTCCCTCTCGTGTCCCCAGTCCCTCCATGGCGCCTCCGACCTCCCCTCCGTGTCCCCCATCCTTTCATTTCCATGCCCCCCACATCGGGCCCTCCCCGTGCCCAGCGTCCCCATATCCCCCCTCACGCGTCCCTCACTCTGTGGCCGCTGTCCCCTGATGTCCCTCGATGTCCCACATGCCTCGATGCCGCCCCCTCAGCGCCCCCCATCCTCTCATTCCTCCATATCCCCCTCACCGGGCCCTTCCCCGCATCCCCCCGTGTGTCACCGCCGATGTCACCTGTGTGTGTCCCCGTGTCGCAGCTGCGTCGCCAGGCCCGGGAGCGCCGGGAGTACCTGCAGCGCCGGGCCAAGGAGCAGCAGCAGCAGCGGCAGCGGGAGCGCAGGGAGAGCCTGAAGCGGGCGCTGGACGGTACCGGAGCACGGGCAGGGGGCGAGAGAGGGGCTGGGAGGGGGTAAAAAGGGCAGCGAGAGGGGTGGAGAAGGGACCGGGAGGAATCTGGGGGGATTGCAGGGGATTTGGGAGGAGTTAAAGGATGTTAGAAGAGATTCCAGGTGTGTGAAAAGGGGGTTGTGGGCGGTAAAGAGGATTTGGAGGAGTTGAGGAGAATTTTGGGGGGTAGAGAGGAGTTTAAGGGGGTGGAGGATGTTTGGGGGTGTTAAAGAGATGAGATGGGGGTGCTGCAGGCCCAGGGGGTTATTTGGGGCTGGGGTATTGGATTGGGGAGGGTTGGGGGTCCTGTCTGAGCCCCCCCGTTTCTCTCCTCACCCCCCAGAGAATCGGCTGCTGCCCACGGAGCTGCGGCACGAGGCGCTGGCCCTGCAGAAGGAGCTCGAGTTCGACTTCCAGGCACCGGGGGGTGAGAGGGACCCCCAAATCGGGGGGGAGGGACCCCCAAATTGGGGAAAAGGAACCCTTAAATCAGGGGAGAGGGACCCTCAAACTGGGGGGGAGGGTGGGAAGAGGGACCCCCAAATTGGAGGAGGTTGGAACTTCCAAAGCCAGGAGTGGGGGACAGGCAGGACCCTTGAATGAGCTGGACCCCAAAATGGGGAGAGGGGAATCCAGGGACAGGAGGGAGGCAGCCCCAAAAAAACACTTAAAAAAAGACATTGGCCTCATTTTTAGGAGTTTTCTCAAATTCTCTCTGGGTTTTTAAATTCCCCAGATGAGATTAAATTCACCCCAAAGTGAGTGTGGGGCTGCACCAACACTCACAGTTTGGGCTGCACCCCAAATTTGGGCCTTGTCCTCCCCACAGTGAGCTGTGAATGCCCCAAAATGGGAATAAAACCCCCAAAATCCCCCCGGAACCGTCACTGGATTGACCCCAATGACCCCGGGGTGGGTGTGGCTGCAGTGGGTGGGGCTGGGAATGCAGGGGGCGTGGCCTGACAAAGCCCCGCCCCCAGAGACAGGTGACAGCCAGGATGACGAGTACAGGTGGGCGGGGCTGGAGCCCCCCAAGGTGATGGTGACGACGTCACGTGACCCCAGCGCCCGCCTGCGGCTCTTTGCCAAGGTGGGCGTGGCCAGGTTTGGGTGTGGTCTGGGGTAGGTGTGGTCGGGGGGTGGGTGTGGCTAAAGCTGGGTGTGGCTCTGAGGTGGGCATGGCCCACCCTTAGCACCCTGACCCCACCCCTTGTGGCTGTTCCCATGGGGGTGTGGCCTCAAGCAGGGGTGGGGCTTTGGGTGGGTGTGGCTGGACAGTGGGAGGGGCTTGTTTGGCCCCACCCCTTGGGGCTGAGCCAATGCTGGGCACTAAAACCCATAGGAGTGGGAGGAGCCTTTGTGGGTGTGACCTGAAAGTGGGCGTGGCTCCTAGTGACCTAAAATATGGGACAGGGCGTGGCCAGGGATGGGTGTGTCATTGTCACCCTGTACTGGGGGACAGAGGGGGACACAGAGTTGGGGACATGGGGGGTGATTTGGGGGACGTGACAGAGGTGATTTGGAGGATGTGGAGGAGTGATTTGGGGAACACGGAGGGATTTGGGGGACATGGGAGGGGTGATTTGGGGGACATGGGGGGCTCATTTGGGGGACACAGGAGAGGTGATTTTGGGGACACAGGGGGGATGATTTGGGGAACACCAGGGGGGTGATTTGGGGAACACCAGGGGGGTGATTTGGGCGACACAAGGGGGGTGATTTTGGGGGACATGGGGGGGATTTAGGGAGCACATGGGAGGTGATTTGGAGGACACAAGGGGGATCATTTGGGGACCTGTTGACGCTGTAGTGACCCAAGCGGGGGGATGCTGGGTGAAGGGGTGACGCAAGCAGGGCGTGGCAGGGCTGTCCCTGAGCCCTCCCGCTGTCCCCGTGTCCCTGTCCCCAGGAGCTGTGCCTGCTGCTGCCCGGGGCTCGCCGCATGAACCGGGGCCGTGCCGAGCTGGGCGCTCTGGTGGCCGCGTGCCGGGCCACGGGCGTCACCGACCTGCTGGTGCTGCACGAGACCCGCGGGCGGCCCGGTCAGTGCCAACAGGGGGGCTGGGGGCACCTGCTGGGGTCTCTACTGGGAGGGGAGGGGCTGAGGGGGTGCCCTGGGAAGGCTGAGGTAGAATAGAGATAAGGAGAGTTAATTAATAAAGCAGGGATTTATTAAAAGGATATTGTCAATGGATCCACTTTGGGCAGCACAAGAGCCCAGCCAGGACTGCACCCAAGGTGAACCAAAATAGTCACAAAATGAACCTAAGGTGGACCCAAATGGTCACAAAATGAACCCAAGATGGACCCAAATGGTCACAAAATGAACGCAAGGTGGACCCCAATGGTTACAAAATTAACCAAGCTGAACCAAAATGGTTACAGAATAGACAACTGATCATGGGGGTCTCTCACTTTTATCAGTTCTGTTCCATTTGCATATTGGATTTAAGTGTCCAATTACAGCTTTAGGTTATGGAGTTCCATCTTTCTCGTTTTTCTTTTTTCATTCCAAAATGTTTATGCTCTTGGGCCTGAGATTTGGATCATTTATCCTTGCTCCCCAGCTAGAGAAGGAATTGTTTTGTGTCCCCACTGTGTGAACAGAGCTCACCAACGTTTAACACAAAGCTCAGACTAAACTCTGAAAAATATAAAAGCTAAAACCTGAGGGACAAAGCGAGTGGGTGGAGCTAATCCCAAGGGGGTGTGGCCTGTTTGGGGTGTGGCCTGTTTGGGGGTGTGTCCTTATCAAGCCCCACCCCCCAGACGGGCTGACCGTGTCGCACCTGCCCCACGGCCCCACTGCCCACTTCACCCTGAGCGGGGCCGTGCTGCGCCAGGAGGTCGGGGGGCTCGGGGGGGCCCCGCTGGCCGCCCCCCACCTGCTGCTGCTGCGCCTGGATTCCACTCTGGGAAAAAGGGTACGGCCAGGGGGGCACTGGGGACATGGGGGGGGACACTGGGGACATGGGGGGGACAGGAGGGGAAAGGGGACGCACACACCTGGGGGGATGTGAGGGGATATGGGGGAGGAAATGGGGACACTGGGGAGGAACGTGGAAGGTCCCAGGGGTGGCGTGACCCCATCCCTGTCCCCATCCCTGTCCCCATCCCTGTCCCCCCCAGGTTGGGACCATCCTGAAGCACCTGTTCCCCGTTCCCCGTCCCGACAGCCGCCGCGTGGTGACCTTCGCCAATGAGGATGACGTCATTTTAGTGCGGTGGGTGACACGTGGGGACACAGGGACACGGACAGACCACCCCCCCTCCCCCAGACCCCTCTGACCCCCCCTCCCCACAGGAACCACGTGTACCGGCGCCGGGGGCGGACGGTGGAGCTGGAGGAGGTGGGACCGCGCTTCCAGCTGAGGCGTGAGTGTCCCCTGCTGTCCCCAACAGCCCTAAAAGTGTCCCCATGTGTCCCCAAATGTCCCAATAACCCCCCCCTCGTGTCCCCCCCAGCCTACCTGATCCGCCTGGGGACCCTGGAGCAGGGGGACGCGGCTGATGTGGAGTGGCGCTGGCACCCGTACACGGCCACGGCCCCCAAGCGCCGCCTGCTCAGCGCCGCCTGAGCCCCCCAGGACCCCCCCCAGCACCTGGAGACCCCCCAGATGGGCCCCACCTGCACACCTGAGACCACCTCGGCAGCTGAGACCCCTCTGGACTGGCCCAGGCACGGCCGGGTTTCTCACAATCAGTTTTTATTTGTGATAATAAATCGGTTTTGTCTATATTGGGTTCTGTAAGGATCAGCCGGGTTCTGCTGCAGCCCCTCCTCCGTGGGGGGGGCCCAAGGATCCGGACCCCCCCTCACACCTGGGACCACTCGGCCGGGGGGTCCCGCGGGCCTTTGGGCTTCCCGATGCGGAAATTAAACCCTGAGGGGAGGAGCAGGGGGTCAGTGAGGGGGGGGCTGGACATTGATGTCCCTCCCTGAAGCCCCCCCAAACCCCCAGGGACACAGGGACGCCCCCCAGGACACCAGGGACCCCCATGCTCACCCAGGCAGGGGCCACTGCCGGTGTCCACAGGGGTGGCCACGACCTCATAGGCGCCATCCGAGGGTCTGGGGGAGCCTGGGAGGGGGAACAGGGTCAGAATTATCGATCCTGGGGACCCCTGAGCCCCCCGAGCCCCCCCACTCACCTGCCGGGCTGGGGGAGGGGCGGCGCACGGGGCTGCCCGGCAGCGAGCACGTGCCCGAGGGGGCGGAGTCTCTTCCGAAGGGGGCGTGGTCTCTTCCCAAAGGGGAGGGGCCTCTCCCCGCGGCCCCGCCCCCCCGGCGGGGCTTGTTGACCACGGCGTAGGTGACATCCATGGCGGGGGGCGCGGGGGGCTCGGCCGGCACCGAAACGCTCCTGAAAGGAGGGCAGGGGAGGGGCGGCGAGGGAGGGGACACCTGTCCGGGTCACCTGTCCCCGCTGCGAGCACTCACCTGAGCAGCGCGGGCCGCAGAGCCCGGCGGGCGACGGCGTCCTGGTACAGGGGGGGCTGGGGAGGCAGGGGGTCACCTGCGGCCCCCCAAACGGGGGCGGCCGGAGCTCCCGCGTCCCCCCAACCTCTCGGGGCTCCCCGAGCTCTTGGGGTCCCCCCCGACCGTCCGTGTCCCTTCTTTCACTTCCCCTTTCCGGGGGCAGGAAGTGCCGCGGCCGCCCTCGTGCCCCCACCCCGCCCCGGATGCTCGCGGCCCCCCGAGGTCCCCCCAAAACCGGGGTCCCCCCTCTCTCTCACCTGAACCCCACGGGTCAGGCTGAGGTGGCCGGGGGGCGGTGGAGGTGCCATGGGGGTCCCGGTGGGGGGGTCTCAGGTGTGTGGGGCACGGAGGGGACCTGGGGGGTTTTCAGTGCCCCCCGGGCCCCGCCCCTGGGCTGGAGCCCCGCCCCTGGGCTGGACCCTAAAGCTGCCCTGGGAATTCCCTGTGGGGCTTTGGGGGGGCTCCTGAGGGACCCTATAGACACTGCAGGGGCTGTTTTGGGGCTCTTTAGGGCTTCTTGGGGTCCCTATTGCCCCTGCAGCGAGTCTGGGGGGGCTCTATACTCCCCACAGAGCCTCTGCAGAGATTTTGTGTGTCCTTCTGGACCCTACAGTCCCTGCATGGGTCCCCTAAAGCTCTTCGGGGGTGCCTATAGAGTTTTTGGGGTGCCCTGGTGTGACTGTGGCTCCTGGGGCTCACCCGGGAGGCGCTGAAGCCGCGATGGGGCCGTGCCGGGGGGGTCACTGGGGTGCCCCACACATTGAGGGGTCCCCTATGGCCCTGCGGGGGCGGGGCCAGGCGCCTATAGCCGCTATAGGGATCCCTCTGGCCCCGCCCCTCATCATGGGGCTGCGTCCCGGCCCCGCCCCGTTTGACGTCACAGGCAGTAATGAGGGAAGGGGTGGAGCGGGAGAACCCGCCAAAAGAGGCGTCACTCTTTAGGCCCCGCCCCGCGCTCCCTGATTGGTCGGCGCGCACAGGCCGCGCCCCCTTCCTCCGCGCCGCGCGGTGATTGGTGGATGCGGCGGCGCGGTGACGTCACGGGGCGCGCGGCGCGGCGGCCCCGGAAGCGGCGGTGGCGGCGGGAGCGGGAGCGCGGCCGGTGAGCGCGCGCGGGGCGGGGACAGCGCGGGGGCGTGGCCAGCGGGGGCGGGCACGGCTGGGGGCGGGGCCTGAGCGGGGGCGGGGCCGAGTGGGGAGGGGGCGACCCGGGGGCGATCTCGCCGGAGGGCGGGGCTTTGGGAGGGGGCGGGGTGGCCCCGGGGCTCCCGGGGCGGGGCTAACGTTCTTAGGGGTGGGGCTAACGCTGGTGTGGGCGTGGTTTCAATTTAGGGGCGTGGCCTGAGCGGCACGTGTGGGGAGTTCCGGAGTGAACCTCTGTGGGGGCGTGGCTTGATGTCAGTGGGCGTGGCCTAGGCGAAGACCACCAGGACTGGCACATACTGGGTGGGCCTGGAGGTGTGGCCACAAGGTGTGGATTAGGGGTGGGGGTGTGGTCTGTGGAGCCACGCCTCCAGTGACCCCACACCACCTCCCCCACAGGTGCCCAGGAGCCCTGACCCCACCCTTGGTGTGGGCAGGGTGGGGCAGGGTGGGGCTGTCCAGGTGTGCAGGCACCGCCCCGGCGCCCCCTGCTGGTCACAGGGGAGGCAGAGATGGAGCCAGTGAGGACAGTGGACACGGCGTCCCCAAGTTGTCACCACAGCGGGGAGGATGAGGAGGAAGATATGACAGCAGCGGCAGCCATGACATCATCCGTGTGTCACCCTGCTGGGAATGAGGAGGAGGAGGACAAGGAGGTGGCAGCAGTGGTGACAGCCACAGTGTCCCTGAGGTGCCACCCCAGTGACGAGGAGGAGGAGGTGGCAGTAGCCATGACATCCCAAGGTGGGCTGTGTGGCAGGGATGAGGATGTGGTGGCAGCAGTGACAGCAGAAGCAGCCACAGTGTCACAGGGCTGTCATCCTGGTGAGGAGGACGAGGTGACAACAGCAGGGACAGCAGCAGTGACATCCCCAGGCATTCAACCCAGTGAGGAGGAGATGACCATGGCAGCAACATCCCCAGCACATCCTCCTGTAGGGGATGAAGAGGAGGTGACAGCAGCGGTGACATCCCCAGGGTGTCACCATGAAGAGGAAGAGGAGGAGGTGACGGCAGCAGTGACATCCCCAGTGTGTCACCCCAGTGAGGAAGAGGAGGAGGTGACGGCGGCGGTGACGGCGGCGGCGGCCACGTCGGCCCCAGGCGGGCGGCGCGGCGCGGACGAGGACGTGGCGGCCGCGGGCTGGCGAGCGCGGCGCAAACACGTGTTCGTGCTCAGCGAGGCCGGGAAGCCGATCTACTCCCGGCACGGCAACGAGGAGGCGCTGGCGGCCACCATGGGTGTCATGATGGCCCTCGTGTCCTTCATCCAGAGCGGCGGCAACGCCATCCGGGCCATCTGCTCCGGTACGGGCCAGCGGGAGGCGGACATGGAACCCTCGCATTCACACAGACACACCTGTGGGTAACCCCAAACCTGCCCAGCCCCACACCCCCAGGTAGTCCTGAAACAGCTCCCACAGGTACAGCCATCTCTGCTCCAAACGGCCCCCTCCAAACACAACATCCCAGCCCCAAAACCACCATTCCCAGCTACAGCTGAATCTACCAAATCAGCCTGCGCAGGTACAAGCAGCCCACCCAAACCCCTTCCTGGGTCCTCCTACCCCCACTAAAAACCTACCTTGCTCCAGCCTCTCTCCAAATAACACCACACCCCAAAATGACACCTGTCCAGGTACATCTGGCTACCCCTGACTCCCCCCGTGTCCCCCCGCCCCGTGTGACCGCCGTGTCCCCTCTCTCCCCCGCAGAGGACCGCACGCTGGTGTTCGAGCAGCGGGGCCCGCTGCTGCTGGTGTCGGTGTCCCGCACACGGCAGTCGGCGGCGCAGCTGCGGCGGGAGCTGGCCTTCGTTCACGAGCAGATCCTGTCGCTGCTGACCCGCGGGGGCATCGCCCGCGTCTTCGCCCGACGCCGCGGCTTCGACCTGCGCCGGCTGCTGGCGGGCGCCGAGGCCGTGCTGGACCGGCTGCTCTGCGGGGCCGCGGCCGACGGGCGGCTGCTGCTGGGGGCCGCTCGCTGCCTGCCCCTGCCCGGGGGGCTCCGCCGCGCCGTGTCCGGGGCCCTGCGCC
>JAWMRF010000101.1:5996681-6006742 GCA_035221435.1 Sphenopsis melanotis | reverse complement strand
TTCAAGATGCCCGAGATGCATTTTAAGACCCCCAAGATCTCCATGCCCGACATCGACCTGAACCTGAAAGGCCCCAAATTAAAGGGGGACGTTGATGTTTCCCTTCCCAAAGTTGAAGGAGACCTGAAAGGTCCCGAAATTGACATCAAGGGCCCCAAAGTTGATGTCGACCTGCCTGATGTTGAGCTAGAAGGGCCCGAGGGGAAGATCAAAGGCCCCAAGTTCAAGATGCCCGAGATGCACATCAAGGCCCCCAAAATCTCCATGCCCGATGTTGATTTCAACCTGAAGGGCCCCAAACTGAAGGGGGACATCGATGTCTCTGCTCCAAAGCTGGAGGGAGACCTGAAAGGCCCAGACATTGACATCAAGGGCCCCAAAGTGGACGTTGATGTGCCAGACGTGGACATTCACGGCCCTGAGGGAAAATTCAAGATGCCCAAGTTCAAAATGCCCAAATTTGGGCTGAAGGGAGAAGGCCCCGAGGTGGACGTGAACCTCCCAAAAGGAGACCTGGACGTGTCTGGCCCCAAGGTGGACGTTGAGATGCCGAGTGTGGACATTGAGGGCCCCGAGGGGAAGATCAAAGGCCCCAAGTTCAAGATGCCCGAGATGCATTTTAAGACCCCCAAGATCTCCATGCCCGACATCGACCTGAACCTGAAAGGCCCCAAGGTCAAGGGCGATGTCGATGTTTCCCTTCCCAAAGTGGAAGGTGACCTGAAGGGCCCTGAACTGGACATCAAGGGCCCCAAAGTCGATGTGGACCTCCCTGATGTTGATCTGGAAGGTCCTGAGGGGAAGATCAAAGGGCCCAAGTTCAAGATGCCTGAGATGCACATCAAGGCCCCCAAGTTCTCCATGCCTGATGTTGACTTCAGCTTGAAAGGCCCCAAGGTCAAGGGCGATGTGGACGTGTCCCTGCCAAAGCTGGAAGGTGACCTGAAGGGGCCTGAACTGGACATCAAAGGCCCCAAAGTGGACATTGAGGCACCCGACGTGGACATTCATGGCCCAGAAGGAAAAATAAAGTTCCCCAAGTTCAAAATGCCCAAGTTTGGGATGCCTGGGGTCAAGGCAGAAGGTCCCGAGGTGGACGTGAACCTCCCGACAGGAAACCTGGACGTGTCCGGCCCCAAGGTGGACATTGAAGGTCCAGATGTGGACATTGATCTCCCAGAGGGGAAGGTGAAGGGCCCCAAGTTCAAGATGCCCGAGATGCACATCAAAGCCCCCAAAATCTCCATGCCCGACATCGATCTCAACCTAAAAGGCCCCAAATTAAAGGGGGGCGTTGATGTCTCCGTCCCCAAATTGGAGGGCGACCTGAAAGGTCCAGATGTGAACATTAAAGGTCCCAAGATGGATGTGGACGTTCCTGAGGTGGATGTTGAAGGGCCCGAGGGGAAGTGGAAGGGACCCAAGCTCAAGATGCCCGAGATGAACATCAAGGCGCCGAAATTTTCTCTGCCTGATGTTGACCTGAACCTGAAAGGTCCCAAAGTGAAGGGAGACGTGGGTGTGTCTGCCCCAAAAATAGAAGGTGACGTGAAAGTGCCGGATCTGGAGTTGAAAGGACCCAAAGTGGACGTGGATGTCCCCGATGTCGAGCTGGAGGGCCCCGAGGGGAAGATCAAAGGGCCCAAGTTCAAGATGCCTGAGATGCACTTCAAGGCCCCCAAAATCTCCATGCCCGACTTTGATCTCAACCTGAAAGGCCCCAAAGTGAAGGGAGACGTTGATGTCTCTGTCCCAAAAATTGAGGGAGATTTGAAGGCCCCAGATGTTGACATCAAAGGCCCCAAGGTCGATGTGGAGCTCCCTGATGTCGACCTGGAGTGTCCTGAGGGGAAAATCAAAGGCCCCAAGTTCAAGATGCCCGAAATGCACTTCAAAACCCCCAAAATCTCCATGCCCGACATCGACCTCAACCTGAAGGGCCCCAAACTGAAGGGAGATTTGGACATTTCTGCCCCAAAACTGGAAGGTGACCTGAAGGGCCCAGACGTTGACATCAAAGGCCCCAAGGTGGACATCGAAGCTCCCGACGTGGACATTGACCTCCCCGAGGGGAAGGTGAAGGGCCCCAAGTTCAAGATGCCCGAGATGCACTTCAAGGCCCCCAAGATCTCCATGCCCGACTTTGATCTGAACCTGAAGGGCCCCAAGATCAAGGGCGACGTCGACGTGTCCGTGCCGAAGCTCGAAGGGGACCTGAAAGGGCCGGAGGTGTCACTGAAAGGTCCAAAAGTGGACGTCGAAGTTCCTGATGTGGAGCTGGAGTGTCCAGAAGGGAAAATCAAAGGCCCCAAGTTCAAGATGCCCGAGATGCACTTCAAGGCCCCCAAGATCTCCATGCCCGACTTTGATCTCAACCTGAAGGGCCCCAAGGTCAAGGGTGACGTTGATGTCTCTGCCCCCAAGCTGGAAGGGGACCTGAAGGGTCCTGAACTGGACATCAAAGGCCCCAAAGTTGATGTCGACCTCCCTGACGTTGACCTGGAGTGTCCTGAGGGGAAACTGAAGGGCCCCAAGTTCAAGATGCCCGAGATGCACATCAAGGCCCCCAAGATCTCCATGCCCGACATCGACCTCAACCTGAAGGGCCCCAAATTAAAGGGAGACGTTGATGTCTCTGTTCCAAAGCTTGAGGGTGACCTGAAAGCCCCAGACATCGACATCAAAGGCCCCAAAGTCAATGTGGACCTCCCCGACATGGAGCTGGAATGTCCCGAGGGGAAGATCAAAGGCCCCAAGTTCAAGATGCCCGAGATGCACATCAAGGCCCCCAAAATCTCCATGCCTGATGTTGACTTCAACCTCAAAGGCCCCAAAGTCAAAGGTGACATCGATGTTTCTGCTCCCAAGTTGGAAGGTGACCTGAAGGGCCCCGAAATTGATATAAAGGGCCCCAAAGTGGACATTGAAGCACCTGATGTGGACATTCACGGCCCTGAGGGGAAATTCAAGATGCCCAAATTCAAGATGCCCAAATTTGGGCTCAAGGGAGAAGGCCCCGAGGTGGACGTGAACCTCCCAAAAGGAGACCTGGACGTGTCCGGCCCCAAGGTGGACGTTGAGATGCCGAGTGTGGACATTGAGGGCCCCGAGGGGAAGATCAAAGGGCCCAAGTTCAAGATGCCCGAGATGAACATCAAAGCCCCCAAAATCTCCATGCCCGACATCGACCTCAACCTGAAGGGCCCCAAGGTCAAGGGGGGTGTGGATGTCTCCGTCCCCAAATTGGAGGGTGACCTGAAAGGGCCTGAACTGGACATCAAAGGCCCCAAAGTGGACATTGAGGCACCCGACGTGGACATTCATGGCCCAGAAGGGAAAATAAAGTTCCCCAAGTTCAAAATGCCCAAATTTGGGATGTCTGGGGTCAAGGCAGAAGGCCCCGAGGTGGACGTGAACCTCCCGACAGGAAACTTGGATGTGTCCGGCCCCAAGGTGGACATTGAAGGGCCAGAGGTGGACATTGATCTCCCAGAGGGGAAGGTGAAGGGCCCCAAGTTCAAGATGCCTGAGATGCACATCAAGGCCCCCAAAATCTCCATGCCCGACGTTGACTTCAACCTCAAAGGTCCCAAACTGAAGGGGGATGTTGATGTTTCTGTTCCCAAACTCGAGGGTGACCTGAAAGCCCCAGATATTGACATCAAAGGCCCCAAAGTCGATGTTGATCTCCCTGATGTGGAGCTGGAAGGGCCCGAGGGGAAGATCAAAGGCCCCAAGTTCAAGATGCCCGAGATGCACATCAAGGCCCCCAAGATCTCCATGCCCGATGTTGATTTCAGCCTGAAGGGCCCCAAATTAAAGGGAGATGTCGATGTCTCTGTCCCTAAAATGGAGGGTGACCTGAAGGGCCCAGAACTGGACATCAAGGGCCCCAAAGTGGACATTGAGGCACCTGACGTGGACATCCATGGCCCAGAAGGGAAACTCAAAATGCCCAAATTCAAGATGCCCAAATTCGGCTTTTCTGGGCCCAAAGTGGAAGGCCCCGAGGTGGACGTGAACCTCCCCGAGGCCGAGGTCAACATTTCGGGTCCCAAAGTCGACGTTTCTGTCCCCGAGCTGGACGTGGAAGGCCCCGAGGGGAAACTGAAGGGCCCCAAGCTGAAGAAGCCGGAGCTGCAGTTCAACGTCCCCAAGATCTCCATGCCCGACATCGACCTGAACCTGAAGGGCCCCAAAGTGAAAGGTGACCTCGATGCTTCTCTGCCCAAGGTGGAGGGCGAGCTGAAGGGCCCCAAAGTGGACATCAAGGGGCCGGAGCTTGAGCTGGAGGGGCCGAAGGTGGACCTGGAAGGAAAAGCTAAAAAATCCAGGTTTAAACTTCCCAAGTTTGGCTTTTCTGGCCCAAAAGTTCAAAGCCCCGAGGTGGATGTGAAGGTTAAAAAACCTGAGGTGGAACTGTCCGGCCCGAAAGTCGAGGTCCAGGCTCCGGATTTGGACATCCAGGGAAAATCCAAGGGCTCCAAATTCAAAATGCCTTTTCTGAACATTTCTTCACCCAAAGTGTCGATGCCGGACGTGGAGCTGAACCTGAAGGGGCACAAAATGAAGGGGGAGTTTGACCTGTCCACCCCCAAACTGGAAGGGGAGCTGAAAGGTCCTGAGGTGGACATCAAAGGCCCCAAGGTCAACATCGAGGCCCCCGACGTGGACGTTCACGGCCCGGAGGGGAAAATCAAAATGCCCAAGTTCAAAATGCCCAAATTTGGTGTTTCTGGGTTTAAGGGGGAGGGGCCAGAGGTGGACGTGAACCTGCCCACAGGAGAACTGGACGTGTCCGGTCCTAAAGTGGACATTGAAGGTCCTGAGGTGGACATTGAGGGCCCCGAGGGGAAGATCAAAGGCCCCAAGTTCAAGATGCCCGAGATGCACATCAAGGCCCCCAAAATTTCCATGCCTGACATCGACCTGAACCTGAAGGGCCCCAAAGTCAAGGGCGACGTGGACGTGTCCCTGCCCCAGGTGGACCTGAAGGGACCCAAGGTGGACGTGGAAGTTCCCGACGTCGACGTCGAGGGTCCGAAAGGGAAAATCAAAGGCCCCAAATTCAAAATGCCCGAGATGAACATCAAAGCTCCCAACCTGTCCATGCCAGACCTGGACCTCAACCTGAAAGGTCCCAAGGTCAAAGGGGGGGTGGACGTTGATCTGTCCGCACCAAAAATCGAGGGGGACCTGAACTTGCCGGACGTCGACATCAAAGGCCCCAAGGTGGACATTGAAGGGCCAGAGGTGGACATTGAGGGGCCCGAGGGGAAGATCAAAGGCCCCAAGTTCAAGATGCCCGAGATGCACATCAAGGCCCCCAAGATCTCCATGCCCGACGTCGATTTCAACCTGAAGGGCCCCAAACTCAAGGGTGACTTCGATGTTTCTGCTCCAAAGCTGGAGGGGAACCTGCAGTGCCCCGATGTCGACCTCAAGGCTCCCAGGGTGGACATTCAGGCGCCGGACGTGACCCTGGAAGGGCCCAAGGTGAAGATGCCCGAAATTCACGTCAAGACCCCCCAGATCTCCATGCCCGACATCGACCTGAACCTGAAGGGGCTGAAGGTCAAGGGTGACGCTGACCTGCACGGCCCCAGGCTCGAGGGGGGTCTCAAGGGCCCCGAGGTCGACATCAAAGGCCCCAAAGTGGACATCGAGGGCCCAGCGGTCGACGTCGATGGTCTGGAGGGGAAAGTGAAGCTGCCCAAAATGAAAATGCCCAAATTTGGCTTGAAGGGCGAAGGCCCCGAGGTGGACGTGAACTTGCCGAAGGCCGAGGTGGATCTGTCGGGGCCCAAGGTTGATCTCAGCCTGCCAGAGGTCAACGTTGAAGGTCCGGAGGGCAAAGTGAAAGGGCCTAAACTGAAAATGCCCGAAATGCACGTGAACGTCCCCAAAATCTCCATGCCCGAGATAGACTTGAACCTGAAAGGCCACAAAACCAAGGGTGGCTTTGACATTTCCACCCCGAAGGTGGAAGGGCACCTGAAAGGCCCCGAGCTCGACCTCAAAGGCCCAGAATTCGGGGTCAAAGGCCCAGAATTTGGGGTCAAAGGCCCTGAAGTTGACGTTGAATGTCCCGACGTGAACATCGAGGTCCCAGAAGCCAACATCAAAGCTCCCAAGTTCAAAAAATCCAAATTTGGGTTTGGGATGAAGAGCCCCAAGGCCGAGGTGGATTTACCTGAAGCGGAGCTGAACGTGGAGTCACCCGAGGCCCACCTGGCCGCGAAGGGCAAGAAGAGCAAGTTCAAGATGCCCAAAATCCACATGAGCGGCCCCAAAGTGAAGGGGAAGAAGGGGGCGTTCGAGGTGAGCGCGGCGGGGGCCGAGCTGGACGCGGAGCTCAGCGCCGCCGGCCCCGACGTCACCGTGGGCGGAAACGCCGCCGTGAAGTCCCCCAAGGGCAAGAAACCCATGTTTGGGAAGATCTCCTTCCCGGACGTCGAATTTGACCTGAAATCGCACAAATTCCGCGGGGAGGCCTCGGCGGGGGCCCCGAAAGTCGAGGGTGATCTGGAGGTCAAGGGCGACCTCAAGGGCGACCTCAATGTGGACGTGGAAGGCCCCGAGGTGAACCTGAAGAGCCCAAAATTGAAACTCCCCGGGGTCCAGGTGGGCGCGGGGGACGTGAAGGTCGGGGGGGAGCTGAAGGGACCCCCCGGGATCGGCATCGAGGTGAAAGGACCAAAAGTGAAAGGTGAGGTCGGCGTGGGCGGAGCGCAACTGGAAGGTCCCGAGGTCAACCTGGGGTGGCCCAAGGGGGGCAAAACGGGTTTGGGGCTGGAAATGCCGGACGTGAGCTCAGAGGTGGACGTGAAGCTCAAAGGGCCCCAGATCTCCGGAGCTGAGCTGGAGGGGAACCTGAAAGGACCAAAATTAAAGGGAGATTTGGACATTTCGGGCTCCGTGGAAGGGCCTGGAGTGGGCCTGGACCTCGGCGGCCTCGGGGGCAAGGTGAAGCTGCCCACGGTGAAGACCCCGACTCTGGAGGTCCAGGGGGGCGTCCCCTGCTCCGTCCAGTCCCCGGGGGCCAGCCTGGACCTCCAGGGGCCCTCGCTGGACGTCTCCGGCCTGGATGTGGATGTCAACACGAAAGGACCAAAGCTGAAAGGAGAGGTCGGCGTCAAATCCCCCCAGGCGTCGGCAGACGACGCCGGCTTTGAGATTTTGGGGGGCACCATCAAGCTGCCGTCGCTGAAGCTGCCCCAGTTCAGCATCTCCAGCCCCGGAGGGGACGCAGGGGTCACTCTGGAGGGCCCCCAGGTCAAGGGGGGGCTGGAAGGCCCCGAGGTGGAGCTGAAAGGGCCGAAATTCTCCACGCCCGACGCTGACCTGAGGCTGAAAGGACCAAACGTGGACGTGACCGGTGACATCAAAGGGTCAAAGGTCAGCGTGGACGCCCCTCACGGAGGGGTCAACGTCCACCTGGAGGCTCCGGCCATGGAAGTGTCCGGCTCGGGGTTGAACCTCAACGTGAAGGGGCCGAAGGTCAAAGGCGGAGTTGAGGCGACGCCGCCGTCGGTCAGCGCTGCTTCCGGAACCTTCCACGCCTCCTGCCCCAAGCTGGGCGCCGAGGGCGGCCAGGTCAAGGTGTCCTTCCCCAAGCTCCGCATGCCCAAATTCGTCTTCTCGGAGCCCGAGCCCAAGGGCCGTGAGGTCGGCGTGGACGTCGAGTTCCCCGAGGCGGAGCCGGACGAGGCCGAGGCGCGGCTGAAGAGATCCAAGATCAAGATGCCCAAATTCAACTTCTCCAAGCAGAAAGGCCGGGCCGGCGGTGGCGGCACCGCCCTGGGGTCCCCCGAGGCCGCGTCCAGCTCCGTGTCCGGCTCCAAGGCCAGCCTGGAGGGCGAGCTGGAGGCCGAGGCGCCGGCGGGCAAGGCCAAGTTCTCTCTGTTCCGCGGCAAAAAGTCGCGGCCGCGCTCGTCGTCCTTCAGCGAGGCCGAGCCCGAGGGCGCCCGGCAGCCCCGCGGCAAATTCGGGACCTTCGGGGGCATCGGCTCCAAGGGCAAGGGCAGCTACGAGGTGACCCCTGGGCACGAGGACGGCGCGAGGTCGCCGGGGTCACCCCCCCAGCCCGCCCGGCTCTCGTCGTCGTCGTCGTCGTCCGAGGGCGGCGCCCGCGCCGGGGTCCGGCTGCCGGGGCTGGAGCTGGCGGTGGCCAAACGCAAGGAGTGACCGCCGGGGGGGTCAGGAGTGACCACTGGGGGAGTGACCACCTGGAGGCCATGAGTGACCCCTGAGTGGTCATGAGTGACCCTTGGGTGGTCATGAGTGAACCTTGGGTCATCAGTGACAACCACAAGGTCATGAGTGACCCCTGGAGGCCATGAGTGACCCCTGGGTGGTCAGCAGTGACCCCCGGGGGGGTTGTACATAGCTCTGCCCCGAGGGACCCCCACGTGTACAGAGATGGGGGGAGGGGCTGGGGGTCCCCCCCTCCCCCCGGATTTTTGGGTCCCTCCCCCCCGATGCCAAAAGCTTCTTCTCTCCCAATTTTTTTTTTTTCTTTTTTTTGATATTTTTATTGGGGTTTATTTTTGTGTCCCCCGTTTTTTTTTCCTCTCTCCTCCCAAAATATTTTTAGTGTTTGGTTCATGGAAATGAATTTTTTTTCCCTCCGTTTTAACCTTTTTTTTTGGCTTTTTTTTTTTTCTTTTTTTTTTTTTTTTTTTTAATGGCTGGAGGTTCTGTTTGGTCGATTGATTTATTAAAAATTCGGGGTTTTTTTTGGTTTGTGAAAGAAATGAAACCAAAACTGTGGATTTTTTATTAAAAAAACCCCCAAACTGTGCATTTTTTTATTAAAAAACAACCCAAAACTGTGAATTTATTAAAAAATTAACCTAACCTAGAACCATATTAAAAAACAAAGCAAAAATATGGATTTACTGAAAAAATAAACCAAATAAACTGGAATTGCTAAAAAAAAAAGCAACGTAAAAATGTGGATCCATAAAAAAAGATTTATTAAAGAAATTAATATAAAAATCAATTAAAGAATTAACAGAGGCAAAATTGGCTCTGTTAAGAAAATAAACAAAGGGGAACAATTAAAAAATAAAATTAAATGGATTTAGCCAAAGAAATAAACAAAAAAATACGGATTTATTAATAAAATAAACCAAAGAAAATGCATTTATTAATAAAATAAACAAAAAATTGATGTAATACATAAAACAAACCAAAAATATGGATTTAATACATAAAATAAACCAAAAACATGAATTTATTACTAAAATAAACCAAAGCCATGGGTTTATTATTAAAAATAAACTGAAAAACGTGGGTTTATTATTAAAAATAACCCTAAAACATGGATTTATTCCTAAAAACAAACCAAAGAACCCAACTGTGACCTCTGAAATGGATCCGTGTCCCCCGAGCTGGGAAATTCCATCCGTGGCACAAGACCCGGAGCTCGAATGACTCCGGCAGGACGGAGCCAGCCCAGAGCCGCTCCCGAGGGTTTGTTTTTGTTTTATTTTCATTTTATTTTCCTTTTTTTAAGCTGTTTTATGGCTGTTTTTGTTGTATTTGTTACATCCTTTGTACTATAATTTGATAAAATCACCCGTTTCCGTCTCGTTTATCCCCAAAGTTTAAAAGGATCGTCCGGGGTAAAGTTTTGTTTGTGAGGATTTTTTTTGGGGGGAAGTTTAAATAAATTAAATTAAAAATAAAAATTAAAAAAAAAAAAACCCTCAGAAAATGGAAGAAGCCTTTTCCCTTTGCAGCACTTTAACGCCGATTAACGGGAGAAAATCCGGGGTGAAAAATGCAAATAAAATTTGTTTATTAACCGCGACTTTGGTGCACTTTGGGTCATTTGGGGTTTTCTGTAGGCTCAAATTTGGGGTTTTTCGCTCCAATCGGATCCTCTCGCTGGATTTGGGGGTCTCAACCCCCCCCCAACCCCAAAATTTGGGATCCTGTCCCCTCCCCCCGCCTCGAATTTCAGGTCCCATCCCCCCACCATGGCCCCGCCCCTCTCTCAAATTTGGGATTTTCTCTCCTCCCATCGCCCCTCCCCCCCCGGCTCCGCCGCTGCC
>JAWMRF010000101.1:5965705-5987818 GCA_035221435.1 Sphenopsis melanotis | reverse complement strand
TTATGCGACACTCGCGCTTTACGGCGCCTTTTACGACAGTCGCGCTTTACTGCGCCTTTTGCGACAGTCGCGCTTTACGGCGACTTTTGCGACAGCCGCGCTTTACGGCGCCTTTTGCGACAGTCGCGCTTTACGGCACTTCACTTTACAGCACTTTACGGATTTTATTTTATTTTTCATTTGTTTTTAGAATAATTTTATTTTTTAAATTTTAAGTTATTTTTTATTTAATTTTATTTTTCATTTTTCTATTTTTAAAGTTTTTTTTTATTTTATTTGGTGCTGCTTAGACCAGCTCAAGACGGTGATTGTGTTGGTGTTTGAGGGTCCCTGGGACGAGGGAAGAGATGAGAATCTTGACTCCCCCTTTCAGAAGGGTGATTTATTATTTTATGATCTCTATTATAGTAAAAGAAAATGAGATACAAGAGCCATACTAAAAGAGCAAGGTGACATCTGAAAGCTGGAAAGGAATGAATAATAAAATCCTGGGACTGCTCACATCCCCGACACAGCTGCACCATGATTGGTCATCAAGTAGAAACAATGCACACATTCACATTGCTCCTCGGGAATGTGGTTCCTGGGAGTCTCCAAAACAATCCTCCTGCCTGACGAAAACCCTGGTCCCTGGACGGTCCGCGCCCAAACTTTGGCGATGAACGTCGCCTCGCAGACCGACCGGGACCGAGGGAAATAAAACCCAGCCGGAGGGAAAAAAAAAACCCTCCCGGCTGGTGATTCTAAATTTAAAAATGGGGTTAAAGGGTTAAAAATTGGGATAAAATGGGTTAAAATATGGTTTTAAAAGAGTAAAAATAGGGATAAAAATGGGAAATTGGGGGAATATGTAGGGATAAAAATAGGGATTAAAAGGAGTTTAAATAGGTATAGAAATGGGTTAAAAGTGGGTTGAAAATGACCCAAAATCCCCTAAAATCTGCCCAAAATCACCCCAAATCATCCCTAAATCCCCTAAAATCACCCTAAATCCCCTTAAAGTTCCTAGAATCCCTGGGGGGCCCAGGGGGACCCAAAAATCCCCTGAAAAATCCCCAAAGAAATTCCCAAAATCACCCAATTCCTCCCTAAAATCACCCCCAAAATTCCCTCTTTTTACTTTTTTCTTCCTTTTCTTTAATTTCCCTCATTTTTCATCTCTCTCATTTTTCCTCTCTTTTTCCCTTTATTTTTCTCTTTTTCTCTTTCTCTCTCTCTTTCATTTATCCCCTCTCTCTTTTTCTCTTTTTTTCTTCTGTATTTTCCTGTATTTTCTTTTTATTTTCATTTCTCTCTCCTTTTTTCATCTTTTCCTCTCCTGGTCATTTCCAGTAACGCCTTGACCATTCCCAGTCGTCCTGGGGGTCCCCTCTTGGTCATTCCTGAGGGTCTCGGGTGTCTCCAGGCCCCACTCCCCGTAAATCCATGGATCCTGGGGCTCCAGACCTTTTGAAGAGGAATTCTTGGGATCTGGAGGTGAATCCGAGACCCCTCAAATGCCACCCTGAGTCCCCCAGGTTTTGGGAACCCGGAAAACCCTAATCCCAATCCCAAGTTACCCCATTCCTAGGGAATCAGGACCCACAAAAACCCCAAAAACCAAAAAGAAAAACCCTGGAAAAATCCCCAAATTCCCAACCTGAGCCCCCCTCCCGGTTTTGAAAACAGGGAAAATCCCAATCCCAAAGTTTCACCATTCCCATGGAATCAGGACCCAGAAAAACCAAAAAAGCCAAAAAACCCAGAAGAAAGCCCCCACCTTCTCCCCAAAATTCCCAATCTTTTCCAACCAACCACAACTTCTGGGATTTAAAGCAGACAGAATTTTTTCTCTTTAATACGAAAACCAGGAATTAAAAAATTCCAAGGGAATCCCAAGGGATCCCAGTTGGAGCCTCCAGGGTCAAACGTGGGATTGGGGCAGTCCTGGGCCAAAACTCCCAAGAATTCCAGCCTGTGCCCATCCTCCACCTCATCCGGAGACTCCAATAATTTACAGAAATAAATACAGGGAATAAAATCCCAAAATCATGGGAATTTCAACAATAATCATTTGGGGGGGAAAGCATGGAATTCTGCAGGAAAAGCAGGGAATTAAGTGGGAAAAACACAGGATTCAGCAGGAAAGACATGGAATTTTTAGGGTTGGAAGAGCATTTTCCAAGTCCAAGGTTGGTGTTGGAGGTCGAAGGTGTGGTGGCTCCCAGCTTTTTGGAATCTTTCTTCATGAAAAAAGCAGAATCCAAGATTTTGATTTGGAAATTCCCAAAAAAAAAGGTGAAATCCCGAATCCGGTTGGGAAAAACCTCTGGAATCCACACGGGAATGGCGAGAGCTGAAAATCGCTGGGAAAAGGGGGAAAATTCCCGATTCCGACCTGGAATCGTGCCCGGGGTGATCCCAAACCTCTTCCCTCGGGAAGGGCTCTGAGTCCAGCTGGGAATTCCGGTCATTCCGAAGGGGAAGGATCCGGCTGGGCCCAGATCCCAAAATTCAGGTTTCCACCACTCGGATCAGGGGCAGTGGCTTCGGGCCTGGGAGGCGTTTGCTGGGAAAAGGGGAAAAAAAATAAAAGGAATTTTCAGTAGGAAGAAACAGGGAAAAGGGTTTCGGGGAGATCTGGATTCCTAAAAATTCCTGTGGGAGGGATTTGGAATCTGCTGCAGACATGGAAAAATTATGGGAGATTTCAATTATCCCCGAATCTGGAAGAGCATCCCAAAATTCTAAAAGTTGATCCCTAAATCCAGAAGAGAATCCCAAAATCCAACAGTTCATCCCAAAATCCCAAAGAGAATCCCCAAAATCCAGAAGAAAATCCCCAAATCCAGAAAATCCCAAAATCCAACAGTTCATCCCAAAATCCCAAACAGAATCCCCAAAATCCAGATGGCGCTTCCAAAACTGCAGCCCCAAATCCAAAAGTTCATTGCCTAATGCATGAGAATACCCAAATCCAGAAGAGATCCTGAAGTTCCCAACCTGAATCCCACCATTCCCAACCCAGATCCCAGAATTCCTGACCCTGATCCCTGAATTCCCGCCACACCTGCTGATGTATTCCGACTTGGAGCGCGCGCGGGCACTGCTCCCGCCCCGGCTCACTTGTTTCTCGATCAGGTGCTCAATCCGGTCATGCATCTCCAGATTCTAGGGAAAAAAACCAGGATTTGGGATCCGGAAAGGATTTTCCCACCCTGGAGAGCTGCCTTGGGATGGTCCCTCTGTGCCCGAAATGGGAATTTCTGGGATTTGGGGTAATTTGGAGCGTAGGAATGCAACTGGGGAGTTCCTGAGTTATTTGGGAAGGTCTGTCCCAGGAAAAATGAGGATCAGGGGAATTTTCCATCTCAAAATCCTCAATCTCACTGTTGGATTGGGAATTTCCCAGGAATTTCCCAAATCGTGGCAGAAATGGTCGGGTTCAGGTTAGGAATTTGGGGTTTTTTCCAGCTTTTTTTTTTGGTCTTGTGGGACTTTCCAGATCTTGATTCCCTCCCACCCTTTTCCCCCCTTTTCCTCCCTTTTTCCTACTTTTCCCACCTTTTTCCTGCTTTTCCCCCTTCCCAGTTCCCCAACCACCCCCACATGGAGCCCAACCCCAATCCCGACATTCCCAACCCCAATCCCGACATTCCAAAAAGATCCAAGCTTGGATCTAGCCCCCAGAATTCCGGGCCCCACCTCTGCTTCCAGGTAGGAAACTCTTTCCTTCAGCTCCTGGATCGCCGCGTCCTTGGCCTGGATCACGCTCTTGGAATTCTGCAGCTGCAACCCGGACATTTCCAAGGGATTCGCAATTCCCGGGTTTTCCTGGGTTTTTCCTGCTTTTTTCCTTTTTTCCCAGGATGTTTTCCTGATTTTTCCTGGATTTTTCTTATGGATTTTGCCTGGATTTTTCCCTGGTTTTTCCTGGGTTTTTTTCCCAGTTTTTCACAGATTTTCCCCCAGTTTTTCCCAGATTTTTTCATGTTTTTTCCCGGTTTTTTTTTTCACAGGTTTTTCGCCTTTTTTTTCTGGATTTTTCCCAAGATTTTTCCCAGGTTCTTTCCCAGGTTTTTTCCTAGGTTTTCCTAGAATTTTCCTGGGTTTTCCTCTGGTTTTCCCCTGTTTTTTCCCCCCTTTTCCCCATTTTTTCCAGGAATTTTTCCCCATTTTTTCCCCAGACTTTTCCCTGTTTTTTCCCTGGATTTTCCAAGGTTTTTCCCAGTTTTCCCATCACCTGCTCGATCATCTGGCGGACTTTGCGCTGCTGGCTCTTGAGCATGTCGTCCAGGTGATGGATTTTCTCCCGGAGCCCCGCCACCTCCTTCTCCAGCTGGGATGAGCTGAGAAAATACCGGGAAAAATCTCCAGGAACAGTCTCCAAAAAAACTGGGAATGGCCACATCAAAAGAAACCCAGAATTCCTCCTCCAAAAACAGCCTGGGAATGGTCACATCCAAAAAAAATTGGGGGTGTTCAGCTAAAAAAAACTGAGATTGCTCATAGCAGAAAAACCTGGGAATGCTCATCCCAAAAAAACAAAAAGGGAATGTTCACCTAAAATAAACTGGGAATGTTCACAGCCATAAAACTCTGGAATTCCCACTCAGAAAAAAAATGGGAATGTCCACCACAAAAAAACCAGGAATGCTCACCCCAAAAAAACCCTGGGAACGCCTGTCCCAAAAAATGTGGGAATGCCCATCCCAAAAGACCCTCGAATATCGGGAACAAGTCGGGACATCAGGAACTGGGCATTCCTGGGATTTTCTCATTTCCGGGATTCCCCCATTCCCGCAATTCCCATTCCCAGATTCCCAGACTCCCGGAACTCCCATTCCCGGATTCCCACACTCCCGGAATTCCTATTCTCGGATTCCCACCGCTCCTGCTGCGCCGCTCTCTCCACTTCCGCCTTCCGGAGCTGCTCCAGCTCCGCCTGTCCCGACTCCATCCGCGCCAGCAGATCCCGGTGATCCTGCGGATTGGGGAACGGGATACGGGATAACAAGATAATAATGGGATAATGGGATACGGGATGACAGGATAATAATGGGATAATGGGATATTGGGATAACAGGATATGGGATAATGGGATAGCAGGAAACCAGGAATGGGTCAGGATATCAGGAATGGAGTGGGATATCGGGAACGGCCTCTGACTCATCCCAATCCCAAATCCACTCATCCCAGCGCTGGTTCCTGATCCCAAACCCCCCGATCCCGATCCCAAATCACCTTTTCCATGTCTGACAGGAGCCTCTGGAGCTGCTCCACCTCTGTCTCCGCTCGGCTGCGGGCAGAATCTGCCCGCTCCGCGTCCTCCTGGCACCGCAGCAGCGCCCTCTGCAATGGGAAATCCAGGAATTCCAGGAATTCCGGCTCTCCCGGGATCCCAGGACACATTCCAGTACTTTCCTCGGCAGGAAGATTTTTCTGGAGATCCCTCAAAAAACCCCAAAGGGAATAGTTCCTCAAAAACCCCAGCATCTCCTCTAAAATTCCAGAATCTGGACAAAATTGCCCCTAAAATTCCAGAATTTGGGCAAAATCTCCTCCAAGATTGCTGAATTTGGGTGAAATTCCGGGTTTTTTGGAATTCCAGGCTCACCTCAAGGCCGCTCCGCTCCAGCTGGTGCCGCTTTTCCGCCTCCTGGAGCCTCCACAGGAGCCGCGGGGCCTCAGGGTCCTCCTGCAGGAACGGCCCCAAAAGGCCGCAGTGTCCCCCATACATCCCAAAACTCCCAAATTTTGTGTTTTCCAAGAGCTCAAAAATTCCCCAAATTTGGTGTTTCCAAGATGTCAAAAATTCCCACGTTTTTGAGATTTCCCAGAGGTCAAGGATCCCAAATTTTTAATTTTCCAAGAGCTCAAAAATTCACAAAATTTGGAATTTTTAGCTAAAAACCGAACCTCCCAAATCCCAATTAAAACTTGGAACTTCAGGACTCAAAATTTGGTGGAAAACACCAAATATTCCCAAATTAACCCCACTATTCCCCATTTTTGGGTGGAAAACGGGTTTCTTAAACGTTTTCCCCCGACCCAAATCCTGTCCTGGAAAATTCCAGAATTTTTTTCTGTTCCCTACTGGATTATCCTGGGAACTTCCCCGGCAGGAGCAGCTCTTGTTCCGCTTCTCCAGCACCACCTGGAATCCAGGGAAATAAGGGGGAAAATCGGGATTTATCCCAAATTTTTCTAATTCCCCAATTCCCTTTTCCCAAATTTCAATGAATGTATTCCCAATTTAAATCCATTTATTCCTAAATTTCTATGGATTTATGCCCATTTTCCCCCCTTTTTTTTATTTCCAGGACCTGCTCCTACTTCCCAATTTGGGGCAAAATTTGGGAATTTTGGCAAAATAACAACTCCAAAATTCCAGGATCATCCCTGGGAGCTGTGAAATCCCTCCAGAAAATCCCAAATTTCACATTTTTCACCCAAAAAAGTATTTTCCTATTTTCCTGTTTTCCTCTCACCGCCCCAAAAATGGGAATTCCTCCCTTTTTCCCTGAAAAAAATAGGAATTTCCCCTTTTCCCACCGGAAAAATTGGGATTATCCCCTTTTTTCCACCCAAAATCCCTCTGGAATGGTTTTTCCAGGGGAAAATTCCATTTTTTTTTTGTTTTGTAATTCCCTAATTTTTTACCTCGGAGCTCTCCTGGAATTCCCGAAATTCCCGGAACTCCACAAATTCTGTCCGGGTCTGGAGTTTGGTGCTCAAATCTTCACGGAGTTTTTTGAGGGCACTCCCAGCCTGGGAAAAAAAAGGGAAAAGTTGGGGTTTTCTTGGGATGTGGGAATTTCCAGGGAATTGGGAGGGAGGAAAAAAGGTTAAAAAGGCCAAGTAAAAATGGGGAAAAATCCAACGAAAGGAAAATAAATGAAAATAAAATTCGGAAATCTGGGGAACTTTTTGGGAATTTTGGGATAATTCAGGGAAAATTTGGGGGAATTCTGTGGGAATTTCAGGGGAATTCAGAGACATTTTTGTGGACTTTTGAGTGAATTTGGGAGGAATCTGTGGAAATTTTGAGGTAAATTTGGGGAAATTTTGAGGGGAATTTTTTTGGGAGTTTTGGGGGGAATTTGGGCCGAGATTTGGAGAATTTTGGGAGGATTTTTTGAGAATTTCATGTAAACTCAGGGACTTTTGTGAGAAAATCAGGGAATTTTACAGGAATTTGTGGGAATTTTGCAGAATTTTCAGGGAATTTTGTGGAATTTTGGGAATCTCACCTCCTGGATGTGCCGGACTTCGCTCTTGAGTTGTGTCACCGGCTCCTCGTGGTCGGCGCGAGCCTTGAGGTAAACCTGGAATAGGAACGGGAATGAAACGGGACTGGGAACGTCCCAAATCCCTCAGGGAATTCCAACGGATCCAGAGGGGTTGGGGCAAGGCTTCCCAAAATTTCCCAGAATTTTTTGTCCCTGAATTTTCCTGTTAAATTTTCATTTTCCAGGGTTTGTTTTGGGAGGGGTTTCCCCACCTGTGTTGTTCCCAAGGAGTGGAATTCCCTGAAATCCACAAGGAATTCCACCTGGAGTCCCTCAAATCCACACTAAATCCCAAAAAAATCCACGTTTTATCCCTAAAATTCCACACAGAAATCCAGGATTTGGGGCACCTTGATGATCTCCTCGTCGCCGTCCTTGGATTTGACGCACTCCGAGGCCAAGGAATTCCCATCGGATCTCTTGGCCACCATGGCAAAGGCTCTGCCCACCGGCTTTGGGGGAAAACGCAGCGATTTCGGGAAAAAAATCCCAGGAAATGCCCAGAATTGGGATCTGCCACCCTCAGGGTGGTGGCCAGGTGGGAACTGTCCCAAAAATCCCCAATTTGGAGGGAAAATTCCAGGATTTTCATGGAAAACCCCAGGATTTTCAGCTGTTTCCTGCTGCAGATAAATCTGGGAAAACCATGATCCCATTCTCTCTCCCAAAATGATCCCAAAAATCCTGGATTTTACCACAAAAGCCAAGACTTCCCCCAAAATCCTGAATTTTCATCCCCCAAATCCCAGAATTATCCCAAAATTCCCATTTTCCTCTCCCAAATTCCTGGTTTTACCCCCCGAACTCCCAAATTTCCCCCCAAGACCCCAATTTTCCCCCAAAATTTCCAGATTTTCCCCCCAAATTCCCAGAAAAATCCCAAATTTCACTTTCTCCCCCCAAAGTCCTGAATTTCTTCCCAGAATTCCCCCCAAAATTCCCCTTTTCCCCAAAAAATTCCCATTTTCTTCCCAAAACCCACAGTTTTCCCCCAAATTCCTGGAATTTCCCCCCAAAATTCCCATAAAAATCCCAGATTTCCCATTCCCCCCCAGTCCTGAATTTTCACCACNNNNTCCTGAATTTTCACCACAATTCCCCAAAAAATTCCCAGAATGATCTCAAAACCCACATTTTTCTTCCCCAAAATTCCCCTTTTTTCCCCACCAAATACCCAAATTTTCCCCCAAACTCTAAAATTTCCCCCCAAAATTCTCATTTTTCCCTGAAATTCCCAAATTCCCCCCCGAAATTCCCAAATTCCCCCCCCATTCCTGCTTTTTCCGCACCTTCTGTTTGGGCCGGGGCTCCCCGGGGGGGTCTCGGGGCAGGCGCAGCCTCAGCACCGGCCCGGCCTCCTAAGGGTTAAACCCGGTTTAAAATCGGGGCTAAAAATTAGCATTTTGGGCAAATGGATAGCTCAGGATAAATTGGGAAGAAAACCAGTAAAAATCCGGTAAAAATTTGGGATAAATCCAGAAAGAATCTGGGATAAACTGGGAAGAAATCCACGATAAATCCAGGATAAATTTGGGATAAATCCAGGAAAAATCTGGGAAAAATCCCACCCTTCCCAGATTTCTCCGCTGGGATCGGGAATGAGAAAGGGAAGGAAAAGAGACACCGGATCCGGATTTTTTTTTGGGAGGGGGGGGGAATTTTCCAAAAATTCCAGGACTCACCTCTGGATTCCAGGCAGATTTGGGGCCCCCTCCAGAATCTTCCAGGGTTCCAGGGGAGTTTTCAGGGCTGGGAAATTCTGGGAATTCCGTGGGGCGCCTCATGCTCAGCTCCTGCTGGGAAAAGTCTGCCCTGAACTGGAAAATTCCCAAAATTCCCAAATTTTCATTCCCAAGGAGTTTTCCAGCCCAACCCCAGGGGGACTTTTTGGGGAAATTCACTGGGAATGGGAATTTTGGGAATCACAAAACTCCTGGGATGGGGAATCCCAAAATCCCAACCCCATCCCAGAATTCCCAAGGCAAGTTTTCCCATTTTTCCAAGGTTTTTTCCATCATTCCAAAGGATTTTTTGGGAAAAGCTTGGAAGGATGGGGAGGGAACTCCAAAAATCCTGGAATGGGGAATCCCAAAAATTCCAGGAGTGGAGATCCCAAAAAAACCCCGGGAATCTGGGAATTCCCAGCTATCCCAAACTGCTCCTTAAAAGGCTGGGAATGAGGAATTTCCCTCTGGAAAACTGGGAAAAGCAGCCTGGAATCCCGGGAAAAATCCCAGAGTTCCCCAAATCCATAAAAAAAAAATGGGATCGTTGGTATTTGAGACACAAAATTCCCAAATTCCCTGGGATTTGAGGCGGGGTTGGATTTTTGGGAATGCACCAGCCCCGCCCCAAGGACCGGCTGGGAAAAGCGGGAAAAAAACCCGGGAAAAAAAATTGGGAAAACAAATCCCAGCTGGAAAATTCCAGGATGGCCCCGCCCCCTGGGGTTCGGAATTCCCAAAACAATCGTGATTTCGGGAGAGGATTTTGGGGAGAGATTCCCGGGAATTCCATTGGAAAACGGAGCCGGGAAGATCCCGAAAATCCCGGATGGGTTTGGGGTTGGAACGTGGGAAAAGGGAATTTGGGATCGCCCAAAAAATCATCCCGGAAATTCCGGGAATGACAAAAAAGAGGGACCCGGGAATTTTGGGGAGGGGTCCCGGGGATTTTAGGGAAAGGATCCCGAGGGAATTATGGGAAGGATTTAGGAATTTTGGGAGGGGTCCCGGAAATTCCAAGGGGGTTTGGGATCCCCCAAAAGTCGTTCCAGGAGGGGGAAAAACATCCCAGGAATTCCGGGAATTCCGGGAATGAGGAAAATGCGGGACCCAGGAATTTTGGGGAGGGGTCCCGGGGATTTTAGAGAAGGGATTCGAGAATTTTGGGAAGGATTTGGGAATTTTGGGAATGAGGTCCCAGGAATTCCAAAGGGATTTGGGATCCCCCAAACTCCTCCCAGGAGGGCGGGAAGAGCCCGAGAGTTCCGGGAGTGGGGAAAGGAGAGGCCCGGCAATTTTGGGAAGGGAATCCAGGAATTTCGGGAAAGGGTCCCGAAGTTTTTAGGGAAGAGATCCAGGAATTTTGGGAAGGATCTGGGAATTTGGGGCGGGATCCTGGGAACGCCAAAGGGATCCCAAAACGGGGGAAAAAAATCCCGAGAGTTCCGGGAAGAGCCAAAGGAAAGGAATTTTCCCGGGGATTTTTGCGGAAGATCCAGGAACTTTTTAGGAATGCCGCAGGAATTTGGGGCGGATTTTTGGGGCAGGATTTCGGAATGCGGGGAAGGGTCCCGGGGGGTCCTTACCGGGGATTCCGGGAGCGCGGCCCAGCCCGGGAGTCCGTTCATGGCCCCGCCGCCACTTCCGCCTCACCTGAGCCAGGTGGCCACGCCCACGCCGGCCACGCCCCCGGGGTTTGGCTGTTGTTCGCGGTGTTTGGCCACGCCCCCTCTGGGTCCTGCCCATGTTTGGGCACGGCTAAATTTGGTAATGAGGCAATATGGGCACGCCCACAACGTGGAGGCCACGCCCACAAGTGGGAAGTTGGATTAATTGGGAAAAAATGGGGATAATTGGGAAAAAAGGGGAGAAAAGCTGCTGGGAAAGTTGGGATAGAATTGAGGGAAAATCGGGATAAAAGTTGGCAAAAAATGGGGGAAACTGGGATAAAACTGGGGGGAAACTGGGGCAAAGCTTTGCCAAGCCGTGCCCAAGGTGACCCGAGCCGCGCCGGGCTGTGCCGGTGTCACACCCGGGTGTGCCCAAGCCGTGCCAATGTCACACCCGCGTGTCCCCAGCGGTGCCAAAGCCCCGCCCTGGCCGTGCCCTGCCAAGGCCGGAGCCGTGCCAAGCCCGGCCCGGGCGCGTCCCCAGAGCCGTGCCAGGCCACCCCAGAGCCGTGCCAGGCGCTGTCCCCACCCCCCGGTGCCGCCGCGGTGTCCTCCGGGGGTGTCCCCAGCTGGGGACACCTTGGGGACATCCCCGGGGACATCCCCGGCGACGGTGGCACAGCGGAATCCCAGGCAATCCCGGGGAATTTCAGGGAATTCCAGAAAACCGCGGAGATCGGGAATTCCCGGGAAATTTCAGGCATTGGGAATTCCGGCCGCGCTGTCCCCGGGATGTCCCCAAGGCTCGGGGGAAACTGAGGCACGGAGGGGTGGGGACAGCGCGGGACCGGTCGGGCCGGTCCAGGGGCACCTCCGAGGGCACCGGGCACGGCCCTTCCGGGGTGGGGACACCAGGGGACGCCGGGGGACAGCAGGGGACAGCGTGGCACCTGCAGGGGCTGGCACGGCCCTCCCCGCGTGGTGGCCGCAGGGGATACCAGAGGTGGCACCTGCAGGGGACACGAGGGGACAGAGGTGGCAGCGGTGGCACCTCCCTGGGCGGTGACCACACGGTGACCGCAGGGGACAGGGGTGGCACCTGCTGGGGACACGCCGGTGCCACCTGCGTGGGCACGGCCCTTCCGGGGTGGGGACAGCAGGGGACAGCGGTGGCATCTGCGGGGACAGCGGGCGGGGCCCTTCCGGGGCGGCGGCCGCGCAGTGACCGCAGGGGACACGGCCGGAGGTGGCCGCAGGGGACGGGGGTGGCTCCAGGGCCACCCGCTGGGGACATCCCGGTGTCACCTGCGCAGGCGCGGGGCGGGCCCCGGGCACGGCCCTGCGGGGGTGGTGGCACAGGGACACCGGGGGACATCGGGGGACAGAGGTGGCACCTGAGAATTCCCACCCAGAATTCCCAAATACCACCCAGAATTCCCACCGAGAATTCCCCAAAATTCCCAAGAATTTCCCACCCAGAATTCCTGAAAATTCCTGAACATTCCCACCTAGAATTCCCATCCAGAATTCCCAAAAATTCCAGACCCTGCTGCCCTTAAACCGCTGGATTTTATTCCAAACATCTTCGGGAGCAAGTGGGAATAAAAATTCCTGGAATGGGGAAATCCCGGGGTTCCCCCAAAGTGTCCTCAGGAGATGGGAAGTCCCTGAAAATCCCCGGAAATTCTGGGAAATCCCTGGAAATCCCAGGATTCCCACAGGGATCCCGGCTGTTTTTCCTTCATGTCCTCGCTTTGGGAATTTTTTCCTATGGAGCAGCCGCAGCCCAGGGCCGATCCCGGCCGGAATTCCAGGGCTGACCCCAGGGCTGATCCCGGACTCGATCCCAGCTGCGGAATTCCCGGGAATCAGCAGGAGGGGGCTGATCCCAGGGATGAGCCCGGAACCGGTCCCAGGATGGGACCGATCCTGGAACTGATCCCGGCCTCGATGATGACGACAATGACGACAATGACGATGATGACGACGATGACTCCGGCATTCCCGGCATTCCCTCCCAGGCTCAGCAGGAGCTGGCCTGCAGGTTGGCCTCGCTCAGGAGGGAGGCGATGGCTGCGGATCCGAATTCCTCATCCGAGCTCAGCCGCTCGTCTTGCAGCGCCGAGTCCACGGCGCGGCGCCTGCGGGGGAAAATTCCAGCCTTTTCCATGGAATTCCCAGCCACTTCCATGGAATTCCCGGCCTTTTCCATGGAATTCCCGGCCTCTCCCATGGAATTCCCAGCCTTTTCCAAACCAGAATTCCCTTACCAGGCCTCCTTTTCCGTGGATTTAGATCCTTTCCCATGAATTTAGGACTTTTTCCTTGGGATTTGGGGTTTTCCCATGGGCTTAGGACCTTTCCATGGGTTTAGGGACCTTTCCCATGAATTCTGGAATTTTCCAGCTGGGAATTCCTTACCAGGCCTCCTTTTCCATGGATTTCAGGCGCCGCTGGAGCTGCTCGTTGAGCTCCTGCTGCTCCTCCAGCTCCCGCTGGGATTTTTTCCGGGCATTTTCCAAGCGCTCGATTTCCTCCTCGGATTCATCCACCTGGCGCTTCAGGGCCTTCACTCGCAGGCTCAGCTGGGAATTCCCGGGATTCAGGGTCAGATTTGGGATTTGGGAATTATGGGAGAATCCTGGGGTGCCCAGGCCTGGCCCTGGCCTCGGAATTTTAAGGATTTTAGAGCTTTTTTTAGGGATCTTAAAGGAATTTCTAAGGATTTTTGGGGTTTTTTTTCCATCCCAAGTCACTCCAGGAATTCCTTGGTTGGGATTTTAGGGATTTTCAGGATCCAAGCTCCATTTTTTCCATGGATTCCCCACCCCTGAGACGGTGGGAATGTCACTGGCCTCGGATTTTTATGGAATTTTTAAAGATCTTTGGGATCTTTGCCAGCCCAAACCATTTCAGGATTCCCTGTCATGGCTCAGATGGGATTTTCGGGATAAATCCTGGATCCTAGCCCAGGTTTTTCCATGGAATTCCAGGAATTCCAGCCCCACCTGGTCCCTTTGGTTGCTGCTGCTCTGTCGCTCCTCGTCCAGCTGCAGCGACAATTCCTTGATTTTCCGTTCCAGCTTCCGGTTGGATGAGAGCAGGACGCTCTTCTCCCTGTGGAAAATCAGGAATTCTGTGGATTCCCCACCCTTTGGAGCGTCCTGGGAGTGGGATTTTGACGGATCTTTATGGAATTTTAAGGAATTCCAGGGATGTTAAGGGATTTTTCAGGAATCTTTAAGCAATTTTCAGAACTGGTAAGGAATTTTCAAGGATTTTTTGGGGGGATTTTTAAGGGATTTGGGATTATGGAAAAATTTGGGAATTGGGATTTGAGATTTGGGAATTGGGAAATGGGATTTGGGATTATGGAAAATGTGGGAATTGGGATTGGAAAAAATTGGGATTTGGGATTTGGGATCGGGCACCTCTCCTCGGCCTCGAGCTGCTCCCGGAGCTCTTCCAGCTGCGATTCCAGCTGGGAATTCCGGCTGTTCCCGGGTCGCTGCTGCCCCTCGGAAGCGGCCAGCCGGTTCTTCAGCTCCTTGTTCTGGGAAAAATTCCCAAAAATCCCCCTGATCCCAGGGCTCCTCCCGGTTTTGCCAAGTTTCCCAATGGGGAGGAATTCTGGGAATTCTTTGCAGGATTCCAGGAGTCGGGAAGGTGGGGAAAAGTGGGAATTCTGGGACTTGTCTGTGAGGAAAAGTGGGAATTCTGCACAGGAAAAGTGGGAATTCTGTTGGAATACTGCAGGAAAAACACCCTGGGAGAGGGCAGAGAACCCCAGAAGTTGGGACTGGGAATAAAAGGAAAAGCAGGAAAAGCTGGAAAAAACAGGAAAAAAAAAAACAGAAAAAAAAAAAACAGAAAAAGCAGGGAAAAAGCAAGAAAAAACTGGGAAAACTCTTTGGAATCATGACCCCATTCCCAAGGATTCTTTTCCCAGAATTCCTCATGAAATCTGGGTTCCCCCATGGCCATTCCCACCAGGATTCGAGGCTGGATCCAGGGATTTTTCCTGGGATTCTTCCAGGATTTTCCTGGGAATTTTTCCAGGGTTTTCTGGGGATTTCCCGCACCTGGCGCTCCAGGGAGGATTTGTCACATTCCAGGTCCTGGCGGCTCGAACGTTCCTGGAGCAGCTCTGCCCGCAGCTGCTCGATCTGGGAATAAAACGGGAAAAATCCACGAATTTCCAGGATGTTCCATGGATTTCCATGGATTTTCCCACGGATTTCAGGAACGGGATCAGCAGATGCGCTGGGATTCTCCAGGAATTGTGGGAAAAGGATCCCTGGGATTATTCCCAGCTGGAAAAATGGGGAAAATTGGGACAAATTGCCATTTTATGCCCCATTTATGCCTTGGAATTTTTGTGGAAAAAGGAGGGAATAAAGTTTGGGAAAAGCCCAGAATCCATTGGGATTTAATCCCCAAATTCCCACCCAAACATCAAAAATCGGGAATTCCTTTGGGAATTCTTTATCCCTTTTCCCAACCTCTTTAAATCCCCATTCCTGCCCCAACTAACAATTCCCAGTTGGAATTTTCAGATGGGTCCTTGAAGGCGGGGGGGCGAGGTTGGAATTCCAGGAGAAGTCAATTTTTGCCAAGATGAGAATTCCCAAAATTCCCTGGATTTTACCTGATCCCGGCTCCGGGTCACCCTCTCGCTCAGCAGCTCCACCGAGCTCCGCTCCTCGTCCAGCTCCAATTCCAGACGTTTGGATTTTTCCTGATGGGAATTTGGGATGGAATTTCTAGGGAATTTTCTGGGAATTTTGGAAAAAATTTTGGGGGAATTTTTGGGGAAATTTCTGGGAATCTTCTGGGAATTCTTTACGAATTTTCCATTATTTTTTAGGTGAAATTTTCTGGGAGTGATATTGGAAATTTTTTTCCATTTCTTTGATAATTTTCCGGGATTTTTTTTTCAGGAATCCCCACCTCCAGCGCCTTGGAATGCCGAGCTCGCTCTTCCTGGGATCGCTTCCGATTTTCCAGGTCCTGCTCCAGCTCCTGGAGCCTCTGCAGCAGCAGCTCCTTGTCCAGCAGGATCCGATCCCGCTCTTCCCGGTTTTCCTGGATCGTCTCCTTCAGCCTGGAAACCTGCCGGAAAAACCCCAAAATTCCCCAAACTCCTGGCCGGATTTTCCCAAAAAATCCGCAGAATTCCTGGAAAACTCAGCTCCGATTCCCAACAAACCTCGTCCTGGAGCTTCCCGAGGTTCTGTTGGAATTTTTCTGCCTCAGCCTCGCGGTCTTGGGCGATTTTTTGGGAATCCGTGAGTTCCCGCCGGGATTTTTCCTGGAATTCTTCCAGCTGGGATCGGAGCGAGGCCAGGGAGCTCTGGGATTCTGCCGTCATCTGCTCCAGCTGGAAAACAGGAATTTTGGGATTGGGAATTTTGTGGGATGGTGCCAAAACTGGGATCTGGGTGGAAATTTTGGGGGGTGGAAATCACAGCATTCCATGGAAAAAGCTGAAAATTCCATGGAAAACCCCCAGAATTCAATGAAAAAAAACCCAAATTCCCCCCAGATTCCCCAAAAAAACCCCACATCAAAATGCCACAAAAAACCTCTGAAATTCGGTGAAAAACACCTGAAATTCCATGAAAATCCCTGGAATCTTTTCGCACACCTCCTGACTGAGCCGATCCCACCGGAGCCGATCCCAAATCCCACAGGGAAACCCCACAACTCCAGGAAAGAACCCCTCCAAAAAAACCCCAATAATTCACAAAAAACCCCAAAATCCCACGAAAGCCGCCAGAATTCCGGGAATTCCCACACCTCCCGGCTGAGCCGATCCCGCCGGCGCCGCTCCTCGCTCAGGGCCGATCCCAAATCCCGCAGCTCCTGCTGGGATCGCTCCAGGCGCGATCCCAAATCCCGCTCCCGCTCCGCGCCCGATCCCAGCGACTCGGCCAGCGCCGCACGCTCCGCCTGCCGCAGACACCGCCGCATTTTGGGGATCTTTTGGGGGTTTTTGGGGTTTTGGGGGATTTTGGGATGATTTAGCGTTTTTTGGGGATTTTTGGGGGAGGTTTGGGTGGGGGTTTTTTTGGTTTTGGGGGGATTTTTTGCGATTTTTTGGGATTTTTCTTTGGGTTTTTGGGAATTCCCAGCACCTCCAGTTCGGCCACTTTCTCCCGGAGCCGTTCCCAGTTTTCCCGCTGATCCTGGGATTCCTCCAGCCGCGATTCCAGAACTTTCCGCGCCTCCACCGACGCCTCCAGCGCTGATTCCAGGGAAATCTGGGCCTTGGGGGATCCAGGGGGGATTTTGGGGATTTTTTTTTTAATGTTGGGGGATGCTTGAGGAATTTTTTTTATTTTGAAGGCTTTTGGGGGGTATTTTCTAGGAATTCTTTTTAATTTTTTGGGACAATTTTGGCTGAGCCCACAATGAGCAAATCTGGGACCCCAAATTCCGAAAAAGTCCCAAAAATTTCCAAAAAATTTCCAATTCCTGGGATTTCCCCCCCCTTACCTGAGCAGCCTCGTCCTGCTCCCCCCGGAGCTTTTCTAGATCCTTCCGGGCCTGTTCCAGCTCCTGAGAAAAATCCCAAATTTTAGGGAAAAAATAATGGATTTTTGGGGAAAAATCCCAAATACTGGGGGGAAAAAATCCCAAATTTAAGCCAAAAAAAGTCACAAATTTGGGGGGAAAATCCTGAATTTTGGGATAAAACTTCCCAGATTTCTCGCACCTTCCGGAGCTTTTCCATCTCCTGGGGGTCGCTCCGGGCTCGATCCCGATCCTCCCGCGCCGCCTGGAATCGCTCCTGGAGCTCCCGGAGCTCCTCCTCCAACTCCTCCCGCTCCAGCCGTGCCTGCAGCAGCCTGGAAAATCCCAACAATTCCCAACATTCCAACATTCCCTCCATCCCAAAATCCCCGACCCTGTTTTGTTGGGATTTGGAGTGGAAAATCATGAAAATCCTGGAAAATCTTAGAAAATCCCAGAAAATCCCAAATTTCAGATCACCCCAGGCTCTGGGACTCACTCCTGCTTGGAATTCCGGAGCTCTTCCTTGTTTTTCTGGAACATTTCCCGCCACTGCTCCGTCTCCTCTGCGCTCTCCTCCAGCTCCCGCCGCAGATTCCGGAGCTGCATTCCCAAATTTTCCCGTTCCTGCTCCAGGCTGGATTTCTCCTGCAAGGAATTGACAAGATTCCCCCAGGAAAAAAAAATTCCCTGGGAATTCGAGCCAAAATATCCGCAGAATCGGCGCTGAGTCTGTGGAAATTCCAGAGGGGTTTTTTCCCCCATTCTAGAGGTTTAGAATATGGAGAAAAGCCTGGGATTCCCAGCGCCATCCCGAATTCCAGTCCCAAATTCCCACCCCGAATTCCCACCCCAAATTCCCATCCTGAATTCCCATCCCAAGTTCCCATCCTGAATTCCCACCCCAAATTCCCATCCTGAATTCCCATCCCAAGTTCCCATCCTGAATTCCCACCCCGAGTTCCCATCCTGAATTCCCATCCCAAATTCCCATCCTGAATTCCCACCCCGAGTTCCCATCCTGAATTCCCACCTCCGAGACCCGCTCCGTCTCCGCCCGGATCGCCTCCATCTCCCCCCGGAGTCGCTCCAGGTCGGAATCGTGCGCGGCCACCTCGGCCTTCAGGGCCCCCTTGAGCGCCTGCAGCTCCCGCTCCTGGCGCCGCCGCGACCCCAAAACCTCCTGCAGCTGCTCCCGGCACTCCTGCAGCTCCTGGCAACGGGAAAACCGGGATTTGGGACATGGGAAAACCCCAAAACATCCTGGGAATGGGAAATTTGGGATTTAGGGTGGGAAAAACCCTCAAAAGCTCCTGGGAACGGGAAATACAGGATTTGGGATGCGGAAAAACCCCAAAACCTCCTGGGAATGGGAAATTTGGGATTTGGCGTTTTGGTTTTGGTTTTTTTTTGTGTGGTTCTTATTGGGATTTTTCTCATTTTGAGGTTTTTAGAGCTTTTTTTTGTGGGTTTTTTTTTTTAATTTTCCCCATTTTTGAGGTTTTTAGGGGTACCTGGTAAAGGTCCTGTGTGTCGGGGTCATTTTTGGGGTCACTTTTGGGGTCGGTGGCCAGCAGCTGCCCCTCGAGGTGGCCCAGCCGTGCCTCCAGCGCCTCCTTGGCGGCTCTCAGCTCGCTCAGCCTGGGCAATGAAGGGTTAACGGGGCAAATCAGGAGTTAATGGGGGAAATCGAGGCTTATTGGGGTTTTCTGGGGGAAATAAATGGTTCCTGGAGTTTTTTGGGGTTCAGAGGGGATTTGGGGGTGTTAGGTGGAATTAGGGGAGGTTTGGGGGTGTTTGGGGGGGATTAAGGGAGGTCTAGAGGGTCTTGAAAGGGTCTTTGGGCCCTAAACCCCAAAAGGCACAAAGGGGGACCCACAGTGACCTCAAACCCCAAAGTGCCACCCAAGACTGCCCCCGACCCTTTAGGGGACCTCAAACCCCAAAGGGACACCAGGGGTGACCCCAAACTCCAAAGGGCCACCCCAAACCTGCCCCCAACCCTTTAGGGGATCCCAAATCCCTGAAGGTGACCCCAAACCCCTGGGGGTGACCCCAAAGGGACAATGGGGGTGACCCCAAACCCATCCCCCCATCGGTGACCCCATTACTGGGCCTGGCTCCGCTGCAGCTCCTGGGATTTCCTGTCCAGGGCCTCCCGCAGGATTTGGGATTGTGGTGAGTCCGGAGCCACCGTGGAACTCTGGGACATATGGAAACATTTGGGATGTTGGAGACATCCCGTCCTAAAATCCCAAATCCCAAACCCTAAATCCATCCCAAATCCCAAATCCCAAATCCATCCCAAATCCCAAATCTATCCCAAACCCCAAACCCATCCCAAATCCATCCCAAATCCCTCCCAAATCCCAAATCCCAAACCCATCCCCAATATCAAAGCCACCCCAAATCCTAAATCTTAAATCCTAAATCCCAAACCCCAAACCCCAAACCCCAAATCCATCCCAAATCCCAAACCCATCCCCAATCTCAAAGCCATCCCAAATCCTAAATCCAAAACTCCAAATCCCAAACCCCAAACCCATCCCAAACCCCAAAGCCATCCCAAATCACAAAGCCATCCCAAATCACAAACCCCAAATCCCAAATCCGAAAGCCATCCCAAACTCCAAATCCCAAACCCCAAACCCCTGGAGTTTTCCCACTCACCACCAGCTCCTGGAATTTTCCCAGCAGCCTCGAGGTTTTCCTTTTCAGGGAAATTTCGCTCTCGGAGCTCCTGGATTTGGGGTTGGATTTTGGGGGAAAAGAATTGGGAACGGGGTCATGGGAAAAGGGAAGGGCAGGAATTGCTGCTGGATTCCCCCAAATCCCAATTTTGGGGGAATTGGGGTCATGGAGTGGGAATTTTAGGGCACTTTCAGGGGATTTTGGTGAATTTTAGGGAGGTTTTGAGGGGATTTTGTGGCATTTGGGGGAAATTCGGGGGGATTTGGGGACCTTTTGGGGCTGTTTTGGGGGAATTTGAGGCTATTTTTGGGGTGTTTTGGGGGCTCACCCCTCCTTTAGGATGCTGTAGATGAGCTCGGCAGGGTTTTCGCCGCCCCCCAATTCCCGCTGGTCCCGCAGCAGGTCCGGGGTGGATTTCAGCTTCAGCAGGGAACAAAAACCCTCAATTCCAACAAAAAAACCCCAAATCCCGCATTCCAGAGAGGGGAAAACCCCCAAATTTTATAGGAAAAAACCCATTATTTTATAGGGGAAAACCACAATTTCATAGGAAAATAACCCAAATTTAATGGGGGAAAAGCTCCCAATATTATAGGTAAAACCCCCTAGTTTCAAGGGAAAACCCCCCAGATTTAATGGGAAAATTCCTTAAATTTTATAGGAAAAAAAAAAATTTAGGAAAAACCCCAATTTTCATTTAAAGCCCCCATTTTTTAGGGAAAAACCCTCATTTTTTGAGGAATTCCCCCCGATACCTGCATCTCCACGCTCTGCTCCTCCACGCCCCCAAACCCGCCGGGAATTTGGGGAATTTGGGGCGGGATCGCGGCGGATTCCCGGGAATTCCGCGCATCCAAACTCTGCGAGCGCTTCCTCGGAGCCGCCCCGGGGCCGCGGAACCTCCGCGCCGCTCGCCCGCGGGGCAAATTCCCGTCGAATTTGGTGATCAAGGAATCCACGGAGCGCAGCGGCTCCGTGTCCACATCCCCAGGAATTTTGGGAATTTCCGCATCCCTTTTTCCCGGCTTTTCCCCGCTCTTGGGAAAAGGCGCGCTGAGGTCCCCGTGCGATTGGGATCGGCGCAGCTCCTCCGAGGGTTTGGCGATTTTCAGGTGCTGATCCGAGGATTTTGGGGCACCCCGGGATCTTCCCGGGTCCTGATCCGAGAATTTTGGGATCCCCCGAGACCGCCCCGAAGTTTCTTCATCCCAGGATTTGGGGACCCCCCTGGATCCCCCCGGAATTTCCTGATCCGAGGATTTGGGGACCTTCCTCAGCTCCTCATCCCAGGATTTGGGGACCCCCCCCGACCCCCCTGAACCTTCCTGCTCTGAAAATCTTGGGACCCCCTGAACTCCCCCCAGCTCCTTCTCCAAAACTTTTGGGACCCCCCGAGATCCCCCTGAATCTTCCTGCTCCGAAAACCCGCGCCCCCCGCGCATCCCCCCATCCCAAATCTCCCCCTCGACGCCCCCCTCCTCCTCCTCCTCCTCGGAGCCGCTGTGGGGCCGGGTTTTGGGGGCGCTCGGGGGGGGTTCGGGGTGTCCCCCTCTGATCTGCACCCCGAAGCTGTCTCGGCCGCGCTGGCCGCTGTTGAGCACCACGAAGGGCTGCCCGGCGATGCCCTGGACGCGCACGGCCACGCCGTACGAGCCGCCGCGGCCGCGGGAGGAGCGCGGGGGGCGCCGCGGCTCCCGCAGGTCGCTGATGAAGCGGATCTGGACGCCGTGGTCCAGCGGCTGCTCCGCCATGGAGCCGGGCCGAATTCGGGCTCCTTAGGGGGGAAAAAATGGGTTTCCCTCGGTTTTCCCCGGTTTTTGGCATTTTCCCCCATTTCCCTCCCGGTTTCTCTCTTTCCCTCCCCGTTTTTGCGCTTTTTCACCCCGGTTTCCCCCTTTTCCCCCCATTTTTTGCTTTTTTTCCCCATGTTGCCCCCAGCTTTCCCCTTTTCCCCCCATTTTGTGTGGTTTTTTCCCCCGGTTTTCCTCTTCCCCCGGCCCCCCCCTTTTCCCGGTTTTTTCCCCATTTTATCACGTTTTTTCCCCCATTTTCCCTGCAGGATCCAGTTCGTTTGCTCTCTCTGCAAGTTCCGCACGTTCTTCGAGGACGAGATCCGGCAGCACCTGGAGAGCAAATTCCACCGGGAGCATTTCCAGTTCGTGGGCACCAAACTGCCCCAGCAGACGGCCCAGTTCCTGCAGGTGCCTTCCTCCTCCTCCTCCTCCTCCTCCTCCTCCTCCTCCTCCTCCTCCTCTTCCTCCTCCTCCTCCTCCTCCTCCTCCTCCTCCTCCTCCTCTTCCT
>JAWMRF010000101.1:5933120-5945228 GCA_035221435.1 Sphenopsis melanotis | reverse complement strand
GGAAAGGGGGAAAAATCCATGGCAAAAGGGGGAAAGTCCAGGGGAATACAAGGGGAAAATCCATGGGACAATTGGGGAAAAACAAGTGGAGGAAAAAGAGACAAAATTAAGTGGGAAGAAAGGGATAATCCATGAGAAAATTCGTGGGAATATGGGGGGAAAAGGTCCATGGGGAAAGGGGAAATATAAGTGGGGAAAGTCGGTGGGAAATATGAAAAAGTCACTGAGAAAAATGGGAAACATCAGTGGAAAAAGGGAGAAAATGAAGTGGGAAAAGGGGGAAATGACCTGTGGGATTTTTTTCCATGGAATTGTAATCCTCCACCACAGAGTCCTCGATGACATCGCTGATTTTCTGCCATGGCTCCAGCTCCTCCTCCTCACATTCCATGAAAAGGTCCGTGTCTGCCATCCTGGAAAAATGGGGGGAAAAAGGGAATTTGGCACTAAAAAACTTGCAGGGATTTTTTTTCCAAGGGGAGGAATGGGAATAATGGGTCTGGGTTGGTTTTAGATCCCAAAATTCCAAGGGAAAACAAAAGGAGCTAGAAATTTTCAGATTATTTCTGGGTTTTTATCCAGGGAAATTTGTGGAAAATTCCTGGATTTGACAAAAAATTGGAATTTTTTCCTTCCTCTCCCATTAAGTTATTCCAGGTTACTTCATGGTTTGAAAAATTTTAAATCCAAAAAAATTAAGATTTAAAAAAATACCAAAGAATTTTTGCTTATGCCAAAATTCCCAGCTTAGAATAGGCAGCAGGAGCTTCCGTTTGGGGGGCTTTTAATTAAAATTAGAATAAAATAAAAATAAAAGCACTGGGAGGAGAATTCCAAGAATTTTGGGATCAAAGGAAAAATTTGCAGGGATAAAAACAAAAATTAACCAGAGCTTCCCAATCTGGGAATTCTCTCCATTGCTTCAGTCTGGGATGGGGGGAATAGTGGAAAATTTTCCTGGAATGGGGGAAAAAAACGGGATTTTGTTGCCTCCCATCCCACAGGCAGAACCTTGGAATGCTCTCCTGCCTCTTCCCAAAAAATTTCTCATCTCCAGGCCTTGAGAAGCTGGAAAAATAATCCCAAAAATATCAGGAATGGTTGGTTTTCCTTGGCTTTGAAGTGGATAACACACCCAAATTAGATGTTAATAATAATTACTAATTCTGTTTAATTAGCAGCCCTAAAACACCCAGGAATTGGGAAAATTCTGGGAATTTTGAGGAATTTGGGAAACGAAATGCAAATTTCCTTTGGGACTTCACCCTTCACCTTCCCATAAAAAAAACAGGAAAAACCTCATCCCGTTAATTAATCAGATTTAATTTGTGCTAATTAATCATTAAAAGCCTCTAAAATCCTTTATTTTGATTTTTTTAATTGTTTTATTATTATTTTTTCCAGCACCTTTGGGAATTTTTCTGGTGGGATCCCTCCCATCCTCTGCCCATGCTGGGATCAGGTGAATCCCAATAAAATCCAGTGAATCCAAATAAAATCCGGTTTTTGGGAAGCAGGATCCCATCCCTCCCCAGCTCCCTGGAACATCCCACCCCCAGGGAATTCCAGCAAAACCTCAAGCTCTGGGAATTTTCAGAGAAGCAGCCTCGGGGGGTTTTGGGGATGGAATCCCAAATCCTGCTGGAGGGAGGGAATTCCTGAGCCTCTCCCAGGAGTTTTGGGATCCCGGCTTGGGCAGGGGAGAAAACGAGGAGCTATCCCATTTTTTCCTGCTTGGATCCAGGAGGGATGAGGGGATGGAGCTGCTGCTGAGGGTGACAGGAAAAACGGGGAAGAGGGGTGGGATGGTGATCCCAAATCCCTGAGGAGAAGGTTGGAAAACCCACCCCAAATCCCTGAGGAAAGGGGTGGGATGGAAATTCCAAATCCCTGAAGAGATAGGTGAAATCCCTGAGGAAGAATGCTGGGATGGCACTCCTGAATCTCTCAGGAAAAGCCTGGAACACCAATCCCAAATCCCGAGGAAGAAGACTGGGATCCCAATCCCTGCGGCCGAGGGGCTCCCTCCCCTCACGGCGCTGGACAGGGGCACTCACTCAGCGAAGGTGAAGCACGAGCAGGGCCAAGGATGATGGGGGGGGTGGTCTCACCCTGCAAACCGCTGATCCCAGACCCTCCCCTTTTCCTTAGCCTCCCCTAAAAACCGGGAAAAGGCCGCTTCTCCGGAGAACTCCGGGAAAAGCCCCCCCGCACACCCTCAGCGTATTGTGGCCGCTAAGAAAGAGAGCGAAAAATAATCCCTGTGCCCAACATGGCCGCCCACCAGCGAAGCAGCGCCGCCAAAGAGAGGAGGGGGCGGCAGCACCGGGAGACGGGGGAAAGGACGGACACGACCGCCCCTTCCTCACCCCGGCGGTGGCGACCGGGGGGCGACCGTGACGGAACCGTGAGGGGACTCCCGGTACGGCGGGAGGGGGTGCGCGGAGGGAGCGGCGGTGGGGCCGCATCACCACCGCCCCCCTCCCCTGAGGGCTGCCGCTTCACCGCGCCCCCCGGGCCGTGAGGGCTGCGCGCGGATCCCTCCGCGTCCCTCAGCGCCCGCCCGGGCCCGGCGGGAGCGGCCGCCGGAGCCGCCGCGGCTCCTCCCCGGCCCCTCCTCGGCACCCCGAGCCCTCCCTCCTCCTTCTCCTCCTCCTCCTCTTGCTCTTCGCCTCCTCCTCCTCCCGCCACCGCTTTGTGTACGGCGCGCTCCGGCCCTGCCACCCCCCCCGCTTCATCCCCTCCTTCTCCCCCATTCCCGGGCGGTTCGAGCCGGTTCCACCGTCACCGATCCCCCTCATGTCCATCTCCCACCGCCGCCGCCGCCACCCCCGGGGGGCCCCACCGCCTTCATCGCCCCCCTTCCCCGCGCCCCCCGCCTCACCTTCCTCAGCGCTGCCGCCGCTCGCTCCTACGGGGCTCCGCCGCTCTCCGGGCGAGGCGACCCGCAGGGCACGGGGGCAGGTGGCATGAGCCCTGCCCCTCACACTTGGCGGGATGCTGAGGAGGAGGAGGAGGATGAAGATGGTGATGAAGAAGAAGAAGGAATTATCTCTGGCTCTGCTCGCCCTCTGTGCGTTCTGCGAGGGGGCGGCTCCGTGCTTGGCGTGCGTGTGGGTTTTTTCCCCCCCCTCCTCTACTTCACCCCTCACGGAAAAGGGGGGGGGATAAGAAAAAAAAGGTCGTCGGGCCCGGCGGGCTGATACAGGCGCGCGGCGCCCGCAGCCGCACCACACACACAACACACACACCACACACACAAAAAGGGGACCTGGCCGGCGGAGGGATACCGCTGACGTCACTTCCGCCTGCGCGCGGTGACGTCACGGGGCCGGACCCGGAGGCGGCTGAGGGAGGGAAGGGGAAGGGCGGGAAAATGGCGCCGCTGGGTCGCGACCCCCGCCCGCTCCTCGCGGCTCTCCCCGTCATGGATCCGCCGCTGCTGCGGGGCCGAGGCGGCTCTGAGGCGCTGAGCGCTTGGGGAGCGGCGGGGAACGGCCGGCGCTGCTCCCGGGCCGGTGTCCCGCGCTGGGTGTGAGCGGCCCGAGAGCCCCTCAGGACCGGGCGGGCCGTGAGCAGCGGTCAGCCCTCACAGCTGAGGGATGCTGGAGGCCGAAATCTCACACCTCAGGCCAAAATCGTCCGCCTGGGGGCAGAAATTCTCCCCCTGAGGGCAAAATTGTCCAGCTGAGGGCAATAAAACTCCACCTGAGGGCCATAATTCTCCACCTGAGGCCAAAATTCTCCACCTGAGAGCAATAATTCTCCACCTGAGGCCAAAATTCTCCACCTGAGGGCAATAAAGCTCCCCCTGAGGCTAAAATCGTCCAGCTGAGGGCAGAAATTCTACCCCTGAGGCCAAAATTGTCCAGCTGAGGGCAAAATCTCCCACCTGGGGCAGGTGTTGGTAAAACAGCCCAAAAACTGAGTGAAAAACAGTCAAAAAATATGGAAAAATAAATAATTTAAATATCTTCAATAATAAAGGAACGACCCCAAAATAATCGTTTAAATCTCTTTATTCATAGCAGAAGAATCCCTTTTTTTCTGCTTTTCCTGGTGGTTCGTGGAAAAAAGCAGGGATGTAAAAAAATGGAAATATTTTGGAAATTCCAAAATAAACATTCCCTGGAAGGAGAGAAAAAAAGGGCAGATTCCTTAAAAATTCCATACTAAAGAAATAAATAATCATTAATTAATAAATTAATTCTCATTAGGGACAACCCCAGCAGGAATTCAGAGTGAAATCCTGATTTTTCCAGAGGAAAAAAAAAATTTTTTTTTTCCAGAAAAGCCACAAAATATTTTTAAAAGTTGCTGAAATCCCTTGGGGGAGAATTCCCTGGAGACATTCCCAAAATCCCGAGGTTTTGAACGAAACTCGGGTTCACTCAGCCAAAACTCCTCCCTCCTTCGCTATTCCCAAATTCCTTCTCCAGGCTCGAAAAAAAAACCCCAGGAAAATTTGGATAAAAAGGAGAAAATCGGGGGGAAAAGCGGGAATTCCACGGAGGGAGAAGTTTGGAAGTTTCCCTTTGGCATTTTAAGACGGAATTTTGTTTTTCCGTGCCCGGGATCCTCCCCTTGGCTCCTCCTCTCCCACAGCCCTCCCCTTTCCCCCGGGCTTCCGACCCTTTCCCGGCTGTTTCTCCGTAAAAATCCAACGAAACTCCTGGAATTCCCATTCCCAGCCCGGTCCAGGATGGGTAAGAGATCCCAAAATCCCCAACAATCCCAAAAAAAACCAGAATCCCGGGATTTGCTGCTTTTGGCTTCCGGGGGTGGAGGTGGGGGGGGTGAAAGTCCAGCTTTTCCCTGGATTTAAATATTTAAATATCCCCTAAAACCCCGTGGGTTTTAATCAAGAGCTCGAATTCCTTCATTGAAATCCATTTTCCCTCGAATTAATTGGGAATTTATAATCCCTAAACTTCCAAAAACTGGGAGAAACTCCTGGATTTGCTGCTTGGGAACAGGAAAAACCCTCGGAAAAAAATCCTTAAAGATCAGATCTGAGCTTTTCCCTGACGTATTCCATATTTATAGGGATAAATCCTTGATTTCCAGGATAGTTTTCCTGATTATGTTTTATGAGGATAAAACCTCGGATTTCCAGGAACTTTGACTTTTGGCTCTGTGGGAAAAGTGGGAGGGGCCAAAAAGTTGGAAGCCGTTTCCATGGGAAACAGTCGGGAGCTCAAAACAGGGGGAAAGTATCAGGAATTTTGGGATCAAACCTAGCCAAACATGAAGAATTTGTAGCAGGAATGTGTAGCCAAAAAATGTCAATATTCTAACCAAAGATATCCTGAATTTCCTGGAATTTTTTTCACTCCCAAGTGGAATTTTTTGAGGAATTTTTTTGGTCCAAGTTCCTGCAAGTCAATAAATAACTTTGGGAATGACTGACACGCCTGGAATGATCTGGGAGCTCAAAAATATTGGGAATTATGGAAGGAAATAAATCCTGGAATGTTCTGAAAAATGAACTCCCTAAATCCCTTGGGAATTTGTTTTTTTTGGGAGAAGATTCCTGAAATTCCTGGATTTTTTCCAGTGACTTCTCTGTTGTTTTCAATTGAATTTGAATTTGATTTTTCCCAAATTTAATCTGGATTTTCCTCCCTGGAACTTGGAATATTTTTAATATTAAACCCTGGAATTCCACAGAAACTCCCATTTTTTCCAGCCCTTGCTAAAATCCCAAATTTATCCCTCCTAATCTGGCACTTTGGGACAACTCAGGGAGCCCAAAATTGGGATAAATTCCAATGGGTTTTTCCCCTGGAATGAGCAAATCCAAGGCACAAAAATTGGGAATTGGGAATGAGGAGCTGGGAATGAGGAATTGGGAATGGGGAATTCCATGGATTTAAGGCTGGGAGATGGCAGTGGGGAATTGCCAATGAGGAGCCAATGGAAGGCCCCAAATTCCCAGGATTTTTGGGATGTGGAAGTGATGGAATTTTGCCCTTTTCCAGCAGGAAAATGCGGAGCGTGCGGGCCGGGCTATCCCAGCCCTCTGGAGGCCATGAAAGGCAAGTGCTGGAATTGGGCGTTCCCAAATCCTGGAGTTGCTGGGAACTCTGGAATTGGGGATCTGAGCCCCAGGTGTGCCCGCAGGGCCCCGGGAGCAGCTGCTGTACCTGCCCTGCATCTACCGCAACACCGGGATCGGCATTCCCGACTTCCTGGCCACCGTGGATGTGGATCCCAAATCCCCTCGGTACTGCCAGGTACGAGCCTGGGAGAGACCGGGGGATCCGCAATCCGGGAAAATCTGGGGCGAGCTGGGATCCCGAGTCCAGGAAAATCTGGGGGAATCTGGGAACCTGAATCCAGGAAAATACAGGGGAATCTGGGAAAATCTGGGGGAATCTGGGAAAATCCAGGAGAACCTGGCATCCCACATCCAGGAAGATCCGGGCTCCCAAGTCCTTCCCGGCCCTGGCAGGGACAGCAAAGCCGGAATTCCAGGAAGGGGGATCTGGAGCTGGGTTCCCGTGGTTCCACAGGTGATGTTCCACAGGTGATGTTCCACAGGTGATGCTTCACAGCGATGTTCCACAGGTGGTGTTCCACAGCCATGTTTCACAGCCATGTTTCACAGTGATATTTCACAGGTGATGTTCCACAGGTGATCCACCGGCTGCCCATGCCACACGTGGGGGACGAGCTGCACCACTCGGGCTGGAACGCCTGCAGCAGCTGCCACGGGGACCCCGGCAAATCCCGGCGATTCCTGATCCTGCCCAGCCTCGTCTCCTCCCGCATCTACGTCGTGGATGTGGCAACTGATCCCAGGGCTCCCAGGCTCCACAAGGTTTGGAATTCCCCCCTTTTTCCCTGCTTTTTTCCCACTTATTTTTCCCTTTTTTCATCCTTTTATCCCAATTTCTTCCTTTATTCCATTATTTATTCCCTGATTTATTTATTCCCTGATTTATTTATTCCCTGATTTTTCCCTTTCTTCCCATTTTTTCTCTTTTTCCCCTTTTTTCCCCCTTTTCCCTTCAAACATTCCCACAAACCTTTGCCTGCAAATCCCCATTTCCCCCCTGCCACCTGATTTCCAAGAACTTCCCCCATTTTTCCCAGAATTTTCCCCATTCCAGGTGGTGGAAACTGAGGAATTATTCCCATTTTTCCCATTTTTCCTGGAATTTTCCCCATTTTTCCCCCCGTTCCAGGTGGTGGAAGCCGAGGAGCTGGCACGGAAGGCGAACGCCGCGTTCCCGCACACTTCCCACTGCCTGGGCTCCGGGGAAATCCTCATCAGCTGCCTGGGGGATCCTGATGGCAACGGAAAAGGTTCGGAATTCCGCCAGATTCCATGAAAACATCCACAGGGATTAATTTCCCTGCAAAATCCTACAAAATCCATGGAATACGTGGAATTTTCCTGGAATTTTTAGCACATTCCTGCAGGTTTTTTATTGATTTCCTAGACTGCTTTTATGTTCCATGTAATTTAAATATGGAAGTAGATATACATAAATAATTTGCTTTATTTAAAGCAAAATAATTTTAGGAATTATTATAGGAAAATATAAAATCCTAGGAAATTATTTTCATTACCAATAATAAAATAATGGGAAATAATTTTAGGAATTATTATTATTGGTAATAATAATAATAGTAAGTAGATTTTAAAAAATTGCTTTATTTCAAGCTCTGTAAATCGCTCCAAACTCCTTTTTTTGGGAATTTTTTCCAGGCACTTTTGTCCTCCTGGATGGAGAAACCTTTGAAGTGAAAGGAAATTGGGAGAAAGGAGGAAAAATCCCGAATCTGGGCTACGACTTCTGGTACCAGCCCCGGCACAACGTCCTGCTCAGCACCGAGTGGGGCGTCCCCAAAGTCCTGGCCCAGGGATTCAATCCCACGGACGTGGAAAAAGGTCAGGGGAAAATCTGGGAAATTCCATTTTTGAAAGCAGAAACTCTTAAAAAATCCAATTTTTGAGAGTAGAAACTCATAAAAAATCCACATTTTGAGAGTCAAAACTCCTAAAAAGTCCAAATTTTGCGTGCAAAATCCTAAAAGAAAAAAATCCAAATTTTGACCTTAAAAATTCCTCAAAAATTCTATTTCTGATGTCTAAAACCCCTAAAAAATTCCAATTTTTTTTTTAATCCCGCTTTTGCCACCAGTTTCACTCCGGACCACTGACTATTCCATAAAAACTGGGAATTTAGGGAATTTCTCCCCTTTCCAGGGCACTACGGGCGGCGCATCAATGTGTGGGACTGGCGGGAGCGGCGCCTGGTGCAGCAGCTGGACCTGGGCGCGGGCTGCATCCCGCTGGAAATCCGATTCCTGCACGATCCCAGCGCTGCCCAGGGCTTCGTGGGCTGTGCCCTGAGCGGGGACGTCCGGAGATTCTACAGGAACCCCGTGAGCTCTGGGATTTGGGGGGAATCGCCAGGGAATTGGGGCTTTTTCCATGATACAATGGAGGATTTTCCATGGTTTCATTGCCCTGAGCGGGGACGTCCGGAGATTCTACAGGAACCCCGTGAGCTCTGGGGTTTGGGGGGAATCTGATGGGAATTGGGGCTTTTTCCATGGAATTCCTGGGGTTTTCCATAGAATTCCTGGGGTTTTTCCATGGTTTCATTGCCCTGAACGGGGACATCTGCAGGTTCCACAGGAACCCCGTGAGCTCGGGGATTTGGGGGGAAATGTCAGAGAATCGGGGCCTTTTCCATGGAATTCCTGGGTTTTTGGAGAAAATCTCCTGGGAATTGTGGGTTTTTCCATGGAATTCCAGAGGGTTTTAAGGGTTTTTCCATGGAGTTCCTGGGTTTTTCCATGGAATTCCAGGGGTTTTAGGGAAATCTCCGAGGTTTTATTGCCGTGGGATTGTGGGGTGGGGTGGATATTCCATTAATTTTGGGAATTCCATGTTTTCTGTCCCTCAGGAAGGAAAATGGGAAGCGGAGAAGGTGATTGAGGTGCCCAGCAAGAAAGTCCAAGGATGGCTCCTCCCGGAGATGCCAGGTCAGTGGGAGAAATTTGGGAATTTTCTCATGGATCCAGAGCAAATTTTGGCAGAATTCTATCTTTAAATGGCAAAAAATTCCAAATATTGGGGGTTTTTTTGAGGGAGAATTTTGGGATGAGCAAAGGAAATCTGGAGTGGGGTCTGCTCTGTGCTGGGGGTGGGATTTTCCAGGAAAATCCTTGGAATTTGAGTCTGGATTTCCTCAGGGATTCTGGGAATTCCCTCAGGAATTCCACAGTAATTCCTGAGGTTGATTTTGTTCCCCTCAACTCCTTCCCAACCCCATTTGTTGGCGTTTCCACGCGCAAATTTGGGGATTTTGGGGATTCTCTCTGCTCCCATTCCCTGATTTTCCTCTGGAATTCCCTCGGGAAGGGCTGATCACGGATATCCTGATTTCCCTGGACGACAGATTCCTGTACTTCAGCAACTGGCTGCACGGGGACGTGCGGCAGTACGACATCTCCGACCCCAAAAACCCCAAACTGGTGGGGCAGGTGAGGAGGAAATTCCCAAAAAACCCAATTCCCGCGGTTTTGAAGGGATTCATTCAGATTTCCCATGGATTTTAACGGTTTTCCAGGTTTTTCTGGGAGGCAGCATCTCCAAAGGGGGGGCTGTGACCGTGGTGGAGGATCGGGAATTGCGGGATCAGCCAGAGCCGTGCGTGATCCAGGTGAGGATTCCCAAATTTTTTTCTTGATTCTTCCCGGATTTTTGGAGATTCCCGACATCCAAAACCCCTCCTGAGGTTGTTCCCACCTGAATTTTGCTTCCTTAGGGATGGGTTTCATCCCTGAAATCCCAATTTTCCCTCAGAAAAAAATCGTGGAATTATGAAATTAGGGGAAAAAAATTTCTCCCCAAATCTGGGGCCTGGCCATTCCCGACCCCAGGATTTCAGAGCCCCTGGATGTTTTTCCATTCAGGGGAAGCGGATCCCGGGGGGGCCGCAGATGCTGCAGCTCAGCCTGGACGGGCGCCGGCTCTACGTGACCACGTCGCTGTTCAGCGCCTGGGACCGGCAGTTCTACCCCGGCCTGCTCAAGTGAGCCCTCCCGATCAATAACTGCCCATCGGCTGGGTATTGGCTGGGTATTGCCTGGGTATTGATTGGGTATTGATTGGGTATTGCCTGGGTATTGATTGGGTATTGATTGGGTATTGATTGGGTATTGATTGGGTATCGCCTGAGACCGGCAGTTCTACCCTGGCCTGCTCAAGTGAGCCCTCCCGATCAATAACTGCCTATCGGCTGGGTATTGACTGGGTATTTATAGGGTATTTATTGGGTATTGGCTGGGTATTGGCTGGGTATTGATTGGGTATTGATTGGGTATTGATTGGGTATCGCCTGGGACCGGCAGTTCTACCCCGGCCTGCTCAAGTGAGCCCTCCCGATCAATAACTGCCTATCGGCCAGGTATTGGCTGGGTATTGATTGGGTATTGATTGGGTATCGCCTGAGACCGGCAGTTCTACCCCGGCCTGCTCAAGTGAGCCCTCCCGATCAATAACTGCCTATCGGCTGGGTATTGACTGGGTATTGATTGGGTATTTATAGGGTATTTATTGGGTATTGGTTGGGTATTTATTGGGTAATAATTAGTTTAAATTGGTTAACAATTGGTTGGTGGTCATTATTGGTTATTGGTTATTCATTGGTAATGATTGATCATTGATTGGTGATTAACTGATCATTAATTAGTGATTAATTGATCATTTATTGATTATTGATTGGTTAACAAGTGGTTGTTGGTTATTAGTTGTTGATTATTGATCGGTTATTAATTGGTTATTAATTGATCATTAATTGGTTTATAACTGGTTATTGGTTATTATTGGTTGCTGATTATTAATTGGTTATTAGTTGATTGCTAAATGGCAATTAATTGATTGCTAATTGGTTTATAATTGATTCATAATTTGTTGTTAATTGGTATTAATTGGTTGGTAATTCCAAATGTAGGGGGGTTTTTGAGGGGGAATTTTGGGATGAATTTTGGGCTGTGAATTGATGATTAGTTGGGTTTTAATCGCGGCCCCCGTTATTTTTGTGTAATTCCCGGTTTTTCCCCGGTGCTGCAGGGAGGGCTCGGTGCTGCTGCAGCTGGACGTGGACACGGCGCGGGGCGGCCTGGCCGTCAATCCCGAATTCCTGCTGGATTTCGGGAAGGAGCCGGGCGGGCCCTGCCTGGCGCACGAGGTGCGCTACCCGGGGGGGGACTGCACCTCCGACATCTGGCTGTGATCCTGCTGGAATTCCAGGGAAATCCGGGAATGTTCGGGAATCTGGGAATGTGGGACTGCACCTCCGACATGTGGCTGTGAGCCCACCGGAATTCTCTGCTCCCATTCCCTGATTTTCCGCTGGAATTCCCTCAAGAAGGGCTGATCATGGTTATCCTGATTTCCCTGGACGACAGAATATTTGGGAATATTTGGGAATGTGGGTACTGCACCTCCACCATCTGCCTTTGATCCCAGGAAATTCAGGATTTATCCCGGTTTTTTGTACTCCTTTCTTCCTCTCTATCACTTTTCCCAGGGAATTTGGGGTACCTGGGGCTTCAGCAGCTCCCAGAGCAGCCTCTCCTAAAAATCGTCTCTGAGATTTCTGATCAAAAATCAAAACTCCCAATAAAATTCTCCTTCCAGCAGCTGAAATTCCCTTTTTTTAGGGTTTTTGGGCATTTTGGCATTTTTGGCTAAAAAACCATGTCATTTTCTGACGTTTTCCCCTCTTCTTTTATTGTCTAAAGATAAGATAGGGATAAAATGGGGATAGAATAGGAATAAAATAAAAATTAAATAGGGCTAAAATAGTGGTAAAATATGGCTAAAATAGAGGGGGAAATAGAGAAGAATAAGGATAAAATAGAGGAAAAAATAGGGATAAAATAGAGCTAAAACAGGGAGAAAATAGAAATAAAATCAAGAAAAATAGGGGAAAAATTTGATGACAAATAGGGATAAAAAAGGGATAAAATGCCCAGCTGGAAGCAAAGCCCGGGAAAAGAGGCAGCGCCGGGAATTTCCCCCAGACCCTTCCCGCAGTCCCGGCTCCGCCCGCGCCCGTCCCGGGGATTGTCCCGGCCCCG